>VZQC01005371.1:477266-524171 GCA_009823505.1 Rhizomys pruinosus
TGTGTGTGTGTGTGTGTGTGTGTGTGTGTGTGTATGTCTAAGAAAACAATACTACAACAAATGGACAGGAATTTAATAAACATTGGTCAATCATAACTCTCAACATTAATAGTCTTTTTAAAATTTATTCTGTATGTGTATGAATGTACTGTCTGCATGTAGGTCTGTGCACCCATATCGGGCAATGCTGCAGAGGTCAGAAGAAGGTGTTGGATTCCCCTGGAATTGGAGTTAAAGATGGTTCTCAGCCTCCATGTGGGTGCTGGGGATAGAACCCGGGTCCTCTGCAAGAGCAGTCAGCACTCTTAACCGCTAGGCCATCTCTCCAGCCCCAATATTAACAGTCTTATTTCCCCAATAAAAAGACACAGAATAGGGCCAGGCGTGGTGGTGCACGCCTTTAATCCTAGCACTCAGGAGGCAGAGGCAGGCGGATCTTTGTGAGTTCAAGGCCAGCCTGGTCTACAGAGAGAATTCCAGGACAGCTGGGGCTACAGGGGGACCCTGTCTCAAAAAGACCAAAAAAAAAAAAAGGCACAGAATAACCAACTGGATTAGAAAACAGGATCTATCTTATTGCTGCCTCCAAGAAACATACCTCAAGGATAGAAACCACCATAGGGTAAAAAGACAGAAAAAGATATTCCAAGCAAGTGGAACTAATAAATAATTAGGTATAGTTATTCTAATATATGACAAAATAGACTTAAAACCAAAACTAGTCAGAGGAAATAAGGAAAGCCGTTTAATACTCATTAAATAAACAAAACACCAAGAGGCTACTATAATCTTATATGCACTAAGCATGGGCAACCAGTTTCATAAAAAGAACTCTTGAGATCTAAGACCACAGATTGATCACAACCTAGTGACAGAGGGTGACCTCAATGTCCCATTCTTACCAACCATCCAAATAAAAACTGAATAGAGAAACCCTAGAATTAAATATCATAAACCAAATGGATCTAACAAATATTTATAGATTACAAACTACCAACACTGCTACAAACACTTAATAATACATTTTATTATCAACAGCCTGTGGAACTTTCTCCAGAACTGACTGATATAAAGGATATAAAGCAAACTGAAACCAATTTACGAAAACTGAAATAATACCCTGTATTCTATCTGACCACAAAGGAATAAAGCTGGACATTAACAATAGAAGCAGCCAAAGTACAGCAATTCATGGAAAATAAACAATACATTTCTGAATGAAAATTTGGTCGAGGGAGAAAGAAATTTTAAAATTCCTGGAATTGAATAAAATTAAAAACACAATAGACCAAAAATCTATAGGGCACAATGAAGGCAGTCCTAAGACGATAATTTATAGCACTAGTGCTTTATTTTATTTATAAAACTAAAACTAGAGAGACCTCATATTCATAACTTAATTATGTACATGAAGGCTTTGTTAAAACAAAAATAATACTCAAAAAGAGTAGATGGTAAAAGATAATCTAAGTCGGGAGCAGGTTCTTATCTCAGATGTATGTATGTATGTATGTATGTATGTATGTGTGTATGTATGTATGTATGTGTGTATGTATGTGTGTATGTGTGTATGTATGTGTGTATGTATGTGTGTATGTATATATGTGTGTATGTATGTATGTGTGTATGTATCTATGTATGTGTGTATGTATGTATGTATGTGTGTATGTATGTGTGTATGTATGTGTGTGTATGTGTGTATGTATGTATGTATGTCAGGGAAACTGCAGCTCATTCCTGCTGAAGCTTTACTCCGCTTCCTCCTTTTAAACTGAGGGTAGTAACTCTATTTTCCCTCTAATACTAAAGGTTGTTGGAAGATTATGTAAAAATAGCGTAGTCTGTTTTTTAATAAGAGGAGGATGTACAAGCACATTTTCTTACACCTTAGACTGGATTAACTTCTTTCTGCCCAGTTAACTCCCAGGAACTCCTAACTACCTTGGTCACTAGAGACACATTACCAAGACTGGAGTTCTTCTAAGTCTCTTGTATTGGCTTTCCTTTCCTCCAACAAGTTCAAGGGTTGATGTTACCGAATGTCTCTGACTATTGGTCCCTGGTGAGCTTCCTCACCTTTGAGCCTAGTCCCACGCGTTATAGTTTTACTGCTGAACACAGTTCTATTCTAGTTCATCTTCTTTCTTCGTTCCAACCAGACTCCTACAAGTTTGGCCAAGGTCAAATCTTCTAAGTCCCATCCAAATCTGTTTTTATATCTCACAAATGCATAAAAATAGAGTATGAGGTAAGAAATAAAGGCTGAGAATTTGAGAATAGGTTCCTTCAATTTATAATCTTTTGATTGTATCGAGTTTAAATGCTTTTAGTAAGTCAAGTGGATTGTTGCATCTGTCTTTCTGCTCTGTTTTGATCAATTGTCCATTTGTATTTTTCTCATTGCCTTAGGTGCTTATTTTTCTAGTTAATTTACAGGGAGTTGAATTTCTCAGTTTTGTTTTATATGTAGTTTTTCCTTTGGAGAGGTTTTTTTTTTTTTTTTTTTTTTTTATTTTGAGACAGGGTCTCTTTATAACCCCAGCTGGCCTGGAGCTCACTTCATAAGACCAGGCTGCTTAGCTCCCAGAGATCTTGCCTGCCTCTGCCTCTGCCCTCCGGCCTGGATTAAAGGTGCTGCACCACCCACCCCCAGCTGCTAGGAGTATATTTTTTAAATATTTATTTTTGTATGTGTATGAATGTACTGTCTGCATGCAGATTTGTGCACCTGTATCGTGCAATGCCACGGAGGTCAGAAGAGGGCGTCGGATTCCCCTGGAACCAGAGCTAAAGATGGTTCTCAGCCACATGTGGGTGCTGGGGATCGAACCCGGGTCCTCTGCAAGAGCAATGGGTGCTCTTCACTGCTAGGCCATCTCTCCAGCCCCAGGAAAGGTATTTTTAGTCTTTTCATGCATGAGTATTAGGCCAATATTCTTAATTTTTATTATATTAATATATATAGTATATATAGTATATATTAGTTATATAATATATAGCTTTCAAAAGAAAAACTAAGCCAAGTCATATAAAGTAATTCAAAATTTTAAATCTGTAAACTGGACTTAGATATTTAGGTACTAAGATGTAAGTCAGGATTTTAGTGCTGCATTTTTCTGAATGGCTAGCTAGAAGGTCTGTTGTCATTCTTGAGGTTGTGTCCCTTCTGGTGGAAAATTTTCTGTAGAATAAAGAAAATGACACAAGTGCCATTGCTCTGCCTGCCTGCATTGGCAATGGGATTGTATTCTTTGTGTTTTATTGTGTCACATTTCAAATTCAGTTTAATTTCTTTTAGCATGGCTTTCCTCTCCTTCTACTTATACTATTCTTGCTCTTTTCCCATAACTCCATTTAGTCTTGCAGATTTATTGACTTGGGTGATTAATACCAATAAAAAGAGGACATGGATTTGAGAGAGATATGGAATGGGGGGCTCTTTTGGGGAGCTGGAGAGAGGTAGTGGTAGACAGACATGGTTCATACACATTGTATACATGCCCAACTTTGTGTCTTTTTTTTTTAAGAGTTGAGTCCAATTTGTATGGCCCAAATGCTGTTGAGTGTGGGACCTCACCTGCGTGTGGCCAACCTACTGTTAAAGAACACTGTGACTTTCCTTGGCCCATTGTCAGCTACCAGTAGCTCCTCATCTGCTGTGGGGCTTCATCCCTTCCTAGGGTGCTCTTCCTAGGGAGGACCTTTCCCCTCCATGCTAGGATTTTGTCTGGCTTGAGTTTGGGCAGGTCTTGTGCATACTGACCTGTCACAGTTGCTGTGAGTTCATATGTACACTGCCCTGCTGTCCAAAAAACACTGTTCTGAGTGGTTTATGTATTCTGGAGGTTAATGCTCTGTCGGATGTGTCAGCGGTGAAGGTTTCCTCCCACTCTGTGGGTTTTCTCTTCACTTCACTGATTGTTTCTTTCGATGTGCAGAGGCTTTTGGGTTTGATGAAGTCTTGATGAAGTCCCACTTGTCAATTGTTGACCTTATTTCCTGCACAGCTGCTGTCTGATTTGGAAAGTCTTTTCCTATGCCTATGTCTTGTAGGTTGCTGCCAACATTTTCTTTTATCACCTTCAGAGTTTCGGGTTTCATGTTGAGGTCTTTGAGCCATTTGGAGTTGATTATACAGGGCAAGAGGTATGGGTTTAATTTTATTCTTCTACAAGTGGTGATCCAGTTTTTCCAACACCATTTGCTAAAGATGCTGTCTTTCCTCCATTGAATCTTCTTGGCTCCTTTGTCAAATACGAGGTGGCTGAGGTTGTGTGTGCTCAAGTTTGGATCTTCAATTTTTTCCATTGGCATCCAGGTCTGTTTTGGGGCCAGTACCAGGCTGGTTTTTTGTGACTGTGGCCTTGTAGTATGGTTTGAGGTCTTGTATGGTTACCCCCTGTGTTGCTCTTTTTGCTCAGGGTTGCTTTGGCTATTTGGGGTCTTTTGTCCTTCCATATGAATTTAGGGATATTTTTCCAAGTCTGTGAGGAAATTCATGGGGATTTTAATTGGGACAGAATTCAAAATTTTTATTAAAAAAAGATAATCTAAGTCAGGGCTGAAATTAATGAAATGACAACAATACCAAAACAATACAAAGAATCAATGAACTAAAGAGTTGATTCCTAGAAAAGATTAACAGTATTGACAAACCTTTAGCCAAATTAACTAAAGGAGAGGACCCAAATTAATAAAAATCAGAGGTGAAATGGAAAACATTACAACAGATATTAAGGAAATTCAGAAAATTATAAGGACATACTTTAAAAATCTATATTTCAGCCAGGCATGGTAGCACATGCCTTTAATTCTAAGACTCAGGAGGCAGAGGCAGGCAGACATTTTCAAGATCAAGGCCAACATGATCTAAGCACATTCCAGATAGGCTAGGGCTATAGGGAGACATTGCCTCAAAACAAAATCTATATTCCACTAAACTGGATAATCTAAAAAAAAAATGGATGAATTTCTAGATACACATGACCTACTAAAATTAAATTGAGATGAAGTAATTTAAACAGATCCATAACAACTAATAAAATAGAAGTAGTAATTAAAAATCTCTGAACTAAAAAAGCTAAAGGACCAGATAGATACAGGACAGAATACTACCAGACCTTCAAAGAAATAATACCAATGCTTCTCAAATTATTCCATAACGTAGAAAAGGAACACTTTAATTCTTTTTATATTTTATTTTTTTATGTGTATGAATGTACTGTCTGCATGCAGGTCTGTGCACCTGTGTTGTTCAGTGCTGCAGAGGTCAGAAGAGGGTGTCAGATTCCCCTGGGACTGGAGTCAAAGATGGTTCTCAGCCACCATGTGGGTGCTGGGAATCGAACCCAGGTCCTCTGCAAGAGCAGTCAGCACTCTTAACTGCTAGGCCATCTCTCCAGCCCCTCAAATTCTTTTTTTTTAATTTAATTAATTTATTTATTTTTATGTGTATCCATGTACTGTCTGCATGTAGGTTTGTGCACCCATGTTGTGCAATGCTGCAGAGGTCAGAAGAGGGTTTCAGATTCCCCTGGAACTGGAGTTAAAGATGGTTCTCAGCCGCCATGTGGGTTCTGGGGATCGAACTCGGGTCCTCTGTAAGAGCAGTCAGCGCTCTTAACTGCTAGGCCATCTCTCCAGCCCCTCAAATTCTTTTTATTAAGCTAATATGTTACCTTGATACCAAAACCAAAGACCCAACAAAAAAGAAAATTAAAGGCCAGTATCTCTAATGAGCATAGACACAAAAATTCTCAATAAAATACTTGCAAACCAAATGCAAGGGCACATCAGAAAGATTACCAGTGTAATCAAGTCAACTCCATCAGATGCAGGGATGGTTCAATATATGCAAATTAGTAAATATAATCCACCATATAAATAGACTCAAGGACAGAAACCACACGATCATCTCAGCAGATGTAGAAAAGGCCTTTGACAAAACCCAATGCTCCTTCATGACAAGTCCTAGAGAACCTAGAGATCCAGGGGATAGATCTCAGCACAACAAAGGCAATATGCAAGATATGCAAGAAGCCCACAGCCATCATCATGCTGAATGCAGAAAAGCTCAAAAAATTTCCACTAATAGAAATCAGGAATGAGACAGGGTGCCTACTTTCTCCATTCCTGTTCAATAGAGTACTTGAAGTCACAGCTAGAGCTGTAAGATAGGTGAAGGAGATAAAGGCTACACAGGTAAGAAAAAAAAAAAGAAGTCAAAATATGCTTATTTTCAGATGATATGATTTTATGTATAAAAGACCCTAAAGACTCCACCAGAAAACGCTAGGACTGATGAGCACAGCAGAGTAGCAAGATACAAAATAAACACATAAAAATCAATAGCCTTCCCATATACAAACAACAAACATACCAAGAAAGAAATCACAGAAATAAGAAATCAGCCCATTCATGATGGCCTCAAAAAAATCTTGGAATAAACCTAACTAAGGAAATGAAAAATTTATATAATAATGCTTTAAAACATTGAAGAAAGAAACTGAAGAAAGATACCAGAAAATAGAAAGAACTTCTAGCTCATCGATCAGCAGGACATTGTGAAAATGGCCATCCTACCAAAAATAATCTACAGATTTAACACCATCCCTATCAAAATTCTAATGCATGCCTTCACAAAAAGTGAAAAAGCCATCTTAAATTTCATATGGAAACACAAACAATCCAGGCTAGCCAAGACAACCCTGGACAATAAAAAAAGAGCTGGAAGTATCACCACCCCTGACTTTAAGTTATACTACAGAGGTACAGTAATAAAAAACAGTGTGGTACAGTATGAAAACAGACACATTGATCAACAAAATATAATTTAAGGCCTGGATATAAGCCTGCCCCCAATGGACACCTGAGTTTTGAAAATAAGGCCAAAAATGCACACTGGAGAAAAGATACCATCCTCAACAAATAGTGCCGGTCAAGATATGTAGCTACATGTAGAACTACACTAGATCCTTATCTCTCACCCTGCACAAAATTCAACTCAAGTGGATCAGGGGCATTAACATAAGACCTGCTACCCTGAATCTAACAGAGAGGATGGTAGAGAGTACCCTAGAACTTATAGGCACTGGAAAGGACTTTTTGAACAGGATTCTGACAGCACATGCATTAAGAACAATTAACAAGGGCCTGGCAAGATGGCTCCGTGGTTAGGAACACTGGCTGGTCTTGCAGAGGACCCAGGTTGAATTCCTAGTACCCACATGATAGCTAACAACCATCTTAACACCAGTTCCAGGGAATCCCATGCCCTCTTCTGACCTCCATGGGCACTGCACTACCTGGGTGCACTTACACACATGCAGTCAATACACTCATACACATAAAATAAGTCTGAGGTCTTAGCAGGAGAACCTACTACTAGTATTGTAAGTGCACATAGCATTAAAATGACTCCTAACAACTTACTGCTATCCCCATAGATCAGTGCATTTCTCAATCCGCATCAGAGAAGCTGCTGCTTGCAGGAAAATGACTGCAGAGACCCACAACTGATCAACATGCAGAGAATAAGTGACTATAGAGTACCTATCCCTAAATGAAACACGTCACATCCTTTGCCCCATGACTCAGGAATCTTTGAGGAAGAGGGGGTGGAAACACTGTAAGGGCCGGAAGTGGTGGATGACTACAAGGACACAGTGTGCACTAGACACCAGGGTACAAGGACACAATGTGCACTAGACACAAAGACCCACTTCTAGCTGGGGACCTATGAGCATTGGTAGCTGCTAGGAGAGGAAGAGCTAGCCTTCTTTAAGGATGTCTCCTTGGTAGATTGGCCACATTCCAAGGTAGGTTCCACACCCCAGAGTACATAGGCAGTGCAAATAGGATTCAGTGGGGGGTGGGGGGGTGGAGAACACAAAGAAGGATGGGAAGGGTGGTGGGAGGGGATCTGGAAAGAGTTGGGGGAGAAGAATATGATTAAAATATACTGTATAAAGTTCAGAAAGAATTAATAAAAATATTTTAATTACCAGATGCAGGGCTGGAGAGATGGCTCAGTGGTTAAGAGCACCGGCTGCTCTTCCAGAGGACCTGGGTTTCATTCACAACATCCACATAGTGGCTAACAACCATCAGTAACTCCAGCTAACAACCACCCATTACTCCAGTTCCAGTGGCTCTGATGCTCTCTTCTGACCTCTGCAGGCATTGTGTGACATGGGTGTGCTTTATATACATGCACACAAAACACTCATACACATAAAATAAAAATAAATAAATCAAAAATTAATTACCAGGTAGGATATTAAAAAGCCAGTGAATTTGAATGCACATGTAGAGAAGGAATTCTATGATATCCTCCAAGTTTCCAATCTTTGATGTATATTCCTTGCATAATCCCTTTCATGTGAGTGAAGTAAGACTTATAAATACCAGAAGATACAACCCCCTTGATTTGGTTATATGACCAAGACAGTAAGAGATTTGCTCATGAGAAGATTCCCTTCCCCTTAAGGATATAAGATCCCATGAGCCATGTAGCTAAAACCTGAGTGTGGCCTTGAGGAAATCAGAGAAACTCTGCTAAGAGTCCTCAGGAAAACAGTGATGATTTCAGTCCTACCACTAAAAGGAACTCAATTCTTGTAATACCTAGTGAGTTTAGAAGAGGACCCCTGGGCTGGAGAGATGGCTCAATGGTTAAGAGTACAGACTGCTCTTGCAGAGGACTCAGGTTCAATTCCCAGCACTCACATGGTGGCTAAGAACCATCTTTAACTCCAGTTCCAGGAGAATCCAACGCCCTCTTCTGACCTCCACAGCATTGCACAACATGGGTGCACAAACCTACATGCAGACAGTACACTCATACACATAAAAAATAATAAATAAATAAAAACAATAGAGGAGGACCCCAAACCTCAGATGAAATCTCAGCACCGATTGTTATTCTGCATGAGCCTGGTAAAACTCTAAGCAGTGGACACTTCTTACCTATAACTGTGAAATGATAAATCTATGTTGTTAGGCTGAAGTAATTTTTTTTTTTTGGTCTTTTCAAGACAGGGTCTCTCTGTAGCCCCAGCTGTTCTGGAACTCACATTGTAGACCAGGTTGGCCTTGAATTCACAAAGATCCGCCTGCCTCTGCCTCCCAAGTGCTAGGATTAAAGGCGTGCGCCACCATGCCCGGCATTTTTTTTTTTCAATAAGAAACTAATATACAAGGCTGGAAAGACGGCTTAGTGGTGAAGAGCACTGGCTGTTCTTGCAGAGGACCTGGGATTGATTTTCAGCACCAAGATGTGGCTAAAAACCATGTGTAACTCTAGTTTCAAGGTGATCTGACACATCTGGTCTCTGAGGGCACATGGCACACACATAGTGCAGGCAACATACTGACACACACAAATAAAAATAGTTTGTTTAAAAAAGAACCTAATATACACAGTCATAAAATTTATCCTAAATGAAGCGAAGACATTAAATAGGTTAAAAATAGAAATTATCAGAATTTAGCTGTGCACGCCTTTAATCCTAGCACTTGGGAGGCAGAGGCAGGCAGATCTTTGTGAGTGTAAGGCCAGCCTGGTCTACAGAGTGAGTTCCAGGACAGCTGGGGCTACAGGGAGACCCTGTCTCAAAAAGACCAAAAAACAAAGAAAAGAAATTATCAGAATCTTAGCAACTTATAGGACAAGTTCATACTCAAAAGCCAAGTAGTGTTGTAGCTATTCTTTTGGCAGAAGCACTTAAAAGCAGTTACCTGACAGCCTTGACCCCTGCTGTTTCTCACAGACCTGTGAAAGTCTGGACTGTCCTTTGATCTATCAGGATAGAACTTTGATCTGGATTTTAGCCTGAAGTTCCCTTGTCCCAATTACCTGCCACAGCCCCCACTTGTGTGTACGTGTACCGGCCCATGCCTGGGTTAGTATAAAAGCCTTGAGTTCCAACATTAAAGTCGAGTCTATTCCCTTGGGCTTTCTCTGAGTCCATATGTCTGCCTATATGTCTGTCTTTATCTTTCTATTTCCTCCAGTAAAATCCATGGTGGCCCCTCCCCTCCCCTTGCCAGAGCTAACCCAAGGAAGGAAGAACAACAAACAGCATGAGGATGTATATACATCCACATGCGTGTATAAAGGACTATTCAGATGACGATAAACTCCGACATAATAAGAATAACAGAACCAGTGAAGAATAAGGAAAACAGAGGTTTTTTTAAGAAATAAAGAATGAAAATGTATCCAATTTGATAAAGGTATAACCTACAACTTTTGTTAAACACCAAGTAGTATCTAAATCTCTATTTGTGTGACCATGCACACACACACATACACACACCTTAAGATAAATTATAATACAATTACCAAGAAACAGTGGCAAAAGGAAGAAGTTCACAAAACAGCTTGAGGAAAAAATAGGTGTGACACAGATGGTCAAATACTTTTTAAAAATCTGAAGACTTTTTATAAGAAATTATGTAAAGCAGAAGACAGAGGCAGCAGGTGACCTCTGAGGGCAGACGTGGCATCAGCAGGGGCAGCAGCACACAGTCATCTTACAAGTAGCTGTGGTATGAGATGTGACTTCTTGGCTTGGCCTGGTAGTTCACACCTGTGATCCCGGCACTCAGAAGGCAGAGTCAGAAGGATCAAGACTTGTAGGCCAGGATGAGCCACACAGCATGACTAAGAAAAGCTGTGGCATTGTTTTGTAACTCAACCTGAATGACCTGGGCTGTGGTTTTTGCCAATATCCTGGCTCTATCCAGTCTTCTTTGTTCCTTCTCCAATTCTACACTTGGTCCAATACCCTCTGGCTATCTCTGGGAGATCCCAATTGGCCTTTTAATACCATTTGCTTTCTGCTTTGATCAGGCAAAAGTTATATACAGGGAACATTTTAGAGTTATTTTCCACCCACATTACTTTCCTCTCAGCATTTCAACACAATGGTGTAAAGTCACACTTGGGAATTTTTCTAAGGCATTATAGAAATCTCTGTCATCCAGCCAGGCGTGGTGGCGCACACCTTTAATCCTAGCACTTGGGAGGCAGAGGCAGGCGGATCTTTGTGAGTTCAAGGCCAACCTGGTCTACAGAGTGAGTTCCAGGACAGTTGGAGCTACAGGGAGACCCTGTCTCAAAAAGACCAAAAAAAGAAAGAAAGAAAGAAATCTCTGTCATCCAAATATATGCAGTTCTTAAAGTTTTCTTTCAAAACCTCTTTTCCAGACTGAAAACATAGAGCAAAATGAACAAGCTGATCCCCGGTACTACAAAAAGCAACAGGAAAAACCTCTTTCCAACCCATGCCCTCCTCACTACTGCTGTGCTTGAAATGCTTCTTGGCTGTATTACCGTAATATAGAGAATTAGGATCAAGGGATATGGTTCCATTATGGAGTGCTTACCTTACCTGAACTATTCTCTATTCTGTTCCTAGATTTTCAGTTCAAAACCCTAAACATTCCATGTAATTATAATTGGAAATCAGACCATTATGGAGATAATTGAGAACTGGTGTCCTTGTAAAAACAAGAAAGAGCAGAGAGGTCTCTCCACACAGGCAGAGGAGAGGGAATGGGAGAGCAGTGTGAGAGGCAACTGTCTGTAAGGCTGAAGAAAGTCCTAGACAAGAGCCAAACTTGCCAACACCTTGACCTCAGACTTCCGGCCAATAACACTGAGAACATAAACTTTTGTTGTTCATATCACTATCTCTGACACTTATTTTATGACAGCCCTAGCCTACTAATGCAACAACTGATCATCCTAAAATGGCTGGAATACAGCCCCAAGACAGCATAGCAGCCATGGAGCAAGCTTTTTAAATAGGTTTTAGGAATTATTAATTTATGTGTGTATGTCTGTCTCTCTCTCTGTGTCTGTATGGGAGTATGTGCATATATATTTTGTAGGTGCCCTGGGAGGCCAGAAAACGGTGTCAGACCCCTGGAGTTGGAGTTACAGGCAGTCATGAGCTGACATGGGTGCTGGGAATCAAACTCAAGTCCAGGTCTTTTTAAACAGCAAGGGCTCTCCACCACTGAACCATTCTGTAGCCCCTAGAATAATCCCAAAATCTATGACACTCAAGAGTTGAGATCTCTCTACCACTTTGAGTTTTGAGTGACCTGTCTTAAAACTCAAGTTTAACAGCATGTAAAAGACGATTGACCTCCATTTAAATTCAATTTCCTAAGCACTTTTTCATGGCCTTGTGGATTGATTCCTGCAGGCCTAAGTACTGTACCATCAGGTCTGGCCAGCTAGTACATGGAGACTTAGCGTTTTCACTGTCTGAAAGAAATGCAGTAACTCGTAATTTTGTGACCATGACAACTTTCCTTATGTCTCTAGGAACTGTGGAAGAGAATGACACCTGTGCTATCTGGGTTTCCACCTGGTTCCCCTGAGGCTGCTCTAGTTTATTAGTTACTTTTCTCTTTTCTGGAATCAAATACCTGGCTAGAAGCAACTCAAGGAGTGAAGGGTCTCTTGTGACTCATGGTTTGAGAGGCACAGTCCATCAGGGCAGGGCGGGCACAGGGATCCTGAGGCAGGTGGTCACACAGTGAGGAAGGAGCCCCAGGCCGGCGGTCACACAGTGAGGAAGGAGCCCCAGGCCGGCGGTCACACAGTGAGGAAGGAGCCCCAGGCCGGCGGTCACACAGTGAGGAAGGAGCCCCAGGCCGGCGGTCACACAGTGAGGAAGGAGCCCCAGGCCGGCGGTCACACAGTGAGGAAGGAGTCCCAGGCCGGCGGTCACACAGTGAGGAAGGAGCCCGAGGCAGGTGGTCACACACTGAGGAAGCAGTGTTGAATGCCGAAGCTAACCCGGCCTTCCTGCTCCTTTCCGTCCTTCCAGTCCATCTGGGCACACAGACTATGTTTAAGGTTACCCTCCTTCCTCAGTTAAAGCTAAGGAAAGGCCTCATAGACACATCCAGGGGTGTGCTTCCTAGGTGATTCTAAAATCCAGTCAAGTTAATAAGGCCAATTAACCATCACAATTGGCTTCAAAATTAGTAATTCACTGTGTGATTATTCTCACAGTCCTCTAAGAAATCAACTCCAGCTTCCCTACCCCCTTCCTGGGCCTATCATGCTCCCCCAGCTCTTGAGATATTCTCCTGAATAAACATTTTCTATTTGAAACTTGTTTGTTATCTCCCGACTTCCCATATGCAGAGACTAGACTCCTGCCTGGACATGACCAACAGAATTCCGTTTCTGTATTCTCTAACATCATAATCCACTACTAAAGCCTCTAGCACACCTCACGGGCATGGTAGCTACTCTGCTTGGACCTAGGTGTCTAGCCCAATGGTGTCAATTGCTGGTTTTGCTTGGTTCCCCACTGGTCTTATGAGACAGCCTTCCCTTTCTCTTGGGCCACCCACAAGAGACAGTTTTGGTTCTCTTTAACCAATGCCCTGACACAAATTAAGTACCCAGTAATGTGATTCATGAACATATGAAGACACGAACAAATAACCACCCATGTCTCAAATCTTCCAGGGGATTACTACATGTTTACTTTATTTTAATTAATTAATTAATTTTTATTTGTTTCATAACGATGTTTCTGTCAATCATATACTGTATATGACAGTGGTTCCATTAAGATCATAATGCAGTTGAAAGCTTCTTATTTAGTGACATTATAGCCATCTTGAGTTACAGCACAATATACTACTGTTTGTGGTGATGCTGGTTATAAATAATTATGTACAATTATGTACTTGACAATGGTGACAGGTGACTATGTTACCATATTTATGTATGTTACCATTATTTTAGCATCTACTACCTATAGAATGTTTACTATAAAAGAAAATGTCATATTATACAGGAGTGGCCTCTACAGCCAGTGTTACTGAGATTCTAGACTGTCATTTTCTTGTGTGCTTGATTAATAGCTTACTCTGTGATTCATTATGGCCCTAGGACCAGTAGTCTGTAACACACACAAACACATACATACCCCATACTACAAAATTAAATATATTCTTTGATATTTGCAGAACAGTAAAATTGGGTAACAATTTTTCAGAAAGTATCCCAATTGTTAAGTGATGAAGACAGAAAAAAAGAAAAGAAATGAGAGCCCTCCCCCGTGTTTAGTAACCACACACCATCATAAGCCCAACTACATAATTCGTATCAGCAACAATGTAACCTTTTTCCCACTGGCTTGAATTTTCAGATGAGAATTCACGTGCACAGGGAGACTGACTACACATCTCTGCTTCCCTGTGGTCCCCACCCCTGCATTCCCCACCCTCAACTCTTGGAATGGATATGAAGAACAGACCCTGTGTCCTGAACCAAAAGGGAGGGACAGGTAGAAAGGCACGGGAAGGCCTTGGACTTTACCTGTATTAGCAGTGGCAGCTTCTAGCCACTTTTCTTTTTTGAGTTCTTTCTGCCTAGAAATAAACAGAGCATTTATCATTTCACAGGCCTCTTTCAGGTGGACAATAATTTGAGGCAGTGGCCAGAAAAGAGGCATTATTCAACTAGATTTTCACCTGGGCAGAGGGCCTGTGCTTCATTAATCAAGAAATGATGGGAGGCAAAAGCAGCCAGATCTCTGTAAGCTGAGGCCTGCCTACTCTATGTCAGGTTCTGGGACAGCCAGGAATATATTGAAATACCCTGTCTCAAAAACAAACAAACAAAACACAACAACAACAAAATAAACAATGGGGTCTAAGGAATCATGGTCTCCTCTAACTAATATTCTTCTTCTGGGATGGTATTTCCCTCTTTCATCTTAAAGCCCACAATCCTTCAGCATTTGCCCTGCAAGATTTCTCAAATGTCATTTTCTTTGGCAGATAGAAAAAGAAGCATGGCCTAGAAAGGGACAATAATTTTTCTCAAAGTCATCCAGCAACTAAAGAAAAGCCAGGGCGAAAACCTCGTCTTCCTGGGCTATACGCTTGCTCTTTGGACCCTGCTCTGTCACTTTTCCAGGAGGCTCTTGTTCTGCTTTCCTTCAACCCCTGGCCTCCCTCAACAATCACACTGAATTCATACTGAATGCTTGGCTGGGCTGCAGTGAGAGTCCTTACTTTGAAAATGTATCTGGAAGAAGGAAGGGACATAAAGGAGCTGCAGGCTGAATGAGAGGATGAGAGGTTCCGATCAGAAACCTGTCTTGGCATCTAGGGTATCAAATGAAAAGAACTAATTTCTTTTCTCCAATTTCTATAAGAACCCATTTATTATTGGGGGATTTTTCATTGAAAATTATAAATATATACTTACCAGTGATAATAAAATATGGAACAAATGATAAGTGCAGAAGCAACAACCATGAAAACCCACACAATTGTGTAACGTCTTGGTGTCTGTGAAACATGAAACAAACCACAATTAGAGGACGTTATGGTTAGAAGGTTAAGTCCCTTGTTCTCCTGCCCAGGCTGGAAGAGGAGAAGAAGGAGGACCAGATGAAGTGAAGGAGGCAGAGACCACCTCCAGCTCTCCTAATGGTCACCCTCGAACATGCAGGGGTTGAGCAAGGAATAAAACACTCCACATCCCTCCTTGACTTTAAAGGCAGACATCTGTGGGAATCCCAGAGAAGTAACACATCAAGTCTGCTCTAGAACACAGCCTCCAGTCAAGGTTATGTGGCCTCTCATACTGTTTCTGTAATGTGACTTCCAAAATCTAGCTCACACCCAAATCACTCTGGGCAGCTTTGAGTAGTGCCATTTTCCAGGGCTACCTACAGACCTCAGGGATCAAAATCTCCAGTTTAACACCCTCAGGTCATGCAGAAATAGCTAGGCTGTGAACCAGCGTTTAGGAACCACGGTTCTGAATCAACATTCTTCAGATAAATATACTGAACTCTAATCCCTTTGCCTTCTACCCCTACTCCTCCAGACTCCACCCAAGCCATCCTTTGCCCTAATGCTAAAGGGAACTCTGTCTCCTAGATCTCTGCATGGACATAGTGAATCCTGGTTTGAGCCTCCCTTCTGCCTCCACTGCTCTTTGTGTTTCACTTGCTGCTGCTGAGCTGGTGCTTTCTTGTCTTTCTCAGGCCTTTCTCCTAAGGTGTGCCAGCTCCTCCATGATTACAACAATGATAACAGCAACTAACAACAAGCATTTGCTAGAAGCCTAGCAAGAGCCCTAAACACTTAAGGGTATTTTCATGTAATCATCACAATAGCCCCACTGTGATATTAATGTTGCCAATTTGGTAGGATCCATCAAGGAGACAAGCCTCTGGGTATGCTGAGAAGAATTCTCTCAAGTTAACTGAGGTGGAAGACCATCTCAAGGGGTGGTACCATTCCCTAGGCTTGGGTCTTGGTCTGCACAGAAAGGAGAAAACTCGCTGAGCACAAGCATTCGTCTAAGTCTACTTCCTGACTGCAGATGTAATGTGAGCAGCTGCTTCAGGCTTCTGCTGTCATGACGTCTCTGTCACAATGGACACATCTGTCACAACTGTATACTCATCAAGTATGAGTCAAAACTAAACCCTTCCCTCCTAAATTGCTTTTGTTGAGTGTTCTTATAGCAATAAGAAAAGTAATTAAGACACCTACTTTGTAGAAATTCTTTTCTTTTTTTGAGACAGGGTCTCTGTGTAGCACCAGCTGTCCTAGAACTCACTGTGTAGATCAACATTGAATATTTTCTACATTGAATATTTTCCCAATGATTGAATAAAAAAGCTTATTGTTGTAATTGTAAAAAAAAATGCTAGAAAATTTGTAATAAGCACTGTCTAAGGACAGGCAGGTGGAAAGGCCTTACCTGTGTCAGGGAACTTGCAACTTAAAGTGCTTTTTGTTGTTCTCCAGAAAGTTACCAGGGAAAGGAGCCAGCAATTCCACATTCCCATTTGAAGGCCTTCATGCAGTACTGGCCCTGTGAGATTACGTCCTTGAACCCTGATTCTCTGTCTCTGTGAAATGGGTCAGACCCAGAGGCCACTGAGGGCAGAGCTACAGAGAAGGCGACCCGAGGCCCCTCCCTACTTATGCTTTTCTGCCTGAAGCTTAACTTTCAAAGGAGAAAAGTTAAACTATTTCATTATATTTTTAAAGATTTTTTTGTGTATGTGTGTGTGTGTGGCACACGCGCGCACACACACACACACACACACACACACACGCAACACGTGTATGCAGATGTCCACAGAGGGCAGGGGAGGGCAGCGGATTCCCTGGAGTTAACAGGCAGTTGTAAGATGCCTGACATGGCTGTGGAAACAGAACTTGGGTCTTCTGAAAGAAAGGAAATACTCTTTTTTTTTTTGTATGTGTATAAATGTACTGTCTGCATGCAAGTTTGTGCACCCGTGTCGTGCAACGCCGCGGAGGTCAGAAGAGGGTGTCGGATTCCCCTGGAACTGGAGTTCTCCTGGAATTGGAGTTTCAGATGGTTCTTGGCCGCCATGTGGGTGCTGGGGATCGAACCTGGGTCCTCTGCAAGAGCGGTCGGCGCTCCCAACCGCTAGGCCATCTCTCCAGCCCAGGAAATACTCTTAAAATACTGAGCCATCTCTCCAGTCCCTAAATTTTTTAACTAATGGGGCAAGTAGAGTGAGTCTATAGTCCCAGCTACTGGGAAACTGAGGCAGGAGAATAGCTTGAGCCCAGGGGTTTGACAGTGGGACTCTCTCAAAAAGCCAAAGAACCTGTTTTCTGTGCATGCTACTGTGTCCCACTCAGACAACCTACTCTATCCAGAAACTCAGGCTTTGTTTCAGCAACTAGCTAGCCAAGGCTCCAAATAATGGGATTTAGCTGTGGCTGCAAATAGATCGTCAGGTCCACCCTTGTAGTGGGAACAGACGGGCTAAAACAGCACACAGGAAAGGTGACCCGACACTAACTCAACATTTTTAAGAACATTCTGTTCAAGAGACACAGTTTTCACTTTGAAATCAAGGAGGTGTGGCTTTCTTTCCACATGCCATGGCATTGTTATTGGTGTGATACTTCTAGGGGGTGTGCGTGCACATGTGTGTTAAGTGTGCGATAACAGAGCTCTGGAGTCAGACCTCACTGGAAATCTTACATCAGGAGCCCATGTGCCAAGATACCTGTATCCAAGATACAGTATCCAATTGGGGGGGTATAAATTAAATACACAATATAAAGCACATTGTAAGGATTCAATTAAAGGCAGGTCATGCCCGCCTTTAATCCCAGCAAAGTATCTCTGTGAAATAGGGCCAGCCTTGGCTACAGGGTAAGAACTTGCCTCAAAAACCAAAACCAAACAAAAAAAGGAAGCAGGATTTGGGTGAAAGAATAGAAAAGGCCACATCTCCAGTGCTGACAGATGTCTCTGCTTTGAAATAGCCTAATGGGTGATGCATCTAGGGCAGCACAGGGGTTGGGGACACAGACCTAAAATTATTTGGACAAGCAGCTCACCATGAAGAAAAGAGGGTGATTAATCTGTTTCAGGAGCGACACGTTGTCTGTGGTCACAGAGTTGATCCTGTGGCACCAGGCCAGTGAGAAGAGCCAAGGCTCGTTGACAAGGTACAAGTTGATATAGATGTTAGCTGCCTTGTAATCTCTGGAACAAAAAGAAAGCCCACAAAGGATTTCAGCCCAGTTTTGTTCTCAACACCTATTTGTGAAAAGCTGCTGTCTGCATCACCAGAAGCAGCTGATCTGAGGACAGCTTAGGATTCACTGACAAAATGGGCTCATACAATGAGGTAAGGCTTGGGTCTTAATACCTCTGTTCCTATAGCATCAGTTGGGTGCGGTGAAGGAGATGTTCTTAGGGGGACTTAGCAAAAGAAAAGAACAAGGAGAAAGAGAAAGAATGAGGGGAACAAATAGGAAACCCTCTTTATATCCCCATCTACAAACTGGTAATTATTCCTACCATAGTCAATTTTAATCTACTATTGAGAAAACCAATTTGCAAAGTCCCTGGATCTTTAATAGTTGGCTTCTACAAGCTGATATTAGTCACCTCTGACACAACAGGGTGTAGTCCTTGCATTAGCCAACATCCCAGCACTTGCCGCCCTGAGTCTAAAGACCTGCTTATCTACCAGTCTTTTGTAAGCAAATTAAAGCAGAAACTATGAAATCATTCTTCTCTGTGTAGCCAAACCTAGTACAGTACCTGGCTCCATAAATATTCTTTGAAAGAACAAAATAAACACCAAGTGGTGGACATTTTGAAACTTAAATATAAAGAATTTTGATGAGAATTCGGTAGGAGAAAGAAAATCCAGTTTTTCCCAAGGCACTACATGTCAGTGGGATACCTCTCTACTATCTATGGAGATGGGAAGAAAACAAATGAAGGCAGGCCTGGCAACTCCAGACTACTTGTCATTTCCAAGAATGCAAGTTCTCAGAAAACATGCCTTATAAAGTGCCTTTAAGCAACAATGATACTGCTACACACCTATCACAACAGATAAAATTTAAAATGGATGACACTAAAAATTATCAAGGATGAGGAAACTCTGGGTCATCCTACAATGCTGGCAGGAATGTAAAATGAAAGAAATACTTATGTTTACGTCAAAATCTGAACATAGTTTTCTGCCTTCATGGTGCCAGTGAAAAAGCTTGTGGCCAAAAAGAGAGGTGGCCAAAAAGAGAGAAAGCAACAGGCAGGTCATGCCTGCCTTTAATCCCAGCAAAGTATCCCTGTGAGATAGGGCCATCCTGGGCCAGGGTGAGAACTTGCCTCAAAAAACAAAAACAAACAAAAAAAGGAAGCAGGTTTTGCAGCTCACCCTGTCTACGCTCACCCTGTAGAGGATGGGATCACTGAAGCGGCCAATTTTGAGCAGTTCCTCCGTGAGATTATCAAAGTGAATGGAAAAGCTGAACAGTTTGGTAGAGAAGTTGTGACCATTGAAAGGAGCAGGTGACTTCCCTGTGATGTCCCAGTTGCGTTTTTTTCCAAAGGGTATTTGAAAGATCTCACCAAAAAGTATTTGGAGAAAAATTATCTACAAGATTGATTAAACACAGTTTCTAATGGAAAAGAGAGTCACAAATTGTATTACTTCCAGATTAACTAGAAAAAAGAGGAAGAAGATGAGGTTTAAAACACACTGATCAAAGCCGGGCATAGTGGCGCACGCCTTTAATCCTAGCACTCGGGAGGGCAGAGGCAGGCAGATCTTTGTGAGTTCAAGGCCAGCCTGGTCTATAGAGCGAGTTCCAGGACAGCTGGGGCTACAGGGAGACCCTGTCTCAAAAAGACCAAAACAAACAAACCCACTGATCTGAAATATTTATAAATACATAAATCAAATTTAAAGAAAAAACCCTGTATACAAATGGCTTTATATGTAATACCTCATAATGGAAATAATTAGATATCCTTTCAGTTGGTAACCGATTAAACAAACGCTGTAATGCAGACATCATGTTATACTACTCAGAAATGAAAAGGAACAAATTATGGATAAATTAAACAACTGAAAATGAAATTTAGCCAGGCGTGGTAGCGCACGCCTTTAATCCCAGCACTAGGGAGGCAGAGGTAGGTGGATCTCTGTGAGTTCAAGGCCAGCCTGGTCTACAGAGCAAGTTCCAGGCCAGCTGGGGTTACAGGGAGATCCTGTCTCAAAAAGGCCAAAAAAAGAAAGAAAAGAAAGAAAGGAAGGAAGGAAGGAAGGAAGGAAGGAAGGAAGGAAGGAAAGAAAGAAAGAAAGAAAGAAAGAAAGAAAGAAAGAAAGAAAGAAAGAAAGAAAGAAAGAAAGAAAGAAAGGGAAAAGAAAATGAAGTTTGAGAGAATTCTGCTTGGTGAAAAATAAGCCAGTCCTTAAGGTTATATATGACTTTGTTCATTCTTGAAATAACATCATAGACATTTTGCCAAGAGTTAGAATTTTAGGCAGGGGTGAAAAGAAAGATAACTGAAGGTAACTATGGAAGAGAAACTGCTGGAGAGCTTCAGCTGTTCCCGGTGGAGGGAACTTCCATTGAGAAATTTCCTCCATTGCACTGGCCTGTAGCCATGTCTGCGGGGACATTTTCTTGATTGTTGAGTGACATGGGAGGGCCCATCCCACTATGGGTGATACCACCCCTGGGCAGGTAGTTGCAGAAGACTGTGTTATATAAAAAGACAGGCTAAGCATGGGTCAGGGGGAGAAGCCAATGAACAGCATCCCTCCATGATCTGTGCTCCAGGTTCCTGCCTTGGCTTCCCTGGATGATAGACTGTGCTTATAAGCCAAATAAAAATAAACCTTTTCCTCCCCAAGTTGGTTTTGGTTGGTGTTTTTATCATAACAATAGAAAGTAACTAGAGCAGTAACACAAGGGATACTGCTGATGATAGAACTGGTCAGTGTCGTGGCTATGGTGTTGGATCCACACACCTATGTCAATGACAAGACTGCTGAAAATCATACCCACACATGCATGAATGCACATATAACTGCATAAAACATGCATAATAATCACTGATTTTTCATAAAGGAGCCAAGAATACACAATGGAGACAAGACAGTATCTTCAAATAAATAGTGGTGGTCTTTTCCATTCTTTTTTGGTTCTCACTGCTGGCCATTTTGAACTAGGACCGCACATTGCCATGCCTCAGAAAATTGAAGAAATCAAGGACTTTCTGCTCACAGACAGGTGAAAGGATGCCAAGTCTGTCAAGATCAAGAAAAACAAAATCTGCTACAGCAGATATTTCTACACCCTGGTCATCACAGACAAGGAGAAGGCAGAAAGGCTGAAGCAGTCCCTGCCTCCTGGTTGGCAGTGAAGGAGATGAAATGAACCTGGGCCTCTCATCTAGACTGTATTAAAAATCCTCAAAAGTAAAACAAAACAAAACAAAACAAAACAGAATGAACTGGTGATGGGACAAACTGCACGTCCACATGCAGACGAGTGGGATTAGATCCTTCTTTCTTGTCACATATGAAAATCAACTAATGATGTATTAAACCATTAAATGTAAGATCTGAAACTATGAAAATGAGTAGAAGAAAACATAACAGAGGCTGAGGACACAGCTCACTGGATAGGAGCACAAGCACGAGGACCTGCATTCAAATCCTCAGAACTCATATGAGAAGCCAGATGTGGTTGTGCCTGCTATGACTCCAGCACTGTGGGAGAGTGGAGACGGGAGGCTTTCTGGGGCTTGGTAGATGCCAGCCTAGTCCACGTATGCTGAGAGACTCTGTCTCAAGTGAAGAAGGTGGACAGTGACAAAGTGGGAAAATCCATGTCATCTCTGGCCTCTGTGTGCCATGCACAGGTGTGGACGCATGCACATACACTTTACACACACAAAGAAAACATGGTGGAAAGGTTCTGTGTAATTGGCCTGGGCGATTTTGGGGGATATGATGCTAAAAGCATAGGCAACAAGAAGAGAAACAGACAAACAAACACCTCAGATAAAAACATAACCACAGAGAAAGAGACAATTAGCTGATCAAAGAGACAATCCAGAGAGTGGAAAAAAATTTACAAACCATAAATTTAGGGGTTAATAGCCAAAATAAATGGAAAACCTAACTTGGTAGCAAGAAAATCATTTGATTTTTGAAAAAATAGGCTAAATTCTCAGTATTAATGATCTTTAAGAAATGTGGATTAAAACCACAATGAGAGCAGGGATGGTGTACATGGGAGGCTGAGCCAGGCCAATGTGATAGCAAGACCCTATCTAAGAACATGAACAAACAAAAAAGCATACACATACAATTATACATTAGTTTTCACCTCTTAGACAAGCTATTATGAGAAAGATGAAAGATAACAGGTGTTGGTGAGGATGTGGAGAAAGGGTACACTTGCACACTCCTAGTGGGAATGTAAATTAATTTAGTAATTATAGAAATCAGGATAGAGGTTCCTCACAGCATTGACATGTGATCCACCATTCTACTTCTTCATATCCAAAGAAATAAAGTAACACATCAACACATATTCAACCTTAAAAAAGAAATTCTGAACAGGGCGTGGTGGTGCACGCCTTTAATCCCAGCACTTGGGAGGCAGAGGCAGGTGGATCTCTGTGAGTTCAAGGCCAGCCGGGTCTACAGAGTGACCTCCAGGACAGCTGGGACTAAAGAGAGACCCTGTCTCAAAAAGACCAAAAATAATTCTGAAAAAATGAATTCTGCTATCATCCCCAATATAAATGAATGTAGAAGACACATTAAGTCAGGTTTAGAAAGACAAATATTGTATGATCTCATTTAAGTACAGAATCTTAGAAAGTCAGTCTTATAGAAAGAAGTACAGAGTAAAATGCTAATTATTATAGGCTAGGGGTGAAATAAGGGATAGATTGGTCAAAAGGTACAAAGTTTCTGTAAGATAGAAGGAGTACATTTTTCATATTTACTATACCATGAAATTACTATAGTCAATAATAATTAGTATATACTTCAAATTAGCAAAGAATACATTTCGAATGTCATAAAATAATAAGTGAAATAATAGTTTGGTTTAATCATTCCATATTGTACACACACACACACACACACACACACACGCTCACATACACATATACTGATAACCATACTGCAGGCTATAAGTACAACTGTGATTTCCTAATTAAAGTAAAAGGAATTATACTTTTTGTTTAAAACTCTAAGAAAAGCCAGGCCTAGTGAGGGAAGGCAAGAGGACACTGAATTCAACCACCAAGCTGCACAGTGAGTTCCAGGTCAGCCTGGGCTACACGAGGAGACCATCTCAAAATAAATAACAACACAAAACACTAACTTTTTTAGCTCCAAGAAATAAAATTTAATGCATTTCTATATTCATATAATTTTGAGTAAAATATGGAATTTAAAATAAAATGGTCAAGCTGTCAAGGTCCCCATTCCACCTGACCTGAAGGACTAGGAAGTGAACACCGATGGTCACGCTGTCAAGGTCCCCATTCCACCTGGCTTGAAGGACTAGGAAGTGAACACCGATGGTCACGCTGTCGAGGTCCCCATTCCACCTGGCCTGAAGGACTAGGAAGTGAACACCGATGGTCACGCTGTCGAGGTCCCCATTCCACCTGGCCTGAAGGACTAGGAAGTGAACACCGATGGTCACGCTGTCGAGGTTCCCCATTCCACCTGACTTGAAGGACTAGGAAGTGAACACCGATGGTCACGCTGTCGAGGTCCCCATTCCACCCGGCCTGAAGGTCTAGGACGTGAACGCTGATGGTCAACGCTGTCGAGGTCCCCATTCCACCCGACCTGAAGGACTAGGAAGTGAACACTAATGGTCACGCTGTCAAGGTCGTCATTCCACCTGACCTGAAGGACTAGGAAGTGAACGCTGATGGTCACGCTGTCGAGGTCCCAATTCCACCCGACCTGCAGGACTAGGAAGTGAACACTGATGGTCACGCTGTTGAGGTCCCCATTCCACCCGACCTGAAGGACTAGGAAGTGAACACCGATGGTCACGCTGTCGAGGTCCCCATTCCACCCGGCCTGAAGGTCTAGGACGTGAACGCTGATGGTCAACGCTGTCGAGGTCCCCATTCCACCTGGCCTGAAGGTCTAGGAAGTGAATGCTGATGGTCACGCTGTCGAGGTCCCCATTCCACCCGACCTGCAGGACTAGGAAGTGAACACTGATGCTCACGCTGTCAAGGTCCCCATTCCACCTGACTTGAAGGACTAGGAAGTGAACACTGATGGTCACGCTGTCGAGGTCCCCATTCCACCCGACCTGAAGGACTAGGAAGTGAACACTGATGGTCACGCTGTCGAGGTCCCCATTCCACCCGACCTGAAGGACTAGGAAGTGAACACCGATGGTCACGCTGTCGAGGTCCCCATTCCACCCGGCCTGAAGGTCTAGGACGTGAACGCTGATGGTCACGCTGTCGAGGTCCCCATTCCACCTGGCCTGAAGGACTAGGAAGTGAACGCTGATGGTCACGCTGTCGAGGTCCCCATTCCACCTGGCCTGAAGGACTAGGAAGTGAACGCTGATGGTCACGCTGTCGAGGTCCCCATTCCACCCGGCCTGCAGGACTAGGAAGTGAACGCTGATGGTCACGCTGTCGAGGTCCCCATTCCACCCGGCCTGAAGGTCTAGGAAGTGAACGCTGATGGTCACACTGTCGAGGTCCCCATTCCACCTGGCCTGAAGGACTAGGAAGTGAACGCTGATGGTCACGCTGTCAAGGTCCCCATTCCACCTGGCCTGAAGGTCTAGGAAGTGAACGCTGATGGTCACGCTGTCGAGGTCCCCATTCCACCTGACCTGAAGGACTAGGAAGTGAACGCTGATGGTCACGCTGTCGAGGTCCCCATTCCACCCGGCCTGCAGAACTAGGAAGTGAACACTGATCATAGCGAATGAGGAAGAAACGTGACCGCCACACAATACTCTGCTCATGAACATGACTCACACATGTAAGGTATAGTTGCTTACTTCCTTACAATTTAGAACAATCTGGAACAAAGTCCTGCTCATAAGTTTATTTCTTTTTGTCTTTTTGAGACAGGATTTTCTTGCAACACCAGCTAGCCTGGAACTCACGATGTGGACCAGGCTGGCCTAAATCTCACAGAGATCTGCCTGCCTCTGCCTCCTGAGTATAGGGATGCACCACCATGCTGGGCCCAATTTATCATGTTGCTTTGTATTACAGTGATATGTAGAAAGCACATCTTCCTCCCTAATATATAATGTCTTTCCTAGAGAGAAGGATGAAGCTTGCTCCTGTTGACCTTTCATATCAAACTATCAGGGTACACTGTATACATTGCTGCTCAGTAAATATTTGCTGAACTAAACTTTGTAATAGGGCACAAGAAATGATCCATGTTAAATCTTAAGACATTTAAAAGTTGGCCAAGGAAGAATTTTAAAGGCATGGCAGTAAAGAATTTGGACTTTGAAGCATATCTATGTTTAAACCCTAGATATGTGAGATATGTGACTTACCAATTGTAACTCTGGTGAGCTATCGATGATAAATCATTGTATAATACAGGATTGTGATAGTGACAGCTAACATTTACTATCACTTGCCCACAATTTTGCTGTGTACACAGTATGAATAACTGCATTTAATTTTTTTAATATTCCAGTAAATACCACTGGCATACTATTTCAAAGGAGAAAATTAGCTGTTTGAAACTTGTTCAAAGTTCTGTGTATGTATGTTAGGATCAAAAATAGCCTATAATTCAGCAAGCACAGAACTTGACAAATAATAAACACTCAATAAATAGAAATGATTATAATTACTTTAAACTTTGAAATCAATCTAAGTTAACATTAAGAGATAAATCATTCAGACAGCTATAAAGAAAAAAATGATTATACTGTGATGGTGTCTACTGTCTAGGTAAGTCCATTCTGTTTTAGTGACTCCATCTTAATGGCCGTACCCTAGCCCACAACAAGTCCAGGAAGAGGCCAGTTGATTATCTCAGTCTTTGGAATCCCCTCTCCACGATGTCTCATGACCACCTAACTATCCAGCTTATCTTTTGTCCGTGTTTGGCAATTGCCTGCAGCCCACCCACTTCTTATCTTAGTTTTTGTAATCCTGCAGCAGGCAGGAACTGAGGTTTTTATTGTCTGACTGGAGTTTCAAAAAAATTCACCAGGATATGGTATTTGCCTTTGTAAGCCTAACCTGCCTCTGAGTCAGGGCTATACCCTACAAATCCTCACCTGGATACAGTCCTGGCCAGTCCAAATTAAAAACCCAATTTGCCTAACTGAAACATGGATTCTGTGTGCTGTTTTCTCCCAGTGGCTCACCACGACAACAATACTTTCCAAGAACTCTGGCCATGCTAGAGAGAGAGAAAAAAAAAAATCTAAGAATCCATGGGGTAGAAGGAACTAGGATAAAAATCTAAAGGCATAAAAAATTATTTAATAAATTATAAAGAAAATTTCCCAAGTCTATGGGAAGATATGGACATACAAGCAAAGAAGCATCCAGAACCCCAAATAGCCAAGAACATAAAAGAAGTTCTCCAAGGCATAATATCATTATTCAAATATTAAAACTATAGAACAAAGAAATGAATTAAAAGCAGAAGGAGCTGGGGGCGGTGGCGCACGCCTTTAATCCTAGCACTTGGGAGGCAGAAGCAGGCGGATCTTTGTGAGTTCAAGGCCAGCCTGATCTACAAAGTGAATTCCAGGACAGCTGGGGCTATAGGGAGACCCTGTCTCAAGAAGACCAAAAAAAAAGGACCTTCAATGAATATATTTCAATGGTTTTTAGCATAACATACAAAAAACCTTTTGCTGTTATCAATGCTAATCTAAGACTATTTTCATAATATTTTCATTATCTCCTGAGAAAAACTATTAATTTTCCTCTTTCCTCAACCCAAATAAGTAATCATCTTTCTTTTTTTTTTTTGGTCTTTTTGAGACAGGGTTTCNCAGAAACTCAGGCTTTGTTTCAGCAACTAGCTAGCCAAGGCTCCAAATAATGGGATTTAGCTGTGGCTGCAAATAGATCATCAGGTCCACCCTTGTAGTGGGAACAGACGGGCTAAAACAGCACACAGGAAAGGTGACCCGACACTAACTCAACATTTTTAAGAACATTCTGTTCAAGAGACATAGTTTTCACTTTGAAATCAAGGAGGTGTGGCTTTCTTTCCACATGCCATGGCATTGTTATTGGTGTGATACTTCTAGGGGGTGTGCGTGCACATGTGGTTAAGTGTGTGATAACAGAGCTCTGGAGTCAGACCTCACTGGAAATCTTACATCAGGAGCCCATGTGCCAAGATACCTGTATCCAAGATACAGTATCCAATTGGGGGGGTATAAATTAAATACACAATATAAAGCACATTGTAAGGATTCAATTAAAGGCAGGTCAGGCAAGGCCCCCTTTAATCCCAGCAAAGTATCTCTGTGAAATAGGGCCAGCCTTGCCTACAGGGTAAGAACTTGCCTCAAACCAAAACCCAACAAAAAAAAGGAAGCAGGATTTGGGTGAAAGAATAGAAAAGGCCACATCTCCAGTGCTGACAGATGTCTCTGCTTTGAAATAGCCTAATGGGTGATGCATCTAGGGCAGCACAGGGGTTGGGGACACAGACCTAAAATTATTTGGACAAGCAGCTCACCATGAAGAAAAGAGGGTGATTAATCTGTTTCAGGAGCGACACGTTGTCTGTGGTCACAGAGTTGATCCTGTGGCACCAGGCCAGTGAGAAGAGCCAAGGCTCGTTGACAAGGTACAAGTTGATATAGATGTTAGCTGCCTTGTAATCTCTGGAACAAAAAGAAAGCCCACAAAGGATTTCAGCCCAGTTTTGTTCTCAACACATATTTGTGAAAAGCGGCTGTCTGCTCACAAGAAGACTTGATCTGAGGACAGCTAGGAGTTCACTGACAAAATGGGCTCATACAATGAGGTAAGGCTTGGGTCTTAATACCTCTGTTCCTATAGCATCAGTTGGGTGCGGTGAAGGAGATGTTCTTAGGGGGACTGACAAAGAGGAAAAGAACAGGAAAAGAGAAGAATGAGGGGAACAAATAGGAAACCCTCTTTATATCCCCATCTACAAACTGGTAATTATTCCTACCATAGTCAATTTTAATCTACTATTGAGAAAACCAATTTGCAAAGTCCCTGGATCTTTAATAGTTGGCTTCTACAAGCTGATATTAGTCACCTCTGACACAACAGGGTGTAGTCCTTGCATTAGCCAACATCCCAGCACTTGCCGCCCTGAGTCTAAAGACCTGCTTATCTACCAGTCTTTTGTAAGCAAATTAAAGCAGAAACTATGAAATCATTCTTCTCTGTGTAGCCAAACCTAGTACAGTACCTGGCTCCATAAATATTCTTTGAAAGAACAAAATAAACACCAAGTGGTGGACATTTTGAAACTTAAATATAAAGAATTTTGATGAGAATTCGGTAGGAGAAAGAAAATCCAGTTTTTCCCAAGGCACTACATGTCAGTGGGATACCTCTCTACTATCTATGGAGATGGGAAGAAAACAAATGAAGGCAGGCCTGGCAACTCCAGACTACTTGTCATTTCCAAGAATGCAAGTTCTCAGAAAACATGCCTTATAAAGTGCCTTTAAGCAACAATGATACTGCTACACACCTATCACAACAGATAAAATTTAAAATGGATGACACTAAAAATTATCAAGGATGAGGAAACTCTGGGTCATCCTACAATGCTGGCAGGAATGTAAAAGGAAAGAAATCTTATGTTTAAGTCAAAAGTCGAACATAGTTTTCTGCCTTCATGGTGCCAGTGAAAAAGCTTGTGATGAACGGTGGCCAAAAAGAGAGAAAGCAACAGGCAGGTCATGCCTGCCTTTAATCCCGCAAGTTCCCTGTGAGATAGGGCCATCCTGGGCCAGGGTGAGAACTTGCCTCAAAAACCAAAAACAACAAAAAAAGGAAGCAGGTTTTGCAGCTCACCCTGTCCACGCTCACCCTGTAGAGGATGGGATCACTGAAGCGGCCAATTTTGAGCAGTTCCTCCGTGAGATTATCAAAGTGAATGGAAAAGCTGAACAGTTTGGTAGAGAAGTTGTGACCATTGAAAGGAGCAGGTGACTTCCCTGTGATGTCCCAGTTGCGTTTTTTTCCAAAGGGTATTTGAAAGATCTCACCAAAAAGTATTTGGAGAAAAATTATCTACAAGATTGATTAAACACAGTTTCTAATGGAAAAGAGAGTCACAAATTGTATTACTTCCAGATTAACTAGAAAAAGAAGGAAGAAGATTGAGGTTGAAAACACACTGATAAAGCGGGCATAGTGGCGCACGCCTTTAATCATAGCACTCGGGAAAGGGCAGAGGCAGGCAGATCCTTTGTGAGTTCAAGCCAGCCTTGCCTATAGAGCGAGTTCCAGGACAGCTGGGCTACAGGAGAACCCTGTCTCAAAAGACCAAACAAACAAACCCACTGATCGTAATAGTAGAAATACATAAATCAAATTTAAGTTAAAGAAAAAAACCCTGTAATAACAAAGGGGCATTTTATGTAATTACCATCATAATGGAAATAATTAGATATCCTTTCAGTTGGTAACCGATTAAACAAACGCTGTAATGCAGACATCATTGTGATGCTACTCAGAAATAAAAAAGGAACATTATGGATAAATTAAACAACTGAAAATGAAATTTAGCCAGGCGTGTAGCCGCACTGCCTTTAAATCCCAGACTAGGGGAGGCAGAGGTAGGTGGATCTCTGTGGAGTTTCAAGGCCAGCCTGGTTCCTACGAGCAGTTTCCAGGCCAGCTGGGTTACAGGGAGATCCTGTCCTCAAAAAGGCCAAAAAAAGAAAGAAAAAGAAAGAAAGAAGGAAGGAAGGAAGGGAAGGAAGGAAGGAAGAAGGAAAGAAGAAAGAAAAGAAAGAAAGGAAAGAAAGAAAGAAAGAAATAAAGAAAGAAAGAAGGAAAGAAAGAAAGGGAAACCGAAAAATGAAGTTTGAGAGAATTCTGCTTGGTGAAAAATAAGCCAGTCCTTAAGGTTATATATGACTTTGTTCATTCTTGAAATAACATCATAGACATTTTGCCAAGAGTTAGAATTTTAGGCAGGGGTGAAAAGAAAGATAACTGAAGGTAACTATGGAAGAGAAACTGCTGGAGAGCTTCAGCTGTTCCCGGTGGAGGGAACTTCCATTGAGAAATTTCCTCCATTGCACTGGCCTGTAGCCATGTCTCTGCAGGGGACATTTTCTTGAGTTGTTGAGTGCATGGGAGGGCCTGACCTTCTGTGTGCAGTACCACCCCTGGGCAGGTATTTTGGCAGATACTGGGTTGTATAGGAAAGCAGGCTAAGCATGGGTCAGGGGAGAAAGCCAGTAAGCAACACAACATTGTGATCTGTGCTCCAGGTTCCTGCCTTGGCTTCCCTGGATGATAGACTGTGGCGTAAAGCCAAATAAAATAAACCTTTTCTCCCCAAGTGTTGGTTTGGGTTTGTGGTGTTTTTTACTAACAGATAGAAAGTAACTAGAGCGAGTACACAAGGGATAACTGCTGAAATGAGAGAACTGGTCAGGGTACCGTGGCTATGGTGTTGGATCCACACACCTATGTCAATGACAAGACTGCTGAAAATCATACCCACACATGCATGAATGCACATATAACTGCATAAAACATGCATAATAATCAACTATTTTTCCATAAAGGAGCCAAAAAAACATAGATTGGAGAAAAGACAAGTATCTCAAATAAATATGGTGGTGGTCTTTTCCATTCTTTTTTGGTTCTCACTGCTGGCCATTTTGAACTAGGACCGCACATTGCCATGCCTCAGAAAATTGAAGAAATCAAGGACTTTCTGCTCGCTCATAGCCAGGTGAAAGGATGCCAAGTCCGTCAAGATCAAGAAAAACAAAATCTGCTACAGCAGATATTTCTACACCCTGGTCATCACAGACAAGGAGAAGGCAGAAAGGCTGAAGCAGTCCCTGCCTCCTGGTTGGCAGTGAAGGAGATGAAATGAACCTGGGCCTCTCATCTAGACTGTAGTAAAATCTCAAAAGTAAAACAAAACCAAAACAAAACAAAACAGAATGAACTGGTGATGGGACAAACTGCACGTCCACATGCAGACGAGTGGGATTAGATCCTTCTTTCTTGTCACATATGAAAATCAACTAATGATGTATTAAACCATTAAATGTAAGATCTGAAACTATGAAAATGAGTAGAAGAAAACATAACAGAGGCTGAGGACACAGCTCACTGGATAGGAGCACAAGCACGAGGACCTGCATTCAAATCCTCAGAACTCATATGAAAAGAAGATGTGGGTTTGTGCCGTGCATAGCACTTTCCAGCACTGTGGGAGAGTGGAGACGGGAGGCTTTCTGGGGCTTGGTAGATGCCAGCCTAGTCCACATAGCATGAGAGACCTTGTCTCAGTGAAGAAGGTGGACAGTGTACAAATGGGAAAATCCAATGTCCCATCTCTGCCTCTGTGGTGCCATGCCAATGGGTGGGGACGCTTCCACATACACTTACACACAACAAAGAAAACATGGTGGAAAGGTTCTGTGTAATTGGCCTGGGCGATTTTGGGGGATATGATGCTAAAAGCATAGGCAACAAGAAGAGAAACAGACAAACAAACAAACACCTCAGATAAAAACATAACCACAGAGAAAGAGACAATTAGCTGATCAAAGAGACAATCCAGAGAGTGGAAAAAAATTTACAACCATAAATTTAGGGGTTAATAGCCAAAATAAATGGAAAACCTAACTTGGTAGCAAGAAAATCATTTGATTTTTGAAAAAATAGGCTAAATTCTCAGTATTAATGATCTTTAAGAAATGTGGATTAAAACCACAATGAGAGCAGGGATGGTGTACATGGGAGGCTGAGCCAGGCCAATGTGATAGCAAGACCCTATCTAAGAACATGAACAAACAAAAAAGCATACACATACAATTATACATTAGTTTTCACCTCTTAGACAAGCTATTATGAGAAAGATGAAAGATAACAGGTGTTGGTGAGGATGTGGAGAAAGGTGACACTGCACACTCCTAGTGGGAATGTAAATTAATTTAGTAATTATAGAAATCAGGATAGAGGTTCCTCACAGCATTGACATGTGATCCACCATTCTACTTCTTCATATCCCAAAGAAATAAAGTAACACTCAACACATATTCACTTAAAAAAGAAATTCCTGAACAGGGGCGTGGTGTTGCACGCCTTTAATCCCCAGCACTTGGGAAGGCAGAGGCAGGGTGGATCTCTGTGAGTTTCAAGGCCAGCCGGGTCTACAAAGTGACCTCCAGAACAGCTGGGACTAAAGAGAGACATTGTCTCAGAAAAGACCAAAAATAATTCTGAAAAAATGAATTCTGCTATCATCCCCAATATAAATGAATGTAGAAGACACATTAAGTCAGGTTTAGAAAGACAAATATTGTATGATCTCATTTAAGTACAGAATCTTAGAAAGTCAGTCTTATAGAAAGAAGTACAGAGTAAAATGCTAATTATTATAGGCTAGGGGTGAAATAAGGGATAGATTGGTCAAAAGGTACAAAGTTTCTGTAAGATAGAAGGAGTACATTTTTCATATTTACTATACCATGAAATTACTATAGTCAATAATAATTAGTAATAATACTTTCAAATTAGCAAGATAACATTTTCGAATGTCATAAATAATAAGTGAAATAATAGTTTGGTTTAAAAAATCATTCCATGATTGTACACACACACACACCACACACACACGCTACACATACACAGATACTGATAACCATACTGCAGGCTATAAGTACAACTGTGATTTCCTAATTAAAGTAAAAGGAATTATACTTTTTGTTTAAAACTCTAAGAAAAGCCAGGCCTAGTGAGGGAAGGCAAGAGGACACTGAATTCAACCACCAAAGCGGCACAGTGATTCCAGGTCAGCCTGGGTAACACAGTGAGAACCATCTCAAAATTAAAATAACAACACAAAACACTAACTTTTTTAGCTCCAAGAAATAAAATTTAATGCATTTCTATATTCATATAATTTTGAGTAAAATATGGAATTTAAAATAAAATGGTCAAGCTGTCAAGGTCCCCATTCCACCTGACTTGAAGGACTAGGAAGTGAACACCGATGGTCACGCTGTCAAGGTCCCCATTCCACCTGGCTTGAAGGACTAGGAAGTGAACACCGATGGTCACGCTGTCGAGGTCCCCATTCCACCTGGCTTGAAGGACTAGGAAGTGAACACCGATGGTCACGCTGTCAAGGTCCCCATTCCACCTGGCCTGAAGGACTAGGAAGTGAACACCGATGGTCACGCTGTCGAGGTTCCCCATTCCACCTGACTTGAAGGACTAGGAAGTGAACACTGATGGTCACGCTGTCGAGGTCCCCATTCCACCCGGCCTGAAGGTCTAGGACGTGAACGCTGATGGTCAACGCTGTCGAGGTCCCCATTCCACCTGGCTTGAAGGACTAGGAAGTGAACACTAATGGTCACGCTGTCAAGGTCGTCATTCCACCTGACCTGAAGGACTAGGAAGTGAACGCTGATGGTCACGCTGTCGAGGTCCCAATTCCACCCGACCTGCAGGACTAGGAAGTGAACACTGATGGTCACGCTGTTGAGGTCCCCATTCCACCCGACCTGAAGGACTAGGAAGTGAACGCTGATGGTCACGCTGTCGAGGTCCCCATTCCACCCGGCCTGAAGGTCTAGGACGTGAACGCTGATGGTCAACGCTGTCGAGGTCCCCATTCCACCTGGCCTGAAGGTCTAGGAAGTGAATGCTGATGGTCACGCTGTCGAGGTCCCCATTCCACCCGACCTGCAGGACTAGGAAGTGAACACTGATGCTCACGCTGTCAAGGTCCCCATTCCACCTGACTTGAAGGACTAGGAAGTGAACACTGATGGTCACGCTGTCGAGGTCCCCATTCCACCCGACCTGAAGGACTAGGAAGTGAACACTGATGGTCACGCTGTCGAGGTCCCCATTCCACCCGACCTGAAGGACTAGGAAGTGAACACCGATGGTCACGCTGTCGAGGTCCCCATTCCACCCGGCCTGAAGGTCTAGGACGTGAACGCTGATGGTCACGCTGTCGAGGTCCCCATTCCACCTGGCCTGAAGGACTAGGAAGTGAACGCTGATGGTCACGCTGTCGAGGTCCCCATTCCACCTGGCCTGAAGGACTAGGAAGTGAACGCTGATGGTCACGCTGTCGAGGTCCCCATTCCACCCGGCCTGCAGGACTAGGAAGTGAACGCTGATGGTCACGCTGTCGAGGTCCCCATTCCACCTGGCCTGAAGGTCTAGGAAGTGAACGCTGATGGTCACACTGTCGAGGTCCCCATTCCACCTGGCCTGAAGGACTAGGAAGTGAACGCTGATGGTCACGCTGTCAAGGTCCCCATTCCACCTGGCCTGAAGGTCTAGGAAGTGAATGCTGATGGTCACGCTGTCGAGGTCCCCATTCCACCTGACCTGAAGGACTAGGAAGTGAACGCTGATGGTCACGCTGTCGAGGTCCCCATTCCACCCGGCCTGCAGAACTAGGAAGTGAACACTGATCATAGCGAATGAGGAAGAAACGTGACCGCCACACAATACTCTGCTCATGAACATGACTCACATATGTAAGGTATAGTTGCTTACTTCCTTACAATTTAGAACAATCTGGAACAAAGTCCTGCTCATAAAGTTATTTCGTTTTGTCTTTTTGAACAGGATTTTCTTTCCTTGCAACACCGCTAGCCTGGAACATCACGATGTGGGACCAGCTGGCCTAAATCTCACAGAAGATCGCCTGCTCTGCCTCCTGAGTAGTGGGGATGCACCACCATGCTGGGCCCAATTTATCATGTTGCTTTGTATTACAGTGATATGTAGAAAGCACATCTTCCTCCCTAATATATAATGTCTTTCCTAGAGAGAAGGATGAAGCTTGCTCCTGTTGACCTTTCATATCAAACTATCAGGGTACACTGTATACATTGCTGCTCAGTAAATATTTGCTGAACTAAACTTTGTAATAGGGCACAAGAAATGATCCATGTTAAATCTTAAGACATTTAAAAGTTGGCCAAGGAAGAATTTTAAAGGCATGGCAGTAAAGAATTTGGACTTTGAAGCATATCTATGTTTAAACCCAGATATGTGAGATATGTGACTTACCAATTGGTAACTCTGGGTGAGCTATCGATGATAAATCATGTATAATACAGGATTGTTGATAGGACGCCTAACAGTTACTATCACTTCCCACAATTTGCTGTGTAACAGTACATGAATAACTGCATTTAAAAAATTTTTTTAATATGTCCAGTAAATACCACTGGCATACTATTTCAAAGGAGAAAATTAGCTGTTTGAAACTTGTTCAAAGTTCTGTGTATGTATGTTAGGATCAAAAATAGCCTATAATTCAGCAAGCACAGAACTTGACAAATAATAAACACTCAATTAAAAGAAAATCGATTATATTACTTTTAACTTTGAATCCCAATCTAAGTTTAACATTTAAGAGTAAATCAATATCAGTACAGCTATAAAGAAACAACAAGTATTATATGTTTTTTTTTGATGGGTCACTGTCTAGGTAAGTCCATTCTGTTTTAGTGACTCCATCTTTAAAATGACCGCGCCAGTACCGTAGGCACAACAAGTCCAAGAAGAGCCACTGTTATCTCAAGTCTTTGGATATCCCCTCTCCACAGATGTCTCATGAACCACCTAACTATCCAGCTTATTTTTTCCGTGTTTGGCAATGCCTGCAGCCCAACCCACTTCTCTATCTAGTTCTTTGTAATCCTGCAGCAGGCAGGAACTGAGGTTTTTTATTGTCTGACTGGAGTTTCAAAAAAATTCACGCCAGGATATATGGGTATTTGCCTTTGTAAGCCTAACCTTTGCCTCTGAGTCAGTGCATAGTACCCTCTAATCCTCGACTCTGGGTACAGTCTCTGGCCAGTCAAAATTAACCAAACCCAAATTTGCCTAACATCGAAACATGGATTTGTGTGCTGTTTTCTCCCAGTGGCTCACCACGACAACAATACTTTCCAAGAACTCTGGCCATGCTAGAGAGAGAGAAAAAAAAAATCTACAACGTCAATCCTGCGGCGTAGAGGACTAGGATAAATCTAAAGGCTAAAAAATTATTTTAATAAATTATAAAAAAATTCCAAGTCCTATGGGAAGATATGGACATACAAGCAAAGAAGCATCCAGAACCCCAAATAGCCAAGAACATAAAAGAAGTTCTCCAAGGCATAATATCATTATTCAAATATTAAAACTAATAGAACAAGAAATGAATTTTAAAGCAGAAGGCAGCTGGGGGCGGTGGCGCACGCCTTTAATCCTAGCACTTGGGAGCCAGAAGCAGGCGGCACAGATTTGTGAGTTCAAGGCCAGCCTACTCTACAAAGTGAATTCCAGGCAGCTGCCGAGCTATCAGGGAGACACCTGCTCAAGAACGACCAAAAAAAAAAAAAAAAAAAATAAAAAAATTTTTAAGCAATAGAAGACGAAAAAGGACATCTACAAAAGCAAAGCCTCTTCTCCTCCTCCATCATAGTAGCAGCAGCAGCAGCACAATAGACTTCTCAGAAGGAATATCCTGAAAGGGGCTGGGGGCTTGGCTCAGTGGGTAAAAATTAACAAAACAAAAACAGAAAGAAAAAAAGAACAGACGCTGGCTCTCCTGCGAAATTGTGAGGACCCGAGTTTAGAATCCCTTACACAAAATGCTGACGTGCCCTCTAACAGGTGTCCTGTTAATCCCAGTGGACCCTGGCATGGTGATGCCTTTTACAAATGAATCTTACTGTGCACCAAAAGCTACTGTTTATAATGCAAGCAAGCTCACTGAGCCATGTGTTCTTCTGACCTTAGCTTTTGACCTCAGAACCGCACCTGGCCCTTCATCCAAGAGCTGAATGAAACACATTCATATTTATATCCTCATTGCAAACAGTAAAAAAATGTGTGCACGCATGCGTATGAGATATTTTAGGCCTAGAGTATCAGAGGGCAACAGGAATTCCCTGATAAAGAGTGGATCTAACTTAGACCAGGCCTGTGGGGGGGGCACACACCTTAATACCCTAGCACCCTAGCACTCCCGAGGCAGGGCAGGCAGATTCTGTAAGTTCAAGGGCCAAGGCCGGGTCTACAGAGTGAATTCCAGGCAGCTGGTGGTTACAGGGAGACCATCTCATAAAAGCCAAAAAAAAAAAAGTGGATCTAACTTGAAGTTCTCTTCTGGAGAACTGGTTTTGAATAAAAGTGAGTCCTGGCTCTAGAGTACAGTTGCAGAAGACACCTGAAGGAATAAGGGCCCTCCCAGCCAGGGTCTGCTCTTATCACTTAAGTTTAAGTATCAGGCTTTTTACCTGGGGTCTACCCTCACAGTCTTTCCCAGGTGGCCAGTTTAAAAGAATGGGTGCAAAGGGAAGAGGAAGAGCGCCACTGCTCAGGCCATCAGGGTCAGGAAGGCATCAGGGTCAGGAAGGCTTCGGGGTCAGGAAGGCATCGGGGTCAGGAAGGAATCAGGGTCAGGAAGGCATCAGGGTCAGGAAGGCATCAGGGTCAGGAAGGCATCAGGGTCAGGAAGGCATCAGGGTCAGGAAGGCATCAGGGTCAGGAAGGCATCAGGGTCAGGAAGGCATCAGGGTCAGGAAGCAGCAGTGTCAGGAAGGCATCAGGGTCAGGTCAGGAAGGCATCAGGATCAGGAAGGCATCAGGGTCAGGAAGGCTTCGGGGTCAGGAAGGCAGGAAGATCAGGAGTTCAAGGTCATCCTGGGCTACATAGCAAATTCAAGACCAGCTGGGACTACCTGAAACCTTGTCCCCAAAACAACAATGACAATAAAGGTAAAGAAGGCTGACAAACCCTTAGCCAAACTAACCAAAACAAAGAAAAACCCCAAGTAAAAAAAATTACACATGAGTTGGGTACATACTTCTAAACCCAGCATTTGGGAAGTAGAGGCAGAAGGATTAGGAGTTCAAGGCTATACTGAATTATGACAGACTCTGTTGAAAAACACCAACAATTGGGGCTGCAGAGATGGCTCAGTGGTTAAGAGCACAGACTGCTCTTGCAGAAGACTCAGGTTATTCCCAGCATCATACAGTGGCTAAGATTGTCTTTAAGCTGGGTGTGGCGGCACACATCTTTAATCCCTGCCCTCAGGAAGCAGTGGCAGGAGATCTCTAAGATAGAGTGAAGGGCTCATGGCTCCAGGTCAGCTGGGGCTAATAGGGAGACCGTGTTTCCTAAAAAAAAAAAAAAAAAAAGAAAGAAAGAGAAAGAAAGAAAGAGAGAGAGAGAAAGAGGGAGAGAGAGAAAGAAAGAGAGAGAGAGAGAAAGAGAGAAAGAGAGAAAGAGAGAAAGAGAGAGAAAGAAAGAGAGAGAGAAAGAAAGAAAGAAAGAAAGAAAGAAAGAAAGAAAAAGAAAGAAAGAAAGAAAGAAAGAAAGAAAGAAAGAAAGAAAGAAAGAAAGAAAGAAAGAAAGAAAAAGAAAGAAAGAAAGAATAATAAAGTAACATTAGAGCTGCAAGGAGGGACACCACTGGAGATGCTAGTGAAGATCACTAAGGAATACTTTAAAAACATATTCTAGGGGCTGGAGAGATGGCTCAGTGGTTAAGAGTGCCGACTGCTCTTGCAGAGGACCTGGGTTCCATTCCTAGCACCCACATGGTGGCTAAGAACCATCTTTAAGCTGGGCGTAGTGGCACATGCCTTTAATCCTAGCACTTCTGAGGCAGAGTCAGGCAGATCTCTGTGAGTTCAAGGCCAGCCTGGTCTACAGAGTCAATTCCAGGCCAGCTGGGGCTACACGGAGACCCTGTCTCAAAAACACCAAAAAAAACCCATATTCTTTTTTTTCCCCATATTCTAATAAATTAAAAAATCTAGATTACATGGACACATTTCTAGACATATATAAACTACCAAAATTAAAGGACATAAACAATAAAACAAGCTTCTAACAAGCACTGAGAATGAAGCAGTAAAACTAGTCTGCTATAGCCTGGGAATGAGTTAATTTAGAATAAAACAGAATTCAGGAGTTTCTGAGCTAGAAACTCAGTCCAGACAGGGAAACGGTTTAGTAAAATGGAGCTCCTTAAAAGCCCTGTCACTGGACAACTGGATGGGGTATAGCTGTCAAGCTCTAAATTCCTCTGTTCCATGGGAAAATCATTCTGGAACAGTCTCCATTTGATTTAATATCTACCTCCTCCTAGTTAAGTGCATACTTTAGGACTTAAGTGCATTATGTTATTGCTAAACTGTCTTGCTTGCTTTTACCAGGATTTATGTATGCTCTTAATGGTTAACTGTCTTCCTCCAAGGTTGTTAATTCCCCTAAGGCTTGTCTATTGGAGTTCTCTCTCTCCATCTCCTTTGTGTGAAGCACATTCCTTAGAATCTTGCCCTTTTTGACCACTTTCTGAGATCCACGCTTTCTCCTATATAAACTTGTAACAAAGAGCAATAAACTGAGATTTGCTTGAGACTTATACAGGACTTATGTGATGGATGCTTAAAGAGGTTTTGCAGAAAGAGACTCATGGTGAAAAGCATGGATGGGTCACCTAGGGCACTGGATCCCCACACTGGTCTCTTGACCAAACAAAACCCAAGTCTGGGCAGGCTCATTATACATTCTAGCATATATTTAAAAATAAACTAACATCAACCCATACCAATTTGGCCGAGGGACCTACAGGATAATTTTGTTCCTTGCCCTCAGAGGTCAACTAAGTCTCAGGGGACTATGCATGGGGGCATCTCTTGAAATGTCCTGCAAATGTGAGTCCCCAGTCTTCCTGTGCAGGGAGGTCTTGGAGATCCACTAATGGGTCTTCAGCCAGTGTCCAGCCTATAAGGAGGAAAGTCCGCTCATGCTTCAAAAAGAGAAGCCTGGTCTAGCAAGACCTAGCTGTGTCCTCGAGTGGATGGAATTGGTGGTTGAAAAGCCTAAAGGAGCCAGCCCCCCCCCAACAAAAAAAAAAAAACCTGAGTGACCCTTGAGGACCAGATCCTCAACTGACCTTGAGAAAACCAAAAACCTTGGTTAATCTGGGCTGTGTGGCCTTAAGCATCTAAAAGGAAAGTATAACCAGAAATAAATAATCAGTAAGGTCTGAGAAATTGTACTTCAGATATAAAACTTGAGAATCCTCCAAACCTTCAAAGCCAGATGTGGACTACTGAGATATCCAACATGTGGACTGAATGGCTACTGGGATTTGAGCCTCTTCAGAGTGTAGACTGCCATTGTTGGACTACCCAGGCTGTGTCATGGAGGCCAGTGCAGGAAGATCAAGACAGGACACAGGCTTGCTGGACCTCATTTGGGTGACCTTGGGGGAGAGGGACCCCAGTGTGGAGCACAGGGGCAGGATTGATGGTTGAAAGAAGAAAGAAAGAAAGAAAGAAAGAAAGAAAGAAAGAAAGAAAGAAAGAAAGAAAGTCAGAAAGTCCTCCAACTCAGGTGATATGTGTGTATATGTATGTATGTATGTATATATTTATTTTTTTGATATGTATATATTTATATATGTATAAATTTATATATGTATATATATTGAAGCGATACAAGTTGGAGAAAAAATAGAATTTACTGGGCTGGAGAGATGGCCTAGCGGTTAAGAGCACCGACCGCTCTTACAGAGGATCCAGGTTCGATCCCCAGCACCCACATGGCGGCCAAGAACCGTCTGAAACTCCAATTCCAGGAGAACTCCAGTTCCAGAGGAATCCGAAACCCTCTTCTGACCTCCGCGGCATTGCACGACACGGGTGCACAGACTTGCATGCAGACAGTACATTCATACACATACAGAAATAAAAATAAAAATAAATTTTAAAAAAAAGAAAAAATAGAATTTACATCTTAAAGCATCACTGTATTTTCATGCTGTTTTGGTATCGCAAGTTCAACTTATGTTACTTTGATGCTATGTGTACTCTAAAGTTCAACTTAAAATAAAATTTTAAAAAATTAAAGAAAAAAATAAACTAACATCAATTCTCCTACCATCATTCAATAAAGTAGAAAGGAATGGAGCACTGTCACTTTCATTTTAAGCCCGTATTACCGTGACATCCAAACTGGAAAAGGATATAACAAAAAAGAAAATTATAGGGCCAGAAAGATGGCTCAATGGATAAACTGCTTGCTACATAAGCATGAGATCAGAATTTGGATCTCTAGAGCCTATGTAAAAGCTTGACAGGCATGATAGTCTCCTGTAATGTCAGCAATTAGGAGGCAGAGACAGAGATGGCTAGCTAGACTAACCATAAGTGGTGAGCTCCAAGTGCAGTGGAGATCCTCATCAGTAAGTAGAGTGACTGAGAAAAGACACCCAGCATGAATTCTGGGCATCCCGCATGTATGGGTATACAGGAGCACACACATAATACAAACATGAATACATACATATACATGCAAAATTTTATTTTTATTTTATGTGTATGAACGTTTTGCTTACATGTATGTAAGTGCACCCAGGTATACAATGCCCACATAGGCCAAAAGAGGGCATCAGATCCCCTGGAAGTAGAGTTCCAGACAACTGTTAGCTGCCATGTGGGTGCTGGGAACTGAACCCAGGTATTCTGGAAGAGCAGTCAGTGCTCTTAACCACTGAACCATTTCTCCAAGCCACTCCCCAAAAAATTTTTAAAGAAAATTATAGACCAATATCCCGATGAACATTGACACAAACATCCTCAATAAAATACTTGCAAACTGAAGTCAACAACACATTAAAAATGCACCAAGAACAAACTGGCCTCAACGAAGAGAAAGAAGTAGGATGGTTCAACATACACAAATCAATAAGTGTAATGCAGCAAAACAGACAGACTCAAAGACACAAATCACATCATCTTAGTAGATGGAGAAACCTTCAAAAACATTACTTCATGCTCTGATGATAGTGGTAATGGCAAGAAAATGCTTCAACATAACAAAGCTACACATGACAAACCCATAGCCAACATTATACTAAAGAGGGAAAAGTGGAAAACGTAGGAATGAATTTTATAAAATGGACAGTATCTGGGCCGATAATTTTTTTTTTTTTGGTCTTTTTGAGACAAGGTCTCCCTGTAGCCCCAGCTGGCCTAGAACTCACTCTGTAGACCAGGCTGGCATTGAACTCACAGAGATCTGGCTGCTTCTGCCTCCTGAGTGCTGGGACTCAAGGTGTGTGCCACCATGTCTGGCTAGACTAATGATTTTTTTAATTAACCTTGACAAACTCAATGAACCCTGTGTCTTATGACCAGGGCATTTCTTGGGAGCCCCAGTTTGGTACTCTACTTGAAAAGATAATGAATGAGAGACATTTCCAGCCTGCCTGTGAGTGCCTGAATCTAGTCACCATGTGTTGGTGAACTTCTCAAATTGCACAGTGCCCACCTCCCTACTTGGGACTAAAGCCCCTCACAGTGCTGTAGGGCTAGACTTCTCTGCTTTTTTTTTTTTTTTTTTGGAGAGGGAACAACTTGTTTATTGGCAGGAGTTGGGGGTCTTATATACCAACATTGTGCTTTTGCGGTGAGAATGGGGGATGAGAGAGTACACAGGAATTCCACAAGTGTTCAGTGTTTATGTGAGCTGGCCTGGCTCCATAGGTTTCAAGGATCCAAGGTGTACTGTTAGATAATGAAGGAATGTAACACTTCTTTGCCCGGAAGGTCAAAGCAGTACTGTGGTGCTTGATATATCAATTTGGCAAGGGGGGGTGGCTTATGCCCCAGCCAAAGACTTCTTGGCTCTTTACCAGGAGACCATAAATTTCTGGACTGCCTAAAAGTACCTGAGTCTAGCCTCTGCCTAGTGAGCTACCCAAATTATGCTGTGCCTGCTGGCTAGTATGGACCCAGACCTTAGAAGGAAACTTGCAAGTAACCAATTGGTGCCTGACTTGGGCCTCTGCTAGAGTTCCTGAGTAGTTGGACTAGAGCCATCTGCTCTCTCCAATAAAAAATCAAAAGAGATAGAAGATATTATGTTAAGTGAAGTAACACAGTCCCAGAAAAACAAACGACGAATGGTATCACTCATCTGTGGATGCTAGCACCAAGTACCTACTTGTAAGGCAAACTGAGCAATGTTAATGTTATATTCCTTGTGATCTGAAAACAACTGTGCTCTTATATTGTGAATCCCTTAACGGGTTCTAGAATTAACCTACCATTTATTTTCAGACTTTGGAATATATGGATGGAGGGTATATATGCATATTTTAGAGTAATATAAAATCAAAAGAATGAGAAAAAAAATAAGAATACTCCTGAGCAGGCCAAAACAAAATCAAAAGAGAGAATCTGAAGCTTAGATCAACCAGCTTTTCATACCTAATAAGAAAACAACCAAGGCACATCAAGAATACAAACAAAATCTGTCTTGAACTCAACAAAGGAAGACTTGAATTTCATACCAGAATCACAAACAAAAGAAACCCACATGCCAAAATCATGAGAAAATTATATGAAAAAACCCAACTAATATGTCTCTGCCAAAGACCATCAGTCATATAGAAGAGTTCTACAATGAGGACCCTCTAGAGATAACACAGGACACAGAATTTAAAAGAACGATCATAAACATGATCAAAGAATTCAATGAATTTAAAGAACACACAAACAAATCAAAAAGAACTAAAAGAAGATAGGGATAAACTTCTTATTGAATTCATAAAAGAGAAATATTGAAGAAAACTCAGGCTGAAACAAAAAAGAAAGTTAAACACTCAATAAACCAATTGGAAATGATAGAACACCTCAGCAATAGAATGAATGAAATGGAAAACAGAATATCAAGACTGAATGATAAAGTTGAGCAAAGATTATGAAAAAAAATTAAAAACAGAGAAATGGTATAAGCAGGAAATGTGGGACACCATGAAAAGACCAAATTTATGTATCATGGGCACAGAGAAAGGAGAAAAAAAATCTCAGGATAATGGTATTGACCACATCTTTAACAGGATTGTTGAAGAAAAATTCCCCAAACTAAGGAAAGATGTGGCCATACAAATACAAGAAGCACACAGAACATGATATAGACAGGACCAGCAAAGAAATACCACATGCCACATCATAGCAAAACACTAAACGTGCCCAACAAAGAGAGAACACTGAAAACTGCAAAAGAAAAACAAGTCACACATAAAAATACATCAGCATTACAGCTGACATTTCAGTGCAAACTATGAAAACCAAAAGAGTCTGGACCAAAGCATTCCCAGTTCCAAATGACCACAGATGCTAACCCAGAATACTTTACCCAGCAAAAATGTCTATTATAGTTGAAGGGAAAAGAAAAATCTTCCAGGAACATGAATAGATTGAAAGAATTTGTGTCCAGAAAACCAGCCCTTCAGAGAATACTTGAAGCAATAGAGCTGAAGAAAGGAACAACTATACCTAAGGGGCAACAGAAAGAAACTAAATGAAGGTACAACTGTGGAAATACCAAGTTAGACCAAGAATGCAAACAGAAATTAAAATGGCAGGAACCAATAGATATCTTTCAATAATAACTTTAAATATCAATGGACTGAACTCACCAGTCAAGAGAAATGGGCTAGTTGAATGGATTAAGAAACAAAATAAGGGGGCTGGAGAGATGGCCTAGCGGTTAAGAGCGCCGACCGCTCTTACAGAGGACCCGGGTTCGATCCCCAGCACCCACATGGCGGCCGAGAGCCGTCTGAAACTCCAATTCCAGGAGAACTCCAGCTCCAGGGGAATCCGAGACCCTCTTCTGACCTCCGCGGCGTTGCACGACACGGGTGCACAGACCTGCATGCAGACAGTACATGTACACATACAGAAATAATAATAAATTAAAAAAAAATAAAAAAAAAAAAGAAACAAAATAAAAAAATAAAATAAAAAGAAAGAGAACAAATCCACTGAGAGCATGGGGCACATGCTTTAATCCTAGCACTTGGGAGAGCAGAGGCAAGGTGGATCTGCTGAGTTAAAGCCTGGTCTACACTTGAGTTGATTCTAGACCAGCTGGGCTACAGGGAGACCTCGTGTCTCTACACAACAACTACACAAACACACACTCACACAACACAAACACGACACAAAACACACACACACACACACAAAAAAAAAGACAAAAACTGCAGGGTGTGCTGGTGCACGCCTTTAATCCTAGCACTTGGGAGGCAGAGGCAGATGCATCTCTGTGAGTTCAAGGCAAGCTTGGTCTACATAGTGAGCTCCAGGGTAGCTGAGACTAAAAGGGAAGCTTTGTCTCAAAAAGACCAAAAAAAAGAGAAAGAAAGAAAGAAAGAAAGAAAGAAAGAAAGAAAGAAAGAAAGAAAGAAAGAAAAAGAAAATCCAAGTTTCCTCACTGCCTAGCCTCTCCCACCCCACACACAGGCCTCCTGCAGCTTGGGCCCAGTGCAAGGCTACAGCCAGAAGTCTAAAACTACCTACCTGGAAGACCTTGCATCATTACCTGAGTATGAATTGAGCAAGTCCAAGCTAGAAGAGGAAGTGGATGATCGTTATCTCATTCAAGCTCAAGGACTGCCTTGGTCATACACTGTGGAAGATGTGCTTAACTTTTTCTCAGACTGCAGAATCTGAAATAGTGATAATTGAATACATTTCCTCTTAAAAAGAGATGGGAAACAAAGGGGTGATGGCTTAATTGAAATGGAATCAGAGCAGGATGTTCAGAAAGCCTTAGTCAGTGGTAATTAGAAGTATATGAGATAAACAATGAAGATGTGGATATCTTAATGAAGCGCCTCCAGACCAAATATCACCTGTGGTGAATGATGGAGTGATTCATTTGTGAGGACTTCCTTATAGTTGGCATGAGGACACTGCAGAATTCTTTGCAGGGTTGAGTATAGTAGACATTACTTTTATAATGGATTACAGAGGCAGAAGAAAAACAGGGGAAGCCTATGTACACTTGAAGAACCAGAAATGACCGACCAGGCCCTTTTAAAACACAGAGAAAGCCGGGCGTGGTGGCGCACACCTTGAATCCCAGCACTTGGGAGGCAGAGGCAAGGTGGATTTCTGTGAGTTCAAGGCCAGCCTGGTCTACATAGTGAGTTCCAGGACAGCTGAAGCAACAGGAGACCCTGTCTCAAAAAGACAAAAAAAAAATAAAATAAAAAATAAAAAATTCAAAGTTATATAAAGGAAGAAAGAGCGCCCGATGAAGAAAATCCATACATTTGAGAGTATATGGGGCTGGAGAGATGGCCTAGCAGTTAAGAGCGCTGACTGCTCTTGCAGAGGACCCAGGTTTGATTCCCAGCACTCACATGGCAGCTGAGTACCATCTTTGGCTCCAGTTCCAGGGGAATCTGATGCCCTCTTCTGGCCTCTGCGGCATTGCACGACACGGGTGCAGAGACCTGCATGCAGACAGTACATTCATACACACAAAAAAA
>VZQC01005371.1:542328-582459 GCA_009823505.1 Rhizomys pruinosus
GCAATAAGAAGGGGAAGGATGGTGGGAGGGGCAGCAATAAGAAGGGGAAGGATGGTGGAGGAGCGGCAATAAGAAGGGGAAGGATGGTGGAGGAGCGGCAATAAGAAGGGGAAGGATGGTGGAGGAGCGGCAATAAGAAGGGGAATGGCTCAAAGAGGATAACCAAGTAAGTGAGAAAGAGAAGCAGCTCAGGTAGAGTGGATGTTTTGTAAATGTTTTGTCATTACACACCAAGAAAGGAATGGCCAATCACTTACCTCAACCCCCTGTAGAACAACCTCTTATAGTCAACATTTATTATGCTAATATTTTCTTTTTTAAGTTGGGCAATGGGATATAAACGGCCCACATGCTGACACCCAGGAGCCATGAGCCTGACATAATCCCTACCAACATTCGGCAACCAAAAAATCTGTAAGGATAAACAGAGAGTCCTTCAGTGGATAATCAGCTACCCAGGTATAAACAGCCCCATGGAATATGGGGAAAGCTCTATCCCAGCCCTGATAGTAGTCTATAGGAAGGAGAGAAAGATCTCCTAGTCTTGGTGAAGCAGCTACCTGGCTTAATATTATTTAATGGACTCTTAAAAATGGAGACAACCAAGCATGGTTGCCCATGCCTTTAATTCCAGCACTCAGGAGGGAGAGGAAGGTGGATCTCTGTGAGCTCAAGGCTGACCTGGTCTACACAGTGAATTCTAGGACAGCTGGAGCTACAGGGAGACCCTGTCTCAAAAAAATGGAGAAGGCCATTGTAAAATTGAGTTTTCCTAGAACCATCATATTCTCCAGTGAACATTGAGGATCAAGGGCTCACTCTGTACAGAAAGTATCATATAAAAAAATGGTGAAGTTAGGGATGTAGCTCAGTGGTGGGGCACTTCCCTAGCATGTGCAAGACCACGGATTAGATCCTTAAGAGAGAGAGAAATATTGGTAGATAGGAATTAAAAAAAAAACCCTTCCACTGGTTGCTGATGCTAAAGCCATCCTGAGAGCAGTTATGCAGCCATTTCTCCCATAGGGATGCTGTTGACTCATCTGTGGAAAGTGTTCCACCTTCAAGAAGGTGTATATTTGTTTCATTCATATATTCCCATATTTGGAGATATTAAGTGATTTGTAAGAAATGAATACCCCAATAGAAAGAGTTGCTTCTAGAAAAAAATGATGAGCAAGTCTACTCAAATAAGAACCAACTGTCTTTCTTTTTATGGTGCATGTCACATTACAGTTACTAAAGACATGATTTTTTGTGTGGTCCTAGGGACTGAAAATAGGTTCTCAAAGCATGCTAACCAAATACCCTACCTTTGAACTATATTCCCAGCTTTCTTTTCTTTCCCTTTCTTTCTTTCTTTCTTTCTTTCTTTCTTTCTTTCTTTCTTTCCTTTCTTTCTTTCTTTCTCTTTCGAGGCAAGGTCTTGCTAAGTTCCACGTGTTGGCCTTGAACTCATTCTATTGTTGAACTTTTAATCCTTCTGCCTCAGCCTCCTGAGCAGCTGGAATTACAGATCTGCACCATTAGGCCTGGTTTACATACATTATTCCTTTATTTCTGCAAGTATATCTGTGAATAATATGCATGTGTGCATGTTTTCGTGTGTATGAACAGATATGTATGTTCATGTGCATGATTATGATGACCTAAAGTTGAGATTAGACATCTTCATCCATTCTCCTCCACTCTGTTTTTTGAGAAGGTCTCTCACTGAACCTGGAGCTTGCCAATTTTAGCTGGTGTAGTGGAAAATTCAGGGTCTAGCCAGCTTGCCCTAGGATCCCTTGTCTCTGCCTCCTGAATGCTGGGATTACAGGCAGCCACCATGCCTGTTGGCTTTTACATGGGTTTGGGGGATCCAAACTCTGGGGCTCAGGCTTGTGCAGGTCCTTTGTTTACTGAGCCATCTCCCCAACTCCTACGTTGTTCCTTGACAGTGCTCACACTTCGTTTGGTTTGGAATAGCCAAACTAGTCTCGGTGTTTTCCCCATTGGGATAATTTTAACTGGATCATTCTCAGATTACCATGTAAAAACCTCCATTTTAAAAGGAATAAAATTACTTATAGATTCTAGAGAAGACCTACAAAATAGGTTAAATTCAACTCTATGTTTCTGGGACAGGCTTCCCACCTCCCAACCTCTACAATAAATATGAAGACAACATACCAGGTGTTGCTCAATCTTAGAGTCAAGGATGACTCTTACTACCTGTTGGACAAATGTGTGTCTGAAAGGATGTTTTGGTGGAGGGCCAAAAAGGTCAAATATCACAAACTTCTTTTTCTCTCTTGCCAATGCCAATAAGTCACTCAGCTTTGGAATCGTCTGGTTAGCTGCTTTTTTTCTGTCAGCCTCTGACAGTGGTTTCATGTTATAAAATGGTTTACGCTAGAAATAAATGTATCAAAGAAAACACTGGTTTTGGTCAAAAGCATTTCTAGATTTCCTGCTCATACCTAGGTCTACTTCCATTACATGCCATTCCATTAGCATTCAGCCCGCCCACAAGGCCCTCTGAAATACTGATTCTGAAAGAAGAATTGCCAAGGAGAGAAATACAATTCTCTCCTTGTTGATAAGTCTAGTGTCTGGAATGATTTCTCCCTGGCCCCCCGTTTTTGTTTTGTTTTTTTTTTGTTGTTGTTGTTGTTTTGGTCTTTTTGAGACAGGGTCTTCCTTTAGCCCCAGCTGTCCTGGAACTCACTCTGTAGACCAGGCTAGCCTTGTTGAACTCACTCTGTAAACCAGGCTGGCCACCACACCCAGCTTCTCTCTCTCTCTACCTTTCTTCCTTCCTTCCTTCCTTCCTTCCTTCCTTCCTTTCTTTCATTTTTTGGTCCTTTTCAGACAGTGTCTCCCTGTAGCTTCAGCTGGCCTGGAACTCTTTGTAGACAAAGCTGGCCTCAAACTCACAGAGATCTGCCTGCCTCTGCCTCCTGAATGCTGGATGTTAAGGGTGTGTGCCACCACACCTGGCTTGGAATGATTCCTTTGGTGGTCTAGAATTTCTTATACTTATACTAAAGGTTCTCCATGTTCTGGACTTTCCTTTTTTGCTTCTTCTTTAGTCACTCAAAGGAATAATCTCCTTTCTATCACAGTCTACCTGCTTAGATTCTCACTGATCTAGTTTTGTGTAAAGGAAAAGAAATTTGATTTGGCTTCAGAATTCATTGGATTCAATTCTAGCTGTACCTCCCTTTCTTGCCCTGCCACATCAACCTGCTAAAATCCCAACCTCCACCTGTTCAAATGCTGCCTCTTTCATGAAGCTTTTAAATATTCCTGAATTGAAAGAGATGGTAGGAAGCTCTGATGGTCCATTTCCATGCTTCTATAAATGTATGTCTTATCTTGCCTTTGATGGACATTAATACAAGTCAACGTGGCTAAGTGTGCTTCCTGCTGTACAACCTTGGTAAAATCATTTACATTCTGTATTGGTTACTTTCTCAATGCTGTGTCAAAATACCTGATGATGAGCAACTTACAGGAGGAATGGCTCATTTTGACTCACAGTTTGAAGGTACATCATAGTAGAAAAGTCACAGCACCAAAATCTACTTTAGAAATATTTCTTTCACTATAAACTTTGATGAGAGCAGTAAAGAGTAGCTATGTCATAGCCTGAATGTTATCACATTTTAAACTGATTTCTTATCTTGAAAGGCAATAAATAGTCCATTACCTTTAAATTCAACCTCTGGACACTGGAAGAATGCATCTAGAATATCATGTGAATGGCCTCTAGCCCAGTTCATGATAGAGTTTTTGTTCCTCTCTGAAACCTCATGACCTGGGCTTCCACAGTCTACATTTGGCATTCTCAGCTCTAATTTCCCACTAGAATAGGCCATTAAGCTTTGATTGCAGCATTCAAGGGCTTCTCTAGGCCAAAGTTCCAAACTCTTCCACAGTCCTTTCTCAAACCAGTTGCAAAGGTCCAAGAACCATGTGGTCATAGCAATGGTCCTTACTTCTTTTGCCACATTTCTGATTTAGTTACTTTTCTCATTGCTGTGACAAAATACCTAGTAACAAGCAACTTAATGGGCAAAGGGTTTATTTTGGCTCACAGTTTGAAGGTACAGCCCATCATGTCAGACACATCCTGGCAAGCAGCACCTTAAGATGTGTGGTGGTTTGGATGAGTGTCCCCCATAGGCTCTAGGTATTCAGATGTTCGTCTCCAGTTGGTGGCGCTGTTTTTGGCAGGCTTAGTGAGCTTAACAAGCCTCGTGCTCTACAGTTGCTTCCTCTCTGTTTCCTGTGCTCTTTGCAAGATGTGAACCTTGGTTTGCTGCTCCAGATCCAGCCGCCACACCTCCCGCCACAATGGACTAATTCCCTGGAACCGCCAATCGTAAGCTCAAATAAACTCTTCCTTCTATAAGTTCCTTGGTCTGGTGTTTTATCACAGCAACAGAAAAGTGACTAATACAAGATGGATGGTCACAGTGTACCTGCAGTCGGAAAGCAGAGAGGGATGAATGCTGGTGCTCAAGTCACTTTCTCCTTTTCATACAGTTCAGGACTCCAGCCCATGGAATGGTGCTGCCTACAGTTCAATTAACCTAATCTAGATAATCTCTTAACAGATATGTCCAGAGTCTAACCTAATTAACATAATCCCTCAGGGATGTATCAGGATGCCTGATTCCTGGGTGATTCTAAATCTGGTCATGTTGACAACCAATATGGACCATCACGTATTTTTAGTCTTAATTCCCTAAACTGTAAAACAGGGGAATGATATAGTAATCTCTGGATTTCTTAGGATAAAAAATATCACCTGGGTGTGGTAGTACATGGTTTTAATCCCAGCACTTGGAAGGCAGAGGCAGGCAGATCTCCATGAGTTCAAGACCAGCCTGATCTACATAGCAAGATTCACGCCACATGGGACTACAGGGAGACCCTACTCAAAAACACCAAACTTTAAAAATTTTTATTTTATGATGAGTGTTTTGCCCATGTGTGTAATGCCCTCAGAGGCCAGAAGAGGGTGTTGGATCTTCTAGAACTAGGATACAGATGGATGTTAGCTGCCATGTTGATGCTGGGAACTGAACTTAGGTCCTCTGTAAGAACAGCTTCTTAAACACTGAGGCACCTCTACAGCCCCAGGATTTTATTTTTTTGAAACAGGGTAGTCTTGCTTTGTAGTCTAGCCTGGCTTCAAATTTGTGATCCTCTTTTTTTCTACCACCTGAGAGCTAGGGCTAAGGCAGGCATTACCATATTCAACTATTATTGTGTATTGCCATTGTAACAAATTGCCACAAATTTAGTAGTATAAAATAACACAATTTTTATTAAGTGTTTGTATTTGTATGTATGTGTGTGGGTACAAGTATGTGAGAGTGTGTGGATGAGTAGTGTAGGGAGGGTAGAGGCTAAGGTTGATGTTGAATATCTCCCTTTATTGCTCTTTACCTTATTTTTAGGCAGGATCTCATTGAACCTGGAGCTTGCTGATTCAACTAGACTGGTTATCCAGCCAGTCCCCAGCATCCTCTGGGATCTGAGCCCTAGTGTTGAATTACAGCTGTATACCACCACGCCTAGCTTTTCTGTATGTTCTGGGAATCCAAACTCACATCTTCATGCTTCCATGGCAAACATTGCACTGACTGAGCTATGTCCTCAGACACCTCCTCTCCTTCTTGTCCTCTTCCTCTTCTCCTTTTCATGGTCCTCCTCCTCATCATCATTGTTTTCCTCTCATTCTCATCCTCATTGTTGTCATTCTGTCCTCCTTTCTTTTCTTCTTCTTTCTTAGACAGGATCTAGCTACATAGATTAGATTGGCCTTAAATTCATGATCCTCCCAACCCAGTGCCTGAGTGCTGGGTTATAGGTGTGCTCTGCCATATCCAGCTACTCTATTCATTACTTCTGATTAGGGCCTGGATTATATAAAGTTAAATGCTAAGTTATAGGAAACAATAAAAAATAATTTTATCCAATAAAGACAATGATTTTTTTCTTGGAAGAAGTAATAACCTCAAAGGTTTCAGCTTTGGTATTTATTATATTAACTAAGACTATATCTCACTCAACAACCTAATTTCAATTTTTTATTTCACTGACTATATATATGCAGGTTAGTTTCTCACATCTCTGGAGTGAGTTTTGTCACCCTGCTTGTTCTTTCAATAACATGCTAAAGAAAATTCCTGCCCCTGCTTACTATCCGTATGCATGAAAATTGTGTTTTATTATTTTGAGAATTATGCTTTCACAAGAAATATAAGGTCCACAGAAATGTCAGTTGGGCAGGAGAAACAATAATTCAACTAAGCAAGCTTCTAGGAACAATTCCCAGAAGTTCTGCATCTATTCTTATTTCATTATCAGTCAGATTGTTGTAGTTCAGATCTAGAATGTCTTATAAAGACCCACATGTTAAAGGCTTGTTCTTCAGAGTGACACTGTTTGGAAGTGGTAGAGCCTTTCAGTGGTGGGACCTGATGGGAGACAGTAGTTGCTGCAGGGAGTATCCCTGGGGAAGCATGTGAGCACTAGGTCTCCTCTCTCCATTTCACTTCTCAGTGGTTAAATGAATGGCTCTGCTTGCCCACCATGATCTGCTACATTGCCACAGGACCAAAGCAACAAAGCCAACAGACCATGTGCTAAAACCTTGAAAACTGTAAGCCAAAATAAATATTTCATAGTTATAAGCTGATGATCTCAGGTATTTATTATAGTAACAGAAATCTAACACAGAACTATTTGATTTTTACAATTAATCATAAGAACGGCTAAACTAATGAATAAAGACCAATTCACAACCATCATTAATTAACAATCATTGCTATTATTGAGTAATCACCATAATAATCTTTACAACCAAATGATTCACTGCAAAATATTACCCCTTTATACCTTTTTTAAATTTTTTTATTAATTTTATTTATTTCTGTATGTGTATGAATGTACTGTCTGCATGCAAGTCTGTGCACCCGTGTCGTGCAACGCCGCGGAGGTCAGAAGAGGGTCTCGGATTCCCCTGGAACTGGAGTTCTCCTGGAATTGGAGCTTCAGACGGTTCTCAGCCGCCATGTGGGTGCTGGGGATCGAACCCGGGTCCTCTGCAAGAGCGGTCGGTGCTCTTAACCGCTAGGCCATCTCTCCAGCCCACCCCTTTATACCTTTTAAGTCACAGTATAAAATCATTTCAGATATATTCTGATGACACCACAGAAGGCAAAGAAAGCCTCACAGTGAAATCTAAAGTTCCTCAGATATATCAAATTTGAACTCTAGGTTTTGGAATTCTCCTCAGGAACCACAGTAATGGTATAATTAAATACTACAACTATACCATGCTTGTGTTAGGAGCAGATCAGAAGGAGTTAATCAGAAGGAGTTAATCAGAAGGAGTTAACTGTGTAAAAATTGAGTTAGCTAAAGCAAGCCTGGTTTCCATGACTACCTCTACACCACACCCTCCTACCTTAATCACAAGAGCACATTTCTTGTTATTCTGCCCCTGACTTCCCAGTTCCCAGAGCTGCTTGAGGTCAAGATGAACTTTCCCAGTCCTGAGGGGTGCATTCCACTCCCCAAGGGGCTTCACACTACAAACCACAACCAATCAGCTTAAAGGTTATCACTGCTTGCTTTGTGTTCCCCAAGCAACTGTAAAAATCCCCTAGTTTGTGTTTTTTTTTTTTTCCTTTAAAAACTCTCTGTAGCAAACACTCAGGGTTGCACTCTTCCCTGCATGGAGTGGTGCACCAGCCTTCCCAGCTGGCTCCCTGGTGCGCCAGCCTTCCCAGCTGGCTCCCTGGTGCGCCAGCCTTCCCAGCTGGCTCCCTGGTGCGCCAGCCTTCCCAGCTGGCTCCCTGGTGTGCCAGCCTTCCCAGCTGGCTCCCTGGTACACCAGCTTTATCAATTGGCAATTCTTTCTCTTAAATAAATTTTATTTCGAAGACTGAATCCTGGGCTTGAGAGTTCTTCTGTGTGATTTTCAGACCCAACACTTGTAACATGCTAAAACAAATATATTAATTCTAAAAAAAAATCCACCTAAATCTATCATAAATATGCAACCTTACCACTTACAACCAGTCTAGACATTCACAACAGGAAATGATTGGGCATTTGTTGTTGTTGTTGTTGTTTTTTTTTTTTTTTGTGGTACTGAGGGAGCAAACCCAGGGCCTCAGATATTTCAGGCAAATTCTCTATTACTGAATTACACCCCTAGTCCTAGGAAATGTTATTGAAGAAAGGTTTTGAAAACCAAAACCAAGGATAATACTTACAGAAATATTAAATATTCATGCCATACTTCCCAGATGGTATTAAACTATGACCACCAACATGGAAAATGACTGTGGTTGTCTTTTAGTAATCAAGACCATGAAATTCCAATAAAACCAACCAAGAAAAATTACCCATTAATTAAAATTACCAGCCACTCATTCATCAGCCCTACAATTCCGTCAAACATCTCAGTTTGATGAAACTTTGGCTCATTTTTTAGGACAAAGTTTAATTCTACAAATCCTAATAAGACTTTTAGGAACAATGCCATATACATCAGATATGTAAAAATCTTTTCATGTAGAATACAGATACACATTACTAAAACACCAGGCCAGCTGGAACTAAAGGGAGACCCTGTCTCAAAAAAAAAAAACCCTAGGGGGCTGGAGAGATGGCCTAGCAGTTAAGAGCGCTGACTGCTCTTGCAGAGGACCCGGGTTCAATCCCTAGCACCCACATGGGGGCTGAGAACCATCTGTAACTCCAATTCCAGGAGAACTACAGTTCCAGGGGAATCCGACACCCTCTTCTGACCTCCGCAGCATTGCATGACACGGGTGCACAAACCTACATGCAGACAATACATTCATACACATAAATAAATAAAATTAAATTAAATTTAAAAAACCAAATAAATAAATAAATCATTAACTATGACTAACAAATTTAATATACGTGCTAACAGAGTATTTATAATTTCCTTGTGTTCACATATTTATGAATGATGAGACACATTGCAGAGCCTACATAAACATAGAAAACTAGAATATTATTATTAAGACAATAATCATATTATTATTAGTAGGAGTATTGAGACAGGGTCTCACTATGTAGCTCTGGCTGGATTAGAACTCACTATATAGGCCTCAAACAGAGATCCACCTGCCTCTGCCTCCCAAGTACTGGGATTAAAGGCATGTACCACCACACCTGGCTCATATTAATTTCACATAAGGAAGTAGCAATTACTAACTACATACTCCTATGAGGACAAATATTCTAGGGAGATAAAGCCCCTACAAATCTACTTTTAGCTCTCTTATATGAACAGTAGAGCCTCACTTGGAAGTGGGATCTGTACAGATAAGCCCATCTTTACATGATTCTTTCTTCTATTCTTACTATTTTTACATGAAACATGACCAATAAGCCCTCAGGATGAACATCTTGCTATCTATCTTAGTAAGATGTTTATTTTCAAAATCAAAGTCTCAGATGACTATATCCAGCTGAGTAGAATCTAGGTCTCAGGGTTTTTCCCTAGTCGTAAGATAAAGATAGTAAGAAAATGTAAGCTCTTTTCTTTATCTTTAGAAGGTAGCTCTGGCCTTTCATCAAGCCTTTTACCCACTTTGAAGTAGTCAGAAGAGTAATTCTAAGCCCTCTAACTTGTTAAGCATTGCCACAATCTCTGTTCTGAATGTCTTATAGATTCTTTGCCCAGCTTTTCCCTATCCCTGCCTTCTTTTTCTATCCTTCCTTCCATTCTTTCTGCCTCCTTATTTTTTTCTGCCTCCTTATTGCACATTTGCTCTAATATATCTCTGAAATACATCACTACTGTCATCCACAGCATCTCTTAGTAATGATCTCCCTTTAGCACAAATGGTACCTCTATGTAAAATATGTATTTTTCCTCAAGAAGATGTTGACTCAAAACTATATTGTACATAATATATTTTACTTTATATTTTACTATTCCCTTAATTTGCTTCTAGAATCTTCCAGCCTTACTTTTCAAAGTAAATTAGAAGTTGTTCTTATATGCTCCTGAAGCAACCTAAAATTGATTCCAGTTTGGTACTTATCACAGTGTGTGATAATGGTCTGTTTCGTATCCAACTCCACTAGGACTGTAGGCATGCTGATTTGTCACTACATTCCATGTTCCTAGCACCTAGTCGGCACTTAACACATTTCTTGAAGAATTCGATAAAAATTGTTTCCTAGTCTGCTTCATTTGTAAGTCTGTGAGATACTCAAAATACCTAGGAAAATGGCAAGTGCCTGGTAGGCACACTATCAAAGAAAACTAATGCTTGAGTAAAAAGAAATTATACAAGGATCAGTTTATAAACTTATTGTCAGACTTTTTTAAAATTTTTTATTTATTTTTTGTATGTGTATGAATGTACTATCTGCATGTAGGTTTGTGCACCTGTGTCGTGCAATGCCGCGGTGGTCAGAAGAGGGTCTCGGATTCCCCTGGAACTGGAGTTCTCCTGGAATTGGAGTTACAAATGGCTCTCAGCCACCATGTGGGTGCTGGGGATCGAACCCGGGTCCTCTGCAAGAGCAGTCAGTACTCTTAACCACTAGGCTATCTCTCCAGCTCCTTATTGTCAGACTTTGTGGTGAATGCTGACAGCAACAATCAAACCTACTGTATTACCATAAAAGACTCCTACCAATGTGATAATCCTGCTTTTAGACTAGGATGGAGCTGTGTACACCCTTGTCTATTTTCACCCTTAACTTTTATTTACAGGAACAGAAGGGGGCTCCCATTCAAGTCTGTAGAACTAGGGAATGTTTCTTACCTCTAAGAACCATTTGCCAGCATTCAGAGTTGACAGGAAAGTCCAATTGAACCAGGCAGTGTGGTTATAAGTGGCATTTGGCAGGACTTCTCTGATATTGGTTGTTCTACTCAGGTCATAGTCATGCATGAGGAAAGGCACAGAATCAAAACTGTAGGCAGAGGAGGAAAGAGGGGAAGGGGTAGAGAGGCTGAGCCTAACCACATTGGCATTGAGCATTCCCCAAAGCCCTTCAAGGTCATAAGTCTTCCAAAGGCTCTTTATACCTTCTCAGATCTCAATCACTCATTTATACTTTCTGAAGTTTTTTTCTGTCCCAGGATCAATCTTTCATCAAACCATCATATTGGTGATTCTGAGTGATATTGGCTTCCTATTCAGAAGCTTCCTGGCATCAGGAAAACACAAGGTACAGTAATGGCCTGAGACAAAGGTGAATGGAGGGGGAGGAGGGTCCCCAGGTCCATACTAAACATGCTTCCACACACTCCTGTGTTTTTCTGACCCTGTTCCCCAGAAGGCACCTGCTCTGAGTTCTTTTGACCCTAGACCCTCCACATTGGACAGCACCCTCCACATTAACAAAACAAATTCCTGGTTTCTCTACTTACTGTCTGCTCTGTAAAATCCCTAATTTTCTGAAATTCTCTCTTCTTTTCTCTTTAAAACAACTATGGCAAGAACATCTACTAATGGTCATGAGGGAATAAGGACTATTAACTTTCTTGACATAAACAACTAGAAAATTGGACAAAATTAAGTGAATAACTGTGTTTAGTCATAAGACAACTGGGATAACAGCATTCTATCACTGAGAAAAAGGAAACAAGTGAAGAAGGCTATGCCATTACATAGGTTTCCTTCCTGAAAGTGAATCCTAGACTGCTGTACAAAAAAGGGAGAGCCTAAAAGGAACTGGCTATCTTGATGAAATGGAGAGAAGGAGATTAGGGTAGGGAAAGGCAAAGAAAAGCTACAATTTATAGACTGGAGCAGGCTAGAGGACAGGGCCACGCAAAAGCAAGACAGCTGCTGAGCAATCTAGCAATGTCACGAGGATGTGACAACATGTTACCCTACAAATGAAACTCTATGAAGTTAGCATGAGCAACTTTGGGGCTCTTGAGATGGCTCAGTAGGTAGATGCACTTGCTGCCAAGCCTCACAACCTGAGTTTAATACCCACAATTCATATGATAGAAAGTGAGAACCAATTCCCACTAGTTGTCCTCTGACCTACACACACACGTGCACGCGTACGCGCGTAATTTAAATTTTTTAAAAGAACAACTTTCAAGAAAAGAAAAATTACCAGAACTCATATGATTCAGATTCCATCCAGCAAGGCAGGAACCATCACAATAATTGCATGAGTGTTGGTTGTTTTGGTTTTTTTTTAATGCAATAAAAGTTATTTAAAACTTACAAATTGTTGATTTCTGGAATTTTTATATATTCTCTGACCATAGTTGACTATGGGAAACTTAACTAATGGAAGGCAAAACAGGGGGAAAGAGGGAAGGGATGTTCTATTTAAAATCAGTGTCTCCTCCACTTGAGCAGTCTCTCCACCGGGTCAGCCTTGGAGAGCCGGTGGAAACATCGGGGTGCAGTGCAGAACCAGACTCTGTGGTGAAATCCAGGGAGTCTGAACTCAGGAGGACAAAGCACCGTGCCTAGGGAGGGCAACTTCCTCTAGAATGGAGACTCAAGACAGTCAGTAGAGTTCAGGAAAGTCAAATCTCCCCCACGGCCACTGGGTGCTGGATTCCTGGCCACAACTAGCACTATCTAGCTATTCTGCTTTTAGAGAGTCCAGATCAGACCTTAGAAATGAAGGTAACTTAGAACTAGAATGGCTGTAGACCCACTTCAATGCTTCCACAAAAGAGCTCAGAAACCGCCTCCAAACCAGCAAACTATTTTAGGAAAAAACCTAAGCTATCTGCTAGAAAAAAATTTCAACATTCATTAAAGAAATACAACAAAATATAGCTCCCAACAATGTAAAATTATAGTGCATAAGGTGTAACCGAACTCACTAAGAGGCAAAGATTCTGGAATATGTAAATAAACGCCAGTGAGGATTCTTTAACAGAAGCACATTCAAAAACAAAAGAGGATGTTAAAGAATATAGAATAATATTGTAAATTCTGTAACACACAAAAGAAATACAAACATACAGAGAGCTAACTGCTGGTGCACCACTCAGGACGAGACAGGAGATATCAATTTCAAGGCCAGGCTTAGGCATCAGACAAGACTGAAAAAATATACATACAAATGTCAGATATAGAAAAGAAATGGAAATTCTAAAGATGGGAAATATAACTGAAGTAAAAATTCCACTGGATAAAATTTGCCATGGAGGCTGGAGAGAAGACTTGGTGGGTAAAGTGCTTGCAGTGCAAGCATGCGGATTTAAGATCAGATCCTCAGAATCCACATAAAAAGCCAGGCACAGCACACACCTGTAAACCCAGCACTGGGTTTGGAACCAGGGGAATCCCAAGGCCATCCAGTCTATCCTAAAAAATGAATTCCAGGTTCAGTGAGAGATTCTGTCTCAAATAGTAATATAGAATGTAACAGGGCCGGGCGTGCTGGCACCAGCTTTAATCCCAGCACTTGGGAGGCAGAAGCAGGCAGATCTCTATGAATTCAAGGCCAGCCTGGTCTACATAGCAAGTTCCAGGACGGTTGAGGCTAAAAGGGAGACCCTGTCTCAAAAAGACAAAAATAAATAAATAAATAAATAAATAAAAGGAACAGGAAGGCAGCACTGAGTTCTGATCTTTATCTGTGCTTTCACAGGTGAGCAGTCCCCATCACCACAATCAAATCTAAACTGGATCATTCAAAAACCACTGGATCTAAAAATGTAACAATAGAGTCTTTCCAAATGAAGCATAGATACCCCAGAAGTCTTGGCCCCTGATGTCAGGAAGAGAACGGTTTATCTTCTAGCTCTAGCACTCAGACCCACAACTAAATCCACCTAAGTACATTTCCTGGTTTTTGTTCTGTCCTTTCTGTTTTGAATTTTTTTTACCTTACCATAAAGAAAGAAACTTTTGAGAGGCATACTTAACTTGATTTAAATATTATACAATGTGCATATATAATATAAACAAACATGATACAATTCCCCATAGATGCATACAATTAATCATGTAATGTGGAAGATGAAGTCAAGAGTCATGAGAATAGCTCTCACACCAGCTGTGGTCATAACTTTTTGACAAATGTCTATTTAGGTCTATTGCCCATTTTTTAAAAAAGTAGGTTGTTTTGCACACGCCTTTAATCCCAGCACTTGGGAGGCAGACGCAGGCTCTGTGAGTTCAGGGCCAGCCTGGTCTACATAGTGAGTTCTAGGATAGCTGGGGCTACAGAGACCCTGCCTCAAAAAGACAAAATAAAAGTAGATTGTTTTGCTATTTTGTGTGTGTGTGTGTGTGTGTGTGTGTGTGTGTGTGTACAGATATGTGTATGTGCATGCCACAGAGCATTTTGGACATCAGTAGACAACTTTTATTTTTGAGACAGGGTCTCACGATATAGCCCTAACTGGCCTGGAACTCACTACGTAGACCAGCCAGGACTCAAACTCACAGAGATCTGCCTACCTCTACTTCCCAAGTGCTGGGATTCAAGGTGTGCACCATCACCCCTGACCAGGGAACAACTTTGAGAGTCAGTTCTCTCATTCCATCATAGGGTCTAGGGATTGGACTTAGTTTGCTAGGCTTGGGTCATAGTTACTTTTGGCTCCTCAGACATCTTGCTGGCTCACTACTGAACTGTTTGTGTTCTTCATTATTCTGGACATTAAGCCCCTGGTCAGCTGTATAATCTGCAAATATTTTCTTCCATTCTATAGGAAGTCTCTTCACTATAATGGCTGCTTCTTTTACTGTGGCTTTTTCATTTTATATATGATTTGCTTATTTTGGCTTTTGTTTTCTGTACTTTAAGGGTGTTGCCCAAAACATCCTTTCTGATTCTGATGTCCTAAAGCATTTCCTTGTGTTTCCTTCCATAGTTTCTGATTTTTGGGGGGAAAAAAAGTATTAAATGTTTTATTTTTTGTAAATTGTGTGCCACCAGATTTGCATAAGTCATCAGTCTTACCTGCTATCTTGGGTTTACCAATTCTTCACAATTCTTATCAATGGAATCACACACTGTGTGACCTTTTGCATCTGGTTCTCGCACTGAGCAAAATGTCCTTAAGATCTATCACATCATAGCATGTCTCGGGGCTTCATTTCATGGATGAGTGATGTTCCAGCATGTGAATGGGCCATACATACCTGTGGATCCCTACATCCAGCCACAGACATTTGAGCCATTTCCACCTTTGGGCTGTTACAAGCTGTGGCCATTCATATTTCAGTCCTGTGTTGACATAGTTTCATCACTCTTTGATACACATCTAGGAGTGCCATTACCAAGAACCACCAGTCTGTTTTGCACAGCAATTGTAGAGCTCACGTCCCCTCTGGCCATGTGTAAGGACTTCACATTCTTATGTCCTCCCCAGTTCCTGTCTGGCATCCACCCTTGGATCACAGCCATCTTGGTGGACATGAGGTGAAGCTGCTCTGGGATTCTGATGTCAGACATACAAGTCTTTAATATACTTTCAGTTGACTTTTTTTCTCTGAAGAAATGCAGGGATTGTTTGATTCTCCTGCATGTGGATATCCAATTTCCCCAGCACTCTTTATTGGAAAGTCTGTCCTTTCTCCACTCCACCTTCTTAGAACTTTGTTGAACATCAGTTAGCTGTAGAAGTGTGGGGATAAGAATTCTGGGACACTGTTCTGTGTATGCTTTTTTGCCAATACTATGTTGTTTTAATTACTATAGCTTAGTAATACATTTTCAACTTGGGTGGTGTAATACCTCATACTTAGATCTTTTTGCTCAAAATGATTGCTTTGAATGTTCAGGTTTGTGTCTTATACAAGTTTTAAGACTATTTTTCTAGTTTTATGAAAAATGTCATTGGTATATTAGTAAGGATTACATGAATCCATAGAGTACTTTTGGTACTGTGAACATTTTTGTGTGTCTTTTTGAGACAGAGGCTCCATGTAGCCCAGCTGGCCTGGAACTTGCTATGTAGAACAGGTTGGCCCCTATCTCAGAGACCTACCTGCCTTTCCTCCTAAGTGCTGGGATCAAAAGCATGTGCCACCTTGCCCAGACTTACTGTGGACATTTAAATGGTAAAGAGTCTTTCAATCCATAAACATAGGATGTGTTTTCAAGGTGTGTCTTTTCCATTTCCTTCATCAATGTTTTATAGTTTTATTATGACTATCCTTTTACTTGTTTATTAAGTATTGTTTTGTAGCTATTACAAATGGTATTTCTGGCCGGGCGTGCTGATGCACGACTTTAATCCTAGCACTTGGGAGGCAGAGGCAGGCGGATCTTTGTGAGTTCAAGGCCAGCCTGGTCTACAGAGTGAGTTCCAGGACAGCTCGGGCTACAGGGAGAGCCTGTCTCAAAAAGACCAAAAAATAAAAAATAAAAAATAAAGGTATTTCTTAAGTTTTTTGAGAGTTTTACTATGTAGTGCAAAGTGGCCTTGAACTCGTGACCCTCTTGTCTCTGCCTCCTTCTCAGTGCTGAGATTACAGGCATTTGTCACCATGTCCAGAACTTAATTCCTTGTTCTTTCCATGCCTATGAGGTGTATGTGTATGTATATGTGTGTGGATGGTCTTTCCCATGTGTTCTTATGTGGAGGTCAGAAGTTGACATTGGGTGTCTAATTAGCTGGAATGGCTAGGCCCTGGGGATATTCTGGTCTCTGCTCTCCAAGTACTGGGGTTATCTATGTGTGCTGCTATGCCTGGCTTTGACATGAGAGTTGGGGATCCAAACTTAGGTCCTTATGCTCACATGGTGAGCCCTTTACTTACTGAGTCACCATTCCCACCTCCAGCTCTTGATTTTTACTATAACTGCCTACTAAGATATAACAATGCTGATTGTGTGTAAAGTACTGAAAATCAGACCCAGGTTCTCCCAAGTACAAAACACACATTCTGTATCTCCAGTCCAGTGTTACAGATTTTTTTACAATGATTTTTAATTTTGCAGCTTTATTGAATTTATTAATTTTAGCAGGTTATTTTAGAAGGCTGGAGTTCAGCTGGGTGTCCGGGATGGAACTGCTTTTTTTTTTTTTTTTTTTTTGTATTTTTGAGACAGGGTCTCCCTTTAGTCCCAGCTGGCCTGGAGCTTGCTATATAGACCAGGCTGGCCTTGAACTCACAGAGATCCACCTGCCTCTGCCTGAATGCTGGGATTAAAGGTATGCGCCACCACGCCCAGCTCTGGAACATGCTTTTAATCACAGCACTCAGGAGGTGGAAGCAGGTGGATCTCTATGAGATCAAGGTCAGCCTAGTCTATATATAGTGTGTTCTAGGCCAACTGTGGAGACACTGTCTCAAAAAGATTTTTTGAAAATGCAAAAGCCTAGAGTCTATAATTTTCTACAGAAGAGATAATGTTATATGCTAATTAAGACAATCTGACTTCTTCCTTTCTAATTTGGACACCCTCTGTTTAGTCTTCCTGACTGAGTGTTCTAAGAGTTAAAGTCCTATAACCAATAAAAGTAGACCAAGTAACCATAGTAGTTACTTTTCTCATCACTATGATGAACTATCTGACAGAGCAAGGGAGACAGGGCTTGACTTCTTAGCTCACAGAGCACAGCCCATCATGGTAAGGAAGGCAGAGCTGTGGGTCTGGCCAGTCCATGGCAGGAGAACCCAAGGCAGTTGGTCATACTGTGTGGCCAACAGGAAGCAAAGAAGTCAGAGGGGAATCAGAGGAGGAGTCAAAAGCTTGCCCCCTGTTCTAATTTGTCTTCCATTGCTGTGACAAAACACTCTGACAAACACCAACTTGGGGAGGAAAGGGTTTATTCAGCTCACATCTCCTGGGTCACAGTTCATAACTCAGGGAACCTAAGGCAGGAACTCAGGGCAGGAGCATGGAGGTAGGAGCTGAAGCACAGGCCATGGAGGAGTGCTGCTTACTGGCTTGCTCCCCTGGCTCATGCTCAGCCTGCCCTCTTCTACAGTACACAACAACCTGCCCGGGGTGGCACCACCCATAGTGGGCTGGGCCCTCCCACATTGCTCAATAATCAAGATAATGCTCCACAGATGTGGCCACAGGCCAGTCCAATGGAGCCAATTCCCCAGTGAGGCTCCCTCAACCCAGGTATGTCAAGTTGACACTAAAGCTATCCAGCACAATTGACCCCTTGTCAACTTGACACACAAAACACATCACTATTAAACCACCACCTTTCCAGTTCTCGTCCCCAAGGTATGATGTTAACATTCATCACAACCTAAGACAGTACAACCTTAAAAGCCCCACAGTCCTTAAAATGTCCAGACACTTAAAAGTTCACAGTCTGTTAAAAGTCTCTTAACTGTGGGCTGCTGTAAAATCCAAAACAAGTACTGTCTTATTTTCAAAAGGAAGAATCAGGCACACTCAAACAAAACCTAAGTCCAACAAATTAGCTCAAGGCTGGACACCTAGGACTGACTCACTCACAATCTTCTGGGCTCCAAAGGGTTTCGGCAGCTCCCCTTCTCTGACTCTGCCGTTTGTGGCACACACAGCTCATCTCGAAGGCCCAGGCCGACTCCATTCCACACCTGCTGCTGCTCTTGGTGATCGTCCCATGGTCCTGGCATCTCCAAAAAGCTGGGGTCGCCACTGAAACTGAGGCAGCACCTTCACCAATGGTCTCTTCTGACCTCTCCTGGTGCAAAGCCTCAGCTTCTCTCCATGACCCCTGTAATCCTGGGGTCTTCACTGCAACTGAGGTGCACTTCCACCAATGGTCTTTCTTAACCTCTCACAGTGCCAAGCCTCNATCTGTTCTTATGACCCCTTCAAATGTTCAACACCAGAACTATATAGGAGACTGCTTACTACCAAATCCTGACTTCTGGCTTGACAGTGGAGGCTCGGGGCCCCTTCTGGTAACATAGTTGCTGTGGCTGACCCTGAAGACAATCTCCTAAGAAGATTTCACCACAGTGATGCCTGGTCTCTTGTCACTTACAGCCGATTTTCAAGCCCCTAGCTAACCAGCACAATTGTCCCAGGTAAAACAAAGATTTCACTTCAGGTTCTGATCTCTTGTTACTTTACAGCTGATTCTTCACAGCCCAGCTGACCAGAGCCCATAGATTAAACAAGTTCCTGATGTCTTCTGCTTCCCTTGAATGAACTATCACACGCAAGGCCTCCATCATCTACAATCCTTCAGAAAAAGAAAAACTGCTCCAGCTCCACACAAGATCTTTAGGCATTCAATGATCTTCCCCAGCCCAAAGTTCCAATGCCTCACACATCCTTTCCCCAAAACACCAAGGTCAAGTCTGTCACAGCAATAACCACTCCTTGGTACCTATTTCGGTTCTAATTCTCTTCCATTCTGTGACAAACACTCTGACAAACACAAACTTGGGAGGAAAGGGTTTTATTAGCTCACATCTCCTGGGTCACAGTTTCATCACTCAGGGAACCAAGGCAGGAACTCAGGGCAGGAACATGGAGGCAGGAGCTGAAGCAAGGCCATGGCCGAAGGATGCTGCTTACTGGCTTGTCCCCTGCCCCATGCCCAGCTTGCCCTCTTATGCGAGTACACAACAAACCTGCCCAGGGTGGCACCACCCATAGTGGGCTAGCCCACTCCCACAGTTGCTCAATAATCAAGACAATACCACAGTTTGTGGCCACAGGCCAGTCCATGGAGCCAATTCCCCATGGAGGTCTCCCTCTAACCCAGGCTGTTTCAAGTTGACACTAAAGCTACCAGCACCCCGCCCCCCCCCCCCCCGCCATACCCTATGTCCTTCAACTAAGTGGTACTTCTCCAAGGTTCCACATCTTCTAAAACAGCACCATTGGCTGAGGACCCAGTGGTCAAACACCTGAGACCTGAGCCTGTGGAAGACATTTCATTCAACCACTGGCCCTTGGACCCTAGGTATTCACAGCTATCTTATAATTCAAAATACATTCAATACAGCTTCAAATGTTCTCAAAGTCTAAGTAGTTACAGAATTGTTCAAAAGCCCAAAGTCTCTGTTGACATCAATACAAAACTTTTTTTTTTTTTTTTTTTTTTTTGTCTTTTCGAGACAGGGACTCCCGTTAGCCCCCAGCTTCCTGGAACTCACTCTGTAGACCAGGCTGGCCTGAACTCACAAAGATCAACCTGCCCTGCCTCTCCCGAGTACTAGGACAAAGGCGTGCACTACCACACCCAGCTCAATAAAAAATCTTAACTGAACCCTGTGTAATTTCTTTAAAGGTTTCATACATCTAATTATAGTGGACAGAGTAAACATTCTCATTCCAAAAGGGAGGAGTAGGGGATACCAAGGAAGTCTGGAGAAAAGCAAGACTGAAAGCCAGCAAGGGAAACATCATGTCCTAAGCTCCACGTCCAGAGTCTGGAACTGTGCATCGCCTGGGAAACACTACATCCTAAGCTCCACGTCCAGAGTCTGGAACTGTGCATGCTGGGAAACACTACATCGTAAGCTCCACGTCCAGAGTCTGGAACTGTGCGTTGCGTGGGAAACACTACATCGTAAGCTCCACGTCCAGAGTCTGAACTGTGCATCGCCTGGGCTCCAATGAGTGCGGCCAACCCTGCTCAATAGTCCTGCTGCCTGCAATACACCAGGCTCTTATCTTGGGCAGGCTTCATTCATTTCCAGGATGCACATCCCATGTTTCTGGCTTCTCCAATATCCTGGGGGTCCAATGAAACTTGGGTTTTACCTCCATCGCTTCTCAGACAGAAGCTACATTCGGGAACTGCGACTGCAGTCCATAGTTCCTGGCCTCACAGGAACCTTGGTGCAAACCTTGATGACTCTAAAACTCCTGCATCCTGTAGGCCTGAAAAATTAACACCATGCAGATAATGCTAAGTTCTATTGCCAGCTCAGGATGTTATCTTGATCTCCTTTGACTGTTAATAAACTAGATTATTAGGCCAGGCATGGTGGTACACACCTACAGTTTCAGATACTTGGGAACCTGAGGTGGGGGGTGGGGACTGTTGGAATCTGGGACTTTGACCAATCAGAACAAGACAGAACCACCTTTAAAAAAAGGGAAGGTAGTTTAATTTCCACTGATTTCTAGTTTTGCTGCATATGGTAGAAATGATACCTTATAGGATTTCATTTATTTCATGTGTATGAGTGTTATGCCTGCATGTATATAAGTGTACCCGTGTCATACAGTGCCTGTGAGGGCCAAAAGAGGGTGTTAGATCCCCTGGAACTGGGCTTACAGACAGTTGTTAGCTGCCATGTTGGTGCTGGGAATTTGAACCAGGGTCCTCTACGAGAACATCCCAGTGCTCATACCTATTGAGTCACCTCTCCAGCCCTGGCTGTTATACTTTTTTAATGAGTTTTCTTCCCTACTGATGTACCATTCTTTTTCAGGTTGGAGAACTCCTCCAAGCATTTTTCATAGGGTAATTGCTGCTTTTAATCTAGTGATGTCAGCCCCTTTTTTTTCTCCTTTATTTCTAAAGGATAGATTTGCTAGGTATGTATGATGATTAATCTTGTCCACTTAGATGTAAAACGACCCAGTAGATGGTGAGGCATACTAGGTATGTGCCTGTGAGGATATACCCAGAGAGGAGTAACTGAGCAGGAGACTCCACTCTGAAGGTGAGCAGCATCACTTCATGGACTAGTGGCCCAGACAGAATCAAGTAGGTAAACCAAAAGCCAGCCAAGCTGGCATTCCCTCTCTTTCTGTCTTCTCACCCACTATGAAATGGAGTAGCCTGGGGCTAGAGAGATGGCTCAGTGGATAAGAGTGCTGGCTGCTCTTGCAGAGGACCTGGGTTCTGTTCCCCCGCTTCCCTGCTGTGATGGACTACATCTGAAACTGTGAGCCCAAACCCAAACCTTTTTTTTTTTAAGGGTTGCCTGTGTCAGGTATTCTGTCTCAGGATGAGAAAAGCAACTACTGAATAATCCCAGTGGCAGGGTTTTCCCCTTCAGTGCTTACAAGGCTCCCGCTGCTCTGCTGGCCTACAAGGATTCTATTGAATAGTCTGTTGCCAGGGAACTTGGGAACTTTTTGTTATCTTGTTACCTTGAGAATATTTTCTTCACCTTTAACTTTTGAGAGTTTGATAATAATATGCTTTGGAGTAGATTTTATTGAATCTTCTATTTTTGGGTATTTGCATCCTCCAGCGGGTTGTTTTGTTTTGTTTTGTTTGGTACCGTGTTGTTTTATTACAGTAATGTTTCTTCTTTGATAGGTTGGTATCATTTTGGCAATTACTAAACCGACTCACCCCTCCTTAAAACCTAACAGCTTGAGGGGCTGAGAGATGGCTCAGCAGTTAAAAGGGCACCAACGGCTCACAGAGCTGGGTTCGATTCCCAGCACCCAAATGGTGGCTAGGACCATCTTGAACTCCAGTTCCAGGGGAATCCAAACACCTCCTCTACTTCCATCCGCAGCATGTACAACACGCTCGGGTGCACAAGACACATGCAGACAGTACATCAACCATCAGAAAAAAAAAATTTTCTAGCAACCAAAATGGTGGTACATACCTTATGTCCTAGCACTGGAGGGCAGAGGCAAGTAGATCTGTGTGAGATCAAGGTCAGCCCGGTCTATACAATGTGAGTTCCACTCCAGGTAAGGCTATGACATGCTGTCTCAAAGAAAAAAAAAAAAGCTTGAATATTTGCTCTTTTAATACTGTCCTAAAATTGCTGTAAGCTTTTTCATGTCTTTTCCTCTTCTGTGTGCTTTCAAATAGCCCGTTTTTCAGGTCACTAATTCTTTCTTGTATTTGATCTATTCTACTTTCTGTCATATTTACAATTCTAACTTGCTGTATTTTTCAGCTCAATTTTTTGCACATGTTTTTGTTTCTATCTCTGTCAAGTTCGAATCATTTGTTTTCTTTTGAAGTTTATTTTCTTCAAAACAATGTCTTACATTCATCATCAGAAGACTTCCTCAATACTAGTTACTATTTATTCAGCTTCTTGTACCTTATTTCAACAGTCAGGTGAAGTCATGTTTTCTTGGAGGTTTCTGATACTTATTAGTGTATCCTGAGCCCAGTCCTGGAGTAGTGCCCCTTTTCAGCACTAGAGGGTTATCCAAGCCCAGGTTTATCTCAAATCCACAGATGGATAGGTTAGTCCTTCCTCACAGAATTATGAAGTTACAATCTAAAATACAATAATGTATTTTAAGTTTGAGAGTTATATCAGATTAATTACTAAAGTACTTAAAAATTTAGCTTCCTAGATTGTGATTTTTATTTCTACAAGTTCAATTTTGTGTTTTATATTTTCTACGGGGCATAGGTAAAAATACACTGGGGCTGTAGAAGAGATAATAGAAAATGATGGAAAACCTCCTAAAGTGTGGGAATGGGAAAGGCCCAGCATCAAGGCCCGATGCCAGGAACACGTGTGGGGTACAGATTATAGCTGGCCATCAAGAGAGGTAGGAAGTCCATTCTAGAGAGCCAGTCCTCCCAAGACTAAACTCTCCAAATGACAGAAACCTCCCCTGTCCCCAGCGTATGCCCAACATAGAGGCAAAACCCAGTGGACCTCAGGTCATGGGTCACCTCAGGGGCTGCTGCCCCGCCCCTAGGCCTGCCCTGCCCAGTCTGAGGGGAGGACCCGGCCAGGCCTGGCCAGCTTCAGAGTAGCCCTGCTCTGCACCTGAGGCCACCCTGCGCGCCTTAAGCCGACACCATGAAGATCAAAGATGCTAAAAAGCCCTCCTTCCCATGGTTTGGCATGGACATTGGGGGAACTCTAGTAAAGCTCTTGTATTTTGAACCTATTGATATCACAGCAGAAGAACAAGAGGAAGTTGAAAGCTTAAAAGTATTCACAAATATTTGACTTCTAATGCAGCATACCGGTCCACTGGCATTCGGGATGTGCACCTTGAACTGAAGGATTTAACACTATTTGGCTGAAGAGGGAACTTGTACTTTGTCTGATTTCCAACCCAGGACTTGCCTACTTTTATCCAAATGGGAAGAGAGAAAAACTTCTCAACATTACAAACTGTGCTATGAGCTACAGGAGGTGGTGCTTATAAGTTTGAAAAAGATTTTTGTACAATTGGAAACCTCCACTTGCACAAATTGGATGAACTTGACTGTCTGGTGCAGGGCTTGCTATACACAGATTCTGTTGGTTTCAATGGACAAGCAGAATGCTAGTATTTTGCTAATGCCTCAGAACCTGAGTGATGTCAAAAGATGCCTTTTAACCTGGATCATCCCTATCCACTGCTAGTAGTGAACATTGGCTCAGTAGTCAGTATCTTAGCAGTGCATTCCAAAGACAACTATAAAAGAGTAACTGGGGGGGCTGGAGAGATGGCTCAGCAGTTAAGAGTGCCGACTGCTCTTTCAGAGGACCCGGATTCGATTCCCAGCACCCACATGGTGGCTAAGAACCGTCTTTAAATCCAGTTCCAGGGGAATCCGACGCCCTCTTCTGACCTCTGCGGCATTGCACGACATGGGTGCACCAACCTACATGCAGACAGTACACTCATACACATAAAAAAAAAAAAAAAGTGACTGGGACCAGCCTTGGGGGGAGTACCTTTCTTGGGCTGTGAAAGTTTTTTTTGTGGTTGTTGTGTTTTTGTTTTTGTTTTTGTCTTTTTGAAACAGGGTCTCCTTGTAGCCCCAGCTGTCCTGGAACTCACTCTGTAGACCAGGCTGGCCTTGAACTCACAAAGATCCCCCTGCCTCTGCTAGGATTAAAGGCATGTTCCACCACGCCCGGAGGCTCTTTTTTTTAATTTTTTTTTTAAATTTTATTTATTTCTGTATGTGTATGAATGTACTGTCTGCATGCAAGTTTGTGCACCTGTGTCGTGCAATGCCGTGGAGGTCAGAAGAGGGTGTCGGACTCCCCTGGAACTGGAGTTCTCCTGGAATTGGAGTTTCAGACGGTTCTTGGCCGCCATGTGGGTGCTGGGGATCGAACCCGGGTCCTCTGTAAGAGCAGTTGGCACTCTTAACTGCTAGGCCATCTCTCCAGTCCCAACCCAGAGGCTCTTGAAATGGCATCCAAAGGTGATAGTACCCAAGCTGACAGGCTGGTCCGTGTTATTTATGGAGGAGATTATGAAAGATTTGGTCTGCCAGGTTGGACTGTAGCATCTAGTTTGGGGAATATGATTTATAAAGAGAAGCGAGAAACTGTCAGTAAGGAGGATCTGGCACGAGCTACTTCAGTTACCATCACCAGCAACATGGGTTCCATGGCACGGATGTGTGCTGTTAATGAGAAAATAAACAGAGCTGTCTTTCAGACAGTAGAGATCTTCTGCTGATAAATGTTATCCAAGAGGAACTGCAACCAGAGACTGCATTCATTATTTGTCACTGGGAACCAAAGGATGAAAGTCACACTGTCCTGTTGGTTTTAACTGTCACAATGCTAAGCCCCTGTGCATTGCCATATTAAGAAAGTATCTGACGTTGAGATGCTTTCCCTTATGTATATAGCCAGCATTCCATTTTAAAATGCAATACAGCATCTTGATCTCTTTCAAAAAGATTTTCTATTTATTTTATATAGTCAACACTGCAGTTCTGTATGCTAGGACACAAATCTTAAAGTCTCAGAAATGTTCCTTATGAAAAATAATTGATTCTGAATATTTTATTGGGTCTGAATTTATGCATGTCTGGTTTCTAGTGAGCAGAAAGTAACATATCCTGTATCAAAATTATTGTAATGGCAATCAAAGATGATCATTCTATGTGATTAAGAAATGCTAAGGCAATATTAACTATGGTAGTGCTGGTAACACAGCCTCAGAAAAGCATGTCTCTGGGACCTTTCCCCAGAAGTATGATTTTTCTCAAATGCCATCATGAACATTAAGCTGAATTTTCAGATGAATCCTGGAAATTTTTTGCACATAATTTGGTGACATTACTTTTTTTTGTTTTATGTATTAATCAACATGTTAAATGTTTGCTGTTTTAAAGTCATAAAGAGTCATAATTACAAACTTTAATAAAAAGGGGGAGCTGGAGAGATGGCTCAGTGGTTAAGAGCACTGACTACTCTTGCAGGGGACCCGGATTCAATTTCCAGCACCAACATGGCAGCCAAGTGCCATGGCATGGTGTTGCACGCCTTTAATCCCAGCACTTGGGAGGCAGAGGCAGGTGGATCTCTGTGAGTTCAAGGCTAGCCTGGTCTACAGAGTGAGCTCCAAGCCAGCTGGGACTAAAGGGAGACCCTGTCTCAAAAAAAAAAAAAAAAGATGATGAATAAAATATATTTTAAAAAACAAATAATTTTCAAAGCTAGGTATGGTGGTTAATACTCAGGAGGTATAGGCAGGTAGATCTCTGTGAGATCCAGGCCAGCCTGACCTACATAACAAGTTCTGGGCCAGCTGGGGCTACAGTGAGTCCTGTCTCAGAAAAGACAAAAAAAAAATTTCTATTATATTCTTTAGAGTCCTCTTTTAGCACTTAATAGTTCTTTTTCCTGTTCAAATTCCTGATATGGATTTCATGTCCTAAGTGGACACTGGTAATAATAAAGCTTGGCATGTGACTGTGAATGTGGTAGAGGTATGCAGAAGGGATAATCTTTGAAAATGAAGATGTCAACAAGCAGAAAAATTAAAGAGTGGAAAGACCATCTATATCAAAGGTAAAATTACAGAAAATGATAAAGACTATGTTTCAGGAGTTCACTGGGCAAGGCCAGAACTTTCACCACATTATGCTCATGACCACCAGGTACTTCCAGGAATGATACAAGGTGCTCTATTAAAACACTAAATTCTGGGGGCTTGAGAGAAGGCTGAGAAGTTAAAAGCACTAGCTGCTCTTGCAGAGGACCCAGGTTCCATTTTCAGAATCTACATGATGGCTAACAACCATCAGTAACTCCAATTCCAGTGAAGTATACACACACACACACACGCACACATGCACACACACACACACACACACGCACACACACGCACACATGCACACACACACACACGCACACACACAAAACCAAAACACTCACACATACAATAAAAAATAGACAATTAACAATTTTATTTATTTATTTTTTAATTTATTGTTATTATTTTTTATGTGTATGAATGTATTGTCTGCATGCAGGTCTGTGCACCCATGTTGTGCAATGCCGTGGAGGTCAGAAGAGGGCGTCGGATTCTCCTGGAACTGGAGCTAAAGACAGTTCTCAGCCACCATGTGAGTGCTGGGGATCGAACCTGGGTCCTCTGCAAGAGCAGTCAGCACTCTTAACCGCTAGGCCATCCCTCCAGCCCCGACAATTAACAATTTTAAAAACACTCAGTTCCAATGAATTATGTCAAGAATCACAGTTTGGGATCAGGAAATCAAGTGTTAATCTTTTCCTTGCCGTATCCATTCTAGCCTTATAACCCAAACAATTCTTTTCTCTTTGAATCCAGGTTACTCCCCTGTGAAATCACATGTTCCTTTCTTTTCTGTTTGCCTCACTGAATGACTGTGATGGGACTTTGTGCTCAATACACACAGTAACATATTCATGGTAGAAATGAAGCCAGGGACATAAATTCTATAGGAAAGCAGTCTTTTCTGTACCTGTCCCTACTCTGATCTGAGTATCCCTTTGTTTTTCTTTGGACCACTGTTACATCCTGGAACCCAATTCCTTAATAATTCTTCCCATATCTTTCTAAAGCAACTAATTATGCTGGAATGTGGCTCGGTGGACATGTGCTTCCCTGGCATACAGGAGGCTCTGGGTTTGATCTCCAGCACTGTAAAACTACACAATAAAAAATGTTTTTTAAAAAGTCAAGCTGGAGGTGCTGGAGAAATGGCTCAGCAGGTAAAAGCACTGGTTGCTCTTGCAGAGAACCTGGGTTCGGTTCCCAGCACCCACATGGCAGCTAGCAATGGTCAGTAAGACCAGGTTCTGGGGATCTTATGTCCTCTTCTGGCCTCCCTGGGCACTGCACAACATGGGTATACTGACAAATATGCAGGCAAAAACTCATACAGATAAAATAAAAATAAGCAAATCAAAAATTTTTTTATTTATTAATATTTTTTTTGAGACAGGGTTTCCCTGTAGCCCCAGCTGGTCTGGAACTCACTCTGTAGACCAGGCTGGCCTTGAACTCACAGAGATTCACCTGCCTCTGCCTCCCAAGTGCTAGGATTAAAGTCGTGAGCCACCATCCATGACTTAAAGATGGTTCTTAGGTGCCATGTGGGTGCTGGGAATCGAACACGGGTCCTCTGCAAGAGCAGTCAGCGTTCTTAAATGCTGAGCCATCTCTCCAACCTCAATGTTTTGTTTTGTTTTGTTTTGTTTTGTTTTTTAACCCAAGCTGGACATCATGGTATACACCTGTAACCCCAGCACTTGGGAGGTAGAGGCAGAAGGATCAGGAGTTTGGGTCATCCTCAGCTACATAATGAGTTCAAAGTCATCCTAGGATACAAGAAACCCTCCTCCAAATTTTGAGAAAGACTGAGAAAGAGATAAAAAGCATGTTTGGCAGAATGCATGAGCTCTGGTGGGGGCGTGCGGGGGGATGGGTTTTATATATATATATTAAAAAAAATAAAGAAACCCTCCTCCAAAAACAAAAACAGAGGGATGGTGAGATGGCTCAAAAGGTAAAAAGTTCCTGCCACTAAGCCTAACAACCTGAGCTTCATCCCTGGGATCCATGTGGTGGAAGGAGGAGCAGACTCCTGAGAAGCTATCCTCCGACCTACACCCCACACTCACCCCACACCCAACACCAAACAAACAAATAATGTAATAAAATTTTTAAATAAACAAAAACAATGAGATCATCTGTCCTCTCACACCTACCATGGCTTCCTTTGCACCTCTTTGGATCCATGATCCAGCCTCAGGCAGGCTTACAACCATCTCTCCTCCTCAGCAGCCTTACATCCATTTCTCCTCTCAGCAGCCTTACATCCATCTCTCCTCAGCAGGCTTACAACCATCTCGCCTCCTCTGCAGCCTTACATCCATCTCTCCTCCTCAGCAGCCTTACAACCATCTCTCCTCTCAGCATCCTTACATCCATCTCTCCTCTCAGCAGCCTCACATCCATCTCTCCTCCTCAGCAGCCTTACAACCATCTCTCCTCCTCAGCAGCCTTACATCCATCTCTCCTCTCAGCAGCCTTACATCCATCTCTCCTCCTCAGCAGCCTTACATCCATCTCTCCTCTCAGCAGCCTTACAACCATCTTTCCTCCTCAGCAGCCTTACAACCATCTCTCCTCTCAGCAGCCTTACATCCATCTCTCCTCCTCAGCAGCCTTACAACCATCTCTCCTCTCAGCAGCCTCACATCCATCTTTCCTCCTCTGCAGTCTTACATCCATCTCTCCTCCTCAGCAGCCTTACATCCATCTCTCCTCCTCAGCAGCCTTACAACCATCTCTCCTCCTCAGGCACCCCTTTTCTGTCCCCAAAGCATACTGTTCTCAGCACTCATATAGATTAGTTTGGTAATCTATAGGTTTGTTATTGTTAACAGTAAGACACCTTTGAAGAAGCTGATGTCTTTGTCTGGAATGCGGTCCTTTTCCCATCCCTATGACCCATCTCTGGTGGGTAAAATAATAAATTTCCCATCAAGGCTAACTCAATGTGGGATAAATTATTTCATCTTTGAAATGGGCTCATCACTAAGAGCAGCTGAGTACTTAATGGGAGGAGCTAGGTTTACAGCCCAGATGCAGTGAGTTTCCCTGCTAGTGCTGACATTTATGAGATGCTGGTAATCCCACTAAAGGTGCAGGAGACTTTGGAATCCTGGGACTTTGGGAGGGGCAGGGATGTATAAAAGGCCCACCACATGGGGCTGGACTCTCTCTCACCATATATTCCAGCCCAGGTAGAGGGCACAGGGTTTTCAAGCAAGAACTCTTGAGTGGCCATGTTGACCTGGAAACCCAGCTGCCACTGTGGCTCAGTGAGTGCATGCTTCCCAGCCATTACTTTGTAGGCAATCTCAATAAATTCTGGTCTAGTCTGAGACTGTATAGTTCTTTCCCTTGGTTTGCCTAACAACCAGGAATAGAAAACTGGCAGAGGGTGGGTGGGGCTGTGGGACACTGCATGCATAGCTGCACACCGTGGAGCTTCCCACCAGAGAGGAAAATTCCTCTGTGGCACTCAAACACAGCTTTGAGTATACAGATTTTTTTCTTACTTTCACAGAATAGGAAGTAACGATTTTCCTCCACTGAGGTTTCTCTGCACTTGACCCATTCTTCTCCACAAAGCTTATCACAAATAGCCTTATTCTGTGGTCATCTATAACTATGCTACATCTCCTCTACTAGTTGAGAACATCTCTTAAGCATGATAGCATCTTACTCAACTACATCTCCTCGGCACTCAGCAGAAGGCATAGAATATCGTAGGTATCTAGAGATTAAGAAAATTTCTACGGTAATACACAGGGTTAGGGTATAAGCATGATTTGTACTGGGACAAATTTGAATTACACGTGGTTTATGAACCTGTAGTGAGAACATGTAGGTACAGTGGAGTGTCTCATAAGGAGATGTGGCTCATGTATGTGCATATGCAAATATTCAGGGCTTATCCTCTCTAAACCTTGGGCCAACTGGTCTTCTCTCCTGATATGGGATACATTCCTTTTGCCGTCCCCCCTCCCCCTACTTTCCTACCTTATGAATACATCAGTCTCCAGCCCAAAGGCATGTTCAGCTGCCTTCTCAAATGCCATCATGGTATTCTCTGGCCCCAGCTGTGGAAGACAGCGACATCAACCCTATGCTTTAGAGTTGCACCTCCCAACATTCCTCTTATGGTAGGCACCGAGGACAGAAATAAAAAGGCTTTGGGAACCAAAGCTTGGCTCCTTGAGCTCTCTTCAAAAACCCACCTTTGTTTTTTTTGGTTTTTTTGTTGTTGTTGTTGTAAAACCCACCTTTATTTCTAACACTGGGCACAGTAAAAAAGCTGACTGGGAGCCAGGTGTGGTGGCGCACGCCTTTAATCCTAGCACTTGGGAGGCAGAGGCAGGCGGATCTTTGTGAGTTCAAGGCCAGCCTGGTCTACAGAGTGAGTTCCAGGACAGCTGGGGCTACCGGGAGACCCTGCCTTGAAAAGAAAAAAAAATTAAAAATTAATTAATTAATTAATTAAAATAAAATATAAAAAATAAAATATACCTTTTCCCTTTAAATAAATAGTCAGCTAGTCTGAAATCATGATGTCAGAGAGGGTTTGCATGCTTGAATAAATGGCCAGTAACTCCGGAGCAAAGAGAGCAAGACTGGTGGTGAGGGACCAGATGAGAGCGGAGACGAGGAAGAGGTTCTCTGATGTTATTTCATGAATGTAGTTATACACTATTGGAAGACTTTTTTCCATGAAATTTATTTTTTAATATATAAATATATTATCAAATCTAGACCCGTGTCCCCCCAATACCCCNCCTTACATCCATCTCTCCTCTCAGCAGCCTTACAACCATCTCTCCTCCTCAGCAGCCTTACATCCATCTCTCCTCATCAGCCTTACAACCATCTCTCCTCCTCAGCAGCCTTACATCCATCTCTCCTCTCAGCAGCCTCACATCCATCTCTCCTCCTCAGCAGCCTTACATCCATCTCTCCTCCTCAGCAGCCTTACAACCATCTCTCCTCCTCAGGCACCCCTTTTCTGTCCCCAAAGCATACTGTTCTCAGCACTCATATAGATTAGTTTGGTAATCTATAGGTTTGTTATTGTTAACAGTAAGACACCTTTGAAGAAGCTGATGTCTTTGTCTGGAATGTGGTCCTTTTCCCATCCCTATGACCCATCTCTGATGTGGGTAAAATAATAAAATTTTTCCCATCAAGGCTTAACCTCAATGTTGGATAAATTATATTTCATCTTTTGAAGATGGGCTCATCACTAAGAGCAGCTGAGTACTTAATGGGAGGAGCTAGGTTTACAGCCCAGATGCAGTGAGTTTCCCTGCTAGTGCTGACATTTATGAGATGCTCCAGGTGAATCCCCACTAAAAGGTGCAGGGAGGAACATTTGGAGTTCTGGGACTTTGGGAGGGGCAGGGATGTATAAAAGGCCCACCACATAAGGTTGGGCTCTCTCTCACCAATATATTCCAGCCCAGGTAGAGGGCACAGGGTTTTCAAGCAATAACTCTGAGTGGCCATGTTGACCTGGAAACCCAGCTGCCACTGTGGCTCAGTGAGTGCATGCTTCCCAGCCATCACTTTGTAGCCAATCAAAATAAATTCTGGTCTAGTCTGAGACTGTATAGTTCTTTCCCTTGGTTTGCCTAACAACCAGGAATAGAAAACTGGCAGAGGGTGGGTGGGGCTGTGGGACACTGCATGCATAGCTGCACACCGTGGAGCTTCCCACCAGAGAGGAAAATTCCTCTGTGGCACTCAAACACAGCTTTGAGTATACAGATTTTTTTCTTACTTTCACAGAATAGGAAGTAACGATTTTCCTCCACTGAGGTTCCTCTGCACTTGACCCATTCTTCTCCACAAAGCTTATCACAAATAGCCTTATTCTGGTCATCTATAACTATGCTACATCTCCTCTACTAGTTGAGAACATCTCTTAAGCATGATAGCATCTTACTCAACTACATCTCCTCGGCACTCAGCAGAAGGCATAGAATATCGTAGGTATCTAGAGATTAAGAAAATTTCTACGGTAATACACAGGGTTAGGGTATAAGCATGATTTGTACTGGGACAAATTTGAATTACACGTGGTTTATGAACCTGTAGTGAGAACATGTAGGTACAGTGGAGTGTCTCATAAGGAGATGTGGCTCATGTATGTGCATATGCAAATATTCAGGGCTTATCCTCTCTAAACCTTGGGCCAACTGGTCTTCTCTCCTGATATGGGATACATTCCTTTTGCCGTCCCCCCTCCCCCTACTTTCCTACCTTATGAATACATCAGTCTCCAGCCCAAAGGCATGTTCAGCTGCCTTCTCAAATGCCATCATGGTATTCTCTGGCCCCAGCTGTGGAAGACAGCGACATCAACCCTATGCTTTAGAGTTGCACCTCCCAACATTCCTCTTATGGTAAGGCACCAGAGGACAGAAAATAAAAGCTTGGAACCAAAGCTTGGCTCCTTGACTCTCTTCAATAACTAACCCACCTTTGGTTTTTTTTTGGTTTTTGTTTGTGTTTGTATAAAACCCCACCTTTTATTTCTAACACTGTGGTCGGACAGTTAAAAAAGCTGACTGAAGCCAGGTGTGGGCGCACGCCTTCCTTTAATCCTAGCAGGAGCTTGGGCAGGGAAGTCTTTGTGATTCAAGGCCAGCTGGTCTACAGAGTGAGTTCCAGGACAGCTGGGGCGCTACCGGGAGACCCTGCCTGAAAAGACCAAAAAAAAAAAAAAAAAAAAAAACATAAGCGCTGACTGGGAGTTCACCGACCTGGGTTCAGATCCAGCCTGTATAACTAACTCCTCATTCTGATTCCCTTTCCTCTCTTGGGACTCCTATGGTTCTGAGGCTCCCTTCTCTTGTCCACATGCCCCTTGCATACCTGCTCTCATCCACACTCATCATGCTCAGACTTACCATGGGGGCACCTCTATGTCCAAAGAACTCAGGCTTAGGCCCTAAATCTTTCTTGTCTTGAATGCAGGGAGAATAAATCCCCAGTGGCAGCAAATAGAGACATAAAAGGATAAGAATAAAGGGCAATCCAGCAGCCACTTGTAGAGCTGAAAAAGTAGATAAAAAGGGAAAGAGTGATGGACAACTATTTCAAACAACTAAGTACCACAAAGCAGCAGCCAGTCCATGATGTACTTTCTATTTCTGTCATATCCTCACTTGCTTTCAGGGGTCTGGATGTAAATATATAGGATTGTCCAGATACAAGACTTTATGTTGTTTATGGTGTTTTGCTGGGGACTGAATTCAGGTCTTTGTGTATGCTAGGCAAGTGCTCTACCACAGACCTATATCTCAGCCAAAGACATTATTTCCAAGGGGATATTTCAGGAACTAGAAAGTAGAAACAGAAAGAACTGACAGAAGGCAGGTGGGAGGAAAGAAGAAACAAAGGTGGGGAAAGAGAGAGGAATGGGAGAGGAGGAAATGTACGGGACAGCTTCTCAAGGGGAGGAGCTTGGTTAGCTCTGAAAGAGCCCTAAGAAACCCTCTTATTCAGGGCAAAGCAATACCGTGGAAAAGGTACTGACTGAAATCTGAGTTCAAGGCCAGGCACTATTACTTCCTAACTGTAACTAACAATATGTGACTTGACCTCTTCATTTTCTTCTGTAAAACAGGGCTGTCTGGCTGCCGACATCTAGTGCACAAAGTTGTTACAACAATGCTGACTCATAGGAGCTGCTAAATATTTACCTCCCCCCTTCCTCTTTTTCCCTACATACCTAGACCCATATCCATTTCCCCTACACTACAGGCTACCCTTAATTCCTATTATCAACTATTTCCCAATGACTTTTACCCAGTTGTACATTTTTTACGTTACTGCCTATGCTTCAGTGTTTTTCAAAAGAAGGTCTCCAGAGCTAACCTTTTAACCTTGTGAATATATTACATCTCTCCAGAATTTCATTCTCATAATTGGCATTCCTGTATCTTCTTATTCTGACTAAAATTAGAAAGGAAAAAAGAGTTTATTATTGTTCCCCTTAAGTTCTTGTCCTAAAAATATTTTCTAAAATCTCTCTCTCTCTCTCTCTCTCTCTCTCTCTCTCTCTCTCTCTCTCTCTCTCTCTCTCTCTCTCAGCACAACTATCAAACCAGCCCTGCACTTATCAGTACCACTCCTACCAAGTCAGGAAGCACAAATAGCCAAAATTTTGACCAACTGTGCAAAGAAATCTAGGGGAGAAGATCTTGCTGCTTTCTCACTAAGGGTGGTAAGACATAATTCTACTCTCAAAGTAGTTCAGTTCACAGATCCCGTTCTATTTCTATTATAGCTGGAGAAGAATAGAGAGAAAGCCGTGGCAGAAACAGGTGCTCCTGTTTCTGCTATAGAGTCCTAGGTATGACAGGGATTCACAGGGGACTTCCTTGAGCTACCTGGATGTAACCAGGGATCTCTGGACATGATACTAGTTGAAATTAGTGATATTGGTGTACAAACAATATCTTACATCAACACTTTGGTCAAGTAAAATTAAAATGGCCTCTGATGCCCCCATTCTGCTTTAGATAAATGATGTATATAACACAGAGTAAAGATTGTGTTTTTCTAGAGGAATTCTTCTAGAAGCTGTGTTAGTTACACAAATACTATGACAAGGCAACATGGGTGATGAGTGAGAACACAAAGAACATGCCTATGTAACATGCTAAATAAATGTCAAAGAGGTTCAGGGGTGGCTAGCTACCAAATTTCTGTTTTTCTGAGTGGAATTTGCAAGGTAAATTCTGAGCTGAGGGGAGCAGGCATGGTTCCACCTGTCATGACATACCTTCTGATTCCAAATGGGCAAAACAGATGGCTAGAGGCCAGGAAATGATTATCATCACGGTTATGAGGATCAGGTGCACGAAGGGAGCATAAATCTGGGAGAGAGCCAAAAGTCAGACTAGACACATCTGGGCACAATGATAAGAAGTACAAGATGTCAGGTGTTGGAGAGATGGCCTAGCAGTTAAGAGCCCCGACTGCTTTTGCAGAGGACCCGGGTTCAATTCCCAGCACCCACATGGCGGCTGAGAACCATCTTTGACTCCAGTTCCAGGGGAATCCGACGCCCTCTTCTGACCTCCACGGCATTGCATGACAGGGGTGCACAGGCCTGCATGCAGACAGTACATTCATACGCATAAAAGAAAGAATTAAAATTAAATTAAAAAGTACAAGATGATGTTTACCTGCAGTGAAAGCCCAAGGATCAGCCACTTGTCTTTCCAGAATTTGCTTAAAATAGTTATTAAAAAGCAACACAGCAGAATTGTCAACACAATGAAGACCTGGGGAATAGAAAGGACTTTTTGACTTCTAGGTACTGGGTTCAAATCAGAACTGTCCTTGTGACTTGCATGCAACTATTTATAATATCAGGAATCTTTTAAATCTAAGCACCCTGAGAACTCCCAGCGCTGGGTGCACCCAGTCACTCACTGGTTCTCTGCTCTTGTCTTTGCTATATGGCATAGCAGGGGAAATTTACATAACTATGTGGTTTGATGCCAATACCAATTTAGCACCTCTATCCTCAGCCAGGCCTTCAGCATGGGATGGCAGCACACAGCTTTAACAATAGCCATTACAGGGGCTGGAGAGATGGCCTAGCGGTTAAGAGCGCCGACCGCTCTTACAGAGGACCCGGGTTCGATCCCCAGCACCCACATGGCAGCCGAGAACCGTCTGAAACTCCAATTCCAGGAGAACTCCAGTTCCAGGGGAATCCGAGACCTTCTTCTGACCTCCGCGGCATTGCATGACACGGGTGCACAAACTTGCATGCAGACAGTACATTCATACACATACAGAAATAAATAAAATTAATTTAAAAAAATTAAAAAAAAACAATAGCCATTACAAACCTTTACTACTTCTTTGTCTTTAAATTTTATTTTTAATTAATTTATTTATTCATCTATTTACTTTTTTGTGTATATGTGCTCACATCCACACACATCCATACACATCCACATATGTGCCACAGTGTGCAAATGGAAGTAAGAGGACAGCTTGTGGTTCCTGGGGATTGAATTCAAGTTGTCAGACTTGGCAGTAAATTCCTTTACTTGCTGAGCCATCTTGCTGGCTTTATATCTCCTCTTAAACCTCAACTGCATGTAAATATTGTTTTGTAATTGCCTTCTTCATTTATGTTTTCTACATAAGATTATAACCTTAGTTTTTAAAGATTTACTTATTTTTCTGTCTAGGTGTATGTGCCTATGGGAGTGTATGTGTACCATGTGCATGCAGGAACCCCTGAAGGCCAAAAGAGGGTGTTGGATCCTCTGGAACTGGAGTTACAAGTGTTTGTGAGCTGCCATGTGGGTGCTGGGAATAGAACTGGGATCTTCTACAAGAGAAGTAAATGCTCTTAATCGCTGACCCATCTTCTCATCCCGAAGCCTTTGTTTTGTTTTGTTTTGTTTTGTTTTGTTTTGTTTTTAGAGCTGAGGACTAAATCCAGGACCTCACTCTTGCTAGACTAGCACTCTACCACTGAACTAAATTCCTAATCTCAAGATCATAAAGTTCATGGGGTTAAGAATGAATACTTTGCATTTCTTTTTATTTATGATGCTTTGTGCATTTCATACATCATTTCCAATTTCAGATCAAGGTATTATTTTCCCTCCCTTTTCCCTAATTCCCTCCCTCCCTTCCCCCCACCCCATCCCAGATCATTATTCTGCCATAACTGTCCTGCACATCTTCTCTTTTTTTTTTTTTTTTTTTCTGTTCCATTTTATTTAGCTATAAGTGAATAATCCATGAGTACAAGCCATCTCGCTTCTGTCCCAAAACCAATCTGCAGGCTGTTGTGGCCCAAACCCCACAGACCCCACAGCCGCATCCAGTGGGGGGTGACAGGTTGTTTGTTCAAATCAAGTTGATCAAATGAGTGTCCAGATCCATCTGAACATTGAAAGGAAGAAAAGCCTCAGATTGACATAAACATCGAACCCCTCTGTGGATCCTACATGTAACAACTATTATATAATGAGTCCTAATGAAACTATACCTTTCAGGTGCCACAAAGGTTTTGATATGAGGGACTTTCTTGCCCTCCCCCCCCCATCAGAACAAGGAGAAAAATGAAGATGATGAGGTCGTTCTCCAAACTGTAAATTGGAGACAACTATTTAGAGGGTAATCTCTTATCATAAAACCGGGGTGCACATGTTTCTTTAAAAAATGCCTTCTTTAATTGACTAATAGACATAAGAACTGTGAAAAGGATTATACTCTGTTCAGAACCAAATATAATACTAAAGTCCTTGGGCTATGCACTTAGGCAAAGTATATTAATGCAGGAGCTCTGACATCAGCAATGGATTGTTCTACCAGGGGGATGTTGGCCAGGGGATCCAAGGCCCCACAAAAGGTAAGGGCTCCTTGTCCCTAAGTTGGAATACTTGCATTTCTTATGATTATATATCTGCAGTGCCTTGCAGAATATCTGGCACACTGTAGTTATCTAACAGATATTTGTTGAATAGATAGAAGACATGTCTTTCATAACAATAAATACTTTACTGTATTGAGATCAGTAAGACAATAACTTGGAGTTGGAAAGATGACTCAGTGGTTAAGTGCACTGGCTGCCTTTGCAGAGGACCCTGGCTCAGTTCCAAGCATCCACATGGCAACTAACAACCATCCATAACTCCAGTTTCAGGGGATCTGACACCCTCATCGGCCTCCATGGGCATTGGATGATATGGGTGCATTTAAATGCAAGCAAAACATTCACATACATAAAAGAAAAACAAGTAATTTTTTTTTTGGTCTTTTTGAGGCAGGGTCTCCCTGTAGCCCCAGCTGGCCTGGAATTCACTGTGTAGGCCAGGCTGGCCTTGAACTCACAGAGATCTGCCTGCCTCTGCCTCTGCCTCTGCCTCCTGAGTGCTGGGATTAAAGGTGAGTGCCACCACGCCCAGCAACGAGTAATTTTTTTTAATTTTTATTTATTTATATTTTTTTATTTATTTTGTATGTGTATGAATGTACTGTCTGCATGCAGGTTTGTGCACCCATGTCATGCAATGCCACAGAGGTCAGAAGAGGGCATCAGATTCCCCTGGAACTGGAGTCAAAGACGGTTCTCAGCCGCCATGTGAGTGCTGGGGATCGAACCTGGGTCCTCTGCAAGAGCAGTCGGGGCTCTTAACCGCTAGGCCATCTCTCCAGCCCCACAACAAGTAATTTTTTTAAAGACATAACTTTCTTAATTTCTTTCTCTTCAAATTTGTCTTTCTAAATCTGGATCTTTTCTGAATGAAATGATACATGCTATCAAACATTAGAAGAAGCATCCCCAATCTTCAAAAGTTCTTACAGAGATGAGAACAGAACAGTTTCCCACTTACCTTATGAACCACCAAGACAGCTGCACTTACATTCAATAAGGACATTACAAGAACAGAGAAATATAGGCCAAGCTCTCTTATGTACATAATGTAAAAATGCATCACAACACAAAAACTGAATTGTCAAATTCTCATCTTGACACCAAACTTCACAAAAGATTTAAACAATACAATCAAAAATAAGGTACAAATACCAGGGCTGGAGAGATGGCCTAGTGGTTAAGAGCACCAACTGCTCTTGCAGAGGACCCGGGTTCGATCCCCAGCACCCATATGGGGGCTGAGAACCGTCTTTGACTCCAGTTTCAGGGGAATCTGATGCCCTCTTCTGACCTCTGCAACACTGCACGACATGGGTGCACAAACCTACACGCAGACAGTACATTCATACACATACAAAAAAATAAAAAAAAAATAAGGTACAAATACAGCATTTCCCTAGGAAAATCAGTCACTACACGAAGGTCATTCCTCTCCTGCATCACTAATGTGTCCTGATTTTGAACTTCAAATGTGAGGCATGGGGGCTGGAGAGATGGCCTAGCAGTTAAGAGCACCGACCGCTCTTACAGAGGACCCGGGTTCAATCCCCAGCACCCACATGGCAGCCGAGAACCGTCTGAAACTCCAATTCCAGGAGAACTCCAGTTCCAGGGGAATCCGAGACCCTCTTCTGACCTCCGCGGCATTGCACGACACGGGTGCACAAACCTGCATGCAGACAGTACATTCATACACATACAGAAATAAATAAAATTTAAAAAAAATTTAAAAAAACCAAAAATATATATTTTATTGGTTTTATGTGTATAAGTGTACTATCTGCTTGTGTGTAAGTGCACCCGAGTCCTGCAATCCCTCCTAAGGTTAGAAAAAGGCATCAGATTCCCTGGAACTGGAGTTACAGACAGTTGTCAGCCGCCATGTGCGTGCTGGGAATGGAAGCTGGGTCCTCTTCACCAGCAGCCAGCACTCTTAACTGCTAAGCCATTTTTCCAGCCCCAACTTTTAAAATTTTCAGACAGGATCTCACTATGCTAGCCCTGGCTGGTGTGTAACTCGGTAAGTAGATCAGGCTGGCTTTGTTTTATTTTTTAATTTTTTTTTTTTT
>VZQC01005371.1:582880-646716 GCA_009823505.1 Rhizomys pruinosus
AAAAAAAAAAAAAAAAAAAAAAAAAAAAAAGAAAAGAAAAAAAAAGAAAAGAAAAGAAAAGAAAAGAAAAGAAAAGAAAAGAAAAGAAAAGAAAAGAAAAGAAAAGAAAAGAAAAGAAAAGAAAAGAAAAGAAAAGAAAGAAAAAGAAAGAAAGAAAGAAAGAAAGAAAGAAAGAAAGAAAGAAAGAAAGAAAGAAAGAAAGTTTCACAGATAAAGACACTCAGTTATTGTTAGTTAATAAATACCTTTAGGATTTTTAGAAGAGACCAGGTTATCAGCATGTTTACAAGGAGTTTTAATTAAGGTCACTGAGTGCTCTCTGTGGTTCCCTAGGTAGTAGAGTAATTATAGACCCGGTACTAATCCTTTCCCTCCTGGTTTATTCTGGAAAATAAATAAATAAATAAAACGAAACCTATAAGCCCAAAGACCTTTGCCAATAGAAGCAATGTGTCCTGCCAAGTCTTGATAAGTCTGGTCCTTGCTGGTTTTAAAGCCTAATCACAGTAATTACCTCCCAAGGGTATGTCACCTCTTCTCATAATTCCCCTCCATCACTCCCCATTGTCTACAGACTCATAACTAAACTGATATCCCAAAATATCTTAGGACATGAAAGTTTAGAAAATAATGGCAAGATTTTAGTAACTTATATGGACCAAAATCTGACAGATGTACGAGAATGAAGTCTAAGGATGATGCTTAGATAAGAAGAAAACAATTTTTTTGGGGGGGGTCTTTTTGACACAGGGTCTCCCTATATAGCCCCAGATGGCCTGGCACTCACTATGTATACTAGCTTGGCTTTGAACTCAGAGAGATCTACCTGCCTCTGCCTCCCGAGTGCCGGGGTCAAAGGAATGTGCCACCATACCTAGCTGAAAACACAATTTTAAATCAGGCAAAATTTATTGATATGGGCATACATATCAGAGATTCTGGTTTTGATATACCTCAATCTAAACAGTAAGCAATATTTTGTTGCCTAAAACTGATTAGATAATCATTGCATGTATCCAAAAGATAGTTTGATAAAATACAATTATTTTTATAACATTTATTTATTTATTTATTATGTGTATGAGTGTTCTACCTGCACATATGTAAGTACATGTGTGTGCAATGCCCAGAAGTCAGAAGATGGCATTGGATTCCCTGGAACTCAAGTTATAAACGGTTGTTAGCCACCATGTAGGTCCTGAGAACCAAATCTGGGTTCTCTGTAAGAGCAGCCAGGCCTCTTAACCACTGAGTCATCTCTCCAGGCCCTAAAATACAAATTCTTTATTGGACACTAAGCATCCTCACCTTAGAAGCTAACATTACCATTTCTTGCTAATTATGTATGAAAAAAGGTAAAATTCTGTGACTAGAATCTAGCCTAGAGCTTGTGCTATCCTATCTACCTTGGAGACAGAAATGGAAATGGTGTGGTTTAATGATGATGTGCTTGAGTGTCAGCTGTGCTACATAATCTCAGTTGTCAACCTGACACACCTGGGTAGAAGGAACCTTAATTGGGAATTTTCTCTATCAGACTCATCTGTGGACTCATCTATGAGGCATTTTCTTGATTGTTGATCCATGTTGGAGCACCAGGTAGTCATAGGCTGAATAAGAAAGCTGGCTGAGTAGCGACTAGTGGAGAAAACCAATACGCAATGTTCCTCCAGGGTCTCTGCTTCAGCTCCGACCTCTAGGTTCTTGCCCTGAATCCCCTCAGTGATGAACTGTGACTGGGGAGATGTAAGTTAAAATAAACCTTTTTCTCTCCAAGTTGGCTTTAGTCAATGTTTTTATCACAGCAATTGAAGGTAACTGGGGGAGCTGGAGAGATGGCTCAGCGGTCAAGAGCACTGACTGCTCTTGCAGAGGACCTGGGTTCGATTCCAGCACCCACATGGCAGCTAAGAACCATCTTTAACTCCAGTTCCAGGGGAATCCGATGACCCCTTCTGACCTCCGCAGCAATGCACAACACAGGTACACCTACCTACATGAAGGCAGTACACTCATACATGTAAGAAGTAAAAAAAACAAAAGTAACTGGGGTACCAACAATTTCTTGGTCGAAGATTTATTGATAAGAGTTACATGAATAATATCTATTATAATCAGCTGATCCATCTCTTATGATTTTTTTGTAGGGCTGAAAGAGCTGAGAAATACACGGGTGAGGGAATTATCAGTGTCCTTGGAGAGCACTGTAGTGGTGGTCTCCTGTGCTGGAGTTAAGGTGAGTGAGACTGCCTCCTTGATTTCAACAATGATGAGATCTTGCTGTGGCAGAAGCAAAGTAGCAATACTTAACTGGCTCAGGCAACATTAGTGGAATTTGTAAAATGGGCACAAGCTTAGAATGGTAATCAGAGTGGTTTAGGTCATTGGGGTTGACCTATTCTTAGTTAGAATCCCTTTGAAATTATACTAACACAGCTTCTTACAAAGGGTCTATATCTGGTCCCCAGAGAACAGGCAGCCTACTCCACTATCTGTGCACCAAACAGCATACTTCCAACATAGCATTTCTTACTTTATCTTGTCATTGGCTTGATCAGCTCTATTAAGAGCCTCTTGCTTTTTTACAGACCTTTTCAGGCCCAGTTGTGACATCGCACTAATATTTCCCCAAACCTGGGAACATATTAAGTTTTCTTGGTAGTGATTGACTTACATGGTGTCTCAAGTCTAAAGCAGATAGCATTAGCAATAACTGCCCCCCTCTTTTTGCTTTTCAATATACAGTCTTCCCCTAGAAGATCTCATGACTCCAATTTATTTCCAACTTGAGCTTCTCATCTGAGTAAGAGGAGATTTAAGGATGCAAGTCAGAGAACTCAACATGTTCCCAGATTTGGATTACTGCAATATACTAAAAGTTTTAATGACTGAAATGAGAATGCTCTTGTGAGCAAAAGGGATTTGGAGAGTGAGAAATTTGCCCAAGATTTCACTCAGACAGGAAGAGCTGGAGAGCGTAACATGAAACAGTGAGAAAGAATTAAGTGGGGTTGCTAGGGTCAGCAACTTCAGCAAGTAGCTACAGGTGTCATAAATTCAATTATTTCAGTTTTAAATATATAAGGAAATCTGTCTAGGGTACGATGGAAGAAAGGGTAGCTGCATGTGCAGCACTGGACTCTAAAGAGCACATGGGGTCCTTGTCTAAGGTCTCCTGTCAGGATTCTGATATCTTCTTACCTTATGACAACAATGCATGTATAGTTCAATTCTTTTCCAAAGCAACAAAATTCCAACTATCTGCAAAAGCAAAGGGGGAGGGGTAATTTTGAAGTTACTGAGCTCCTGCCCAAAATAGTCTTCTGTAGGTCCAATTCCTTTCACAACTGGTAACACATTAGCTTCTTAAGCTACTTTTCAGCCTGTGGGAGCTTGCCATGCTCCTCCTCTGCCTAAAACAGCTCTTCTTCCCCATGTCACTGACCCCGAAGCCAGTTCAAATGTCATCTTCTATTTGTAACTTTCACCAGTGCTCTTAGGAAGACTTCATTACAATCTCCTCTGAGACTTCATAACACTTACCACATCAAGTTCTTTCTGAGTTCCTGCCCATTTCTTTTCCCTGTGGTGGATTTTATTCTTGGTATTCTTGGACTCACTTATAAGAGAACAGAATTTAGAAGCCATCCCTCCCAAGGGTCATTTAAAAGCTCTTTCTAGGAAAACTGGTCCTGATGTTATCATTGACATTAGCACTGGTATATGTTCAATAAATCTCGAATTTAAGTCTAAATCTAGCCAGCCATCAAGTCAGTATGAACACAGAAACTAGAGTTCTCAAATGTTAGCATATTAATGACAAGAAAAATGTATAATGTACTTACCTTATGTTAAAATAATTTTGTGTATATTATTTTATTTTTTACTACACTCTATAAAATACCATTTTATTACATATTATTCTCATTTGAAAATAAAAAAGAAAGCAAAGCTCAGAAGAGTTATACTGACTTGAACAAAATTACAAAGTAGGAAACTTTTTTCACTTCTGGGAATCAAATCCAGGGTTTTACACAAGCATTCTAAGCACTGAGCTCCACAGGAACTCTCAAATTAAGTAACCTAATGGGAGGCAGGAAAAGAACCCGGCGCTCCCTCCTTTCTCATTGCTGTTATCACCACATGAATCCAAAAGAGGTAAGCTGGGGCTGGAGAGATGGCCTAGAAGTTAAGAGCACCGACTGCTCTTACAGAAGACCTGGGTTCGATCCCCAGCACCCACATGGTGGCTGAGAACCGTCTTTAACTCCAGTTCCATGGGAATCCGACGCCCTCTTCTGACCTCCAAGGCATTGCATGACATGGGTGCACAAACCTACATGCAGACAGTACATTCATACAAATAAATAAATAAATAGGTAAGCTAAAGTGGAGAGTGTGTTAAAATGAAAGCAATCTTTCTTGGACACTGGCATTCTTATGAGTTCCAGCTAGTTGTATGTGAACACGGTATAATTCAGTGCCCATAATTTGGCCTAGAGCACATACTACATCTATAGCTTCCTGACTGAAAAAAAAAAATCTTAACTGATCTCTTTGCCTAGAGCTACCCTTAACATCCTCAACTTCTAAATGATTTTCCTAAAATAGAAACTATTTATGCCAAGTATCTTCCTCTTAACTTCCAAGCCTTCCAAAATCTGTCACCTCATACCTCCCTGTTATTCTACAATAGGCCTATACACTAATAGAAAATGACTTGTAATTCCCTTTTGTTATTTTTTTTTTTTTGGTCTTTTTGAGACACAGTCTCCCTGTAGCCCCAGCTGTCCTGGAACTCACTATGTAGACCAGGCTGGCCTTGAACTCACAGAGATCCACCTGCCTCTGCCTCCTGAGTGCTAGGATTAAAAAAGCATGCACCACTATGCCTGGAATGACTTTAGTCCTAGCTGGCCTGGAGCTCTCTATGTAGACCAGACTGGCCTTGAACTCCCAGAGATTGGCCTGCCTCTGCATCCCAAGTGCTGGGATTAAAGGTGTGCGCTACCACGCCCAGCCTAAGATGGTTCTTAGCCACCATGTGGGTGCTGGCAATTGAACCTGGGTCCTCTGCAAGAGCAGTCAGTGCTCTTAACCGCTGAGCCATCTCTCCAGCCCCTGACTTGTAATTCTTAATATCTCACATTTTTTCTTCCTACTCTCTCACAATATGTTCTTTAGCCCAGGATGTTCCTTCCCATTCACATCTCCCTATGTCCAAATCCACCATCTCTCCATCCAATGCTACTTTTTGTTTTTTAGTATGTATACGTGTGGTGTATGTCTTCTTAGTGTGTATGCAGATGTGGGTGGACATGCACATGTACATGTAGGCCAGAAGGCAATGCTGGATGTTTTTCCTTGATTGCTTACCATCTTTCCATTTTTGAGACAAGACCTCTCACTGAACCTGAAACCCACTGAGTCAACTAAGCCAGCTGGCCAATGAGCGTCAGGGATCTGGCTATCTCTGCTATGTTGCCTACTGCAGCACTGGGGTTGAGCTGGAGATCTGAACTTGGGTCCTCATGCTTATGGTCCTCATGCTTATGCACCATGCACTTTACCAACTGAGTCATCTCCCCAGCCCTCCAGTGTGACCTCTCCTAAGAAGCTTTATGAAATGCTCTTTCCTGGAAGTCTTCAGAACTCCAAAAGATTTTCATTTAGGCATCTCTAATGAAAATTACAAGTTCCATCTACGGCAGTTATTTTTGTCTATAACAGTGGCCTATGAGATTCTAAAGACTGAAGGAGCAATTATAACTTTATAGTTCACATATATCTGATGGTTAATTTTCATTGTCAATTTGACTGGATTTAGAATCACCCTGGGAACACTTCTGGAGGTGTTTATGAGGGTGTTTCCAGAAAGGTCTAACTTAGGAAGAAGACTCACTCTGAATGTTGCCAATGATTTCCCATGGGCTGGAGTCCCACACTGAATAAAAAAGAGAAAGCCAGCTCGGGTGAGCATGCCCTCTTTTGGCTTCCTGGTGAGCATGCCCTCTTTTGGCTTCCTGGTGAGCATGCCCTCTTTTGGCTTCCTGGTGAGCATGCCCTCTTTTGGCTTCCTGGTGAGCATGCCCTCTTTTGGCTTCCTGGTGAGCATGCCCTCTTTTGCCTTCCTGGTGAGCATGCCCTCTTTTGGCTTCCTGGCCGGGAAGTAATATGACCGGCTGCCTTGGACTCTTGCCTCCTGTCTTCATGCCTTCTCTACCACTGAAGACTGTGTCCATCTGAACAGTGAGCCACAATAAACCCCTTTTCTCTCAAGCTGCACTCATTGGGTATTTTCACAGCAATGAGAAAAGTAACTAATACATTCACTGTCTCGATGAAGTGTTCTACATAAAAAGAGAAACTACATGTTTTATTGATTTCTGCATTCTCCATACTTATTAAAATATTCTCAGATTTAAGAGTTGGGCTCTTCTGTATCAGACAGAAAATCAGTGGAAGCATAGATTACAAAATCAGAGGAAAGTAACTGCCCTGTGGATAAACAGGTGGTTTTCAGCAAAAGTTACCTTCCTGTTCAGCTCTCCCTCTCCGTAGACTTTTCCTTCATACAGTGTAAATTGTTCATGCAACACGGCACTACCATACCAGGAACAGAGTCAGGATCATACACAAATATTTTTGCTAAAATATTCTTTGCCTCTAAGCTAAGTGACTAACTAGCATTTACACAGTAGAACAGGCTTAATTTATTTATAAGGCCCAGAAAGACTGTGGGTGTTTGAACTATAATACTGAGTGAACCAATGGTTAGGATATGAAATGGGGGAATAAAGAAAGTGTGCTCTGCCACCCTTTCAAATGGACAAATTGGTTAGACACATCCTCTAAACACTATACACTTCCTTTGCCATCTCTTGTGCATAGAATTCAAGTAGCAGACATAAGTGCCAACTCTATGAACATGAATGCTAAAGGGATCACAGTCTCTGAGGGCTCCCAACTCCAGTTAAATTCTATACTATGAGCAGGAACAACACAGGAGGCTGCTCAAGAAAAGGGGAATGAGGAGCATCACTTACCAATAGCATAGAAGTATAGACAGTCAGGATCCCAGCTGTACTCAGCATAATAAGAGAACAGAAGAACCAGCGTCCTGTCCCCAGGTAAACAACCCTGAAAAAAATGTTTCAATTCTTAAAATAGAGTAGGAATCAATAAAAGCACCCACATCAAGGTCAGAGACATGAACAGACTAAATGAGACATTAAAAAATGGAGGCACGGGGGCTGGAGAGATGGCTCAGTGGTTAAGAGCACCAACTGCTCTTGTAGAGGACCCAGGTTCAATTCCAAGCACCCACATAGTGGCTAAGAACCATCTTTAACTCCAGCTCCAGGGGAATCTGACGCCCTCTTCTGACCTCCACATGACACAGGTGCACCTACCTACATGCAGACAGTACACTCATACATATAAAATAAAAATAATTTTTAAAAATGGAGGCAGGGACTGAAAAGATGGTTCAATGATTAAGAGAAGCACTGGCTGCTCTTGTAGAGGACCCTGGTTTGGTTACCAGCACCCATGGTACAATTCCAGGGAATAAGATGCCTTCCTCTGGTTTCCTTGGTAATAGCATGAGACAGGTACATTTATATACATGCAGGTAAAACAGACACATAAAAATAAATCAATTAAAAAATAAATAAAAACTTTCTAAGTTTTATTTTATTTTTATTTATTTTTTCTGTGTGAATGTACTGCTTGCATGTATGTAGGTGTACCTGCATCATGTAATACCCACAGAGGTCAGAAGAGGGCATTAGATCCCATGGAACTGGAGTTAAAGATGATAGTCATCATGTGGGTCCTAGGAACTAAACCCAGGTCCTCTGCGAGAGCAGCCAGTGCTCTTAACCACTGAGTCATCTCTCCAGCCCTAAATCAAAACTTTTCTAAAAAATGAAAATGGAGGGGTACAAGAGAAGCATTTTGTGAAAAAACCTAGAGAGCTTTGGGGATTTTTTTTTTAACTTTGTCCTTACAAGAAATTGGGGGCACTAATGAGACCTCTCTAAGTGGAAGGTGTAAAATAAATTGGTTATTTAGAATATATATTCAAAATTGTATTTTATTTAATAAATAGTATGATACAGAAATTCCACAATACTGAAAGAAAAATGTTATCCCACAAGTTTACTGCCCCAATATAACTAGTAATTTCTTTTTTTTTTCAGTTTCCCAGTCAGGAGCATGTATACTTTCTTACATAACTGCAATCATAATCACCGTATTAATTGTTCTAATCTGTATGAGAGAATGGAGTCCTTTTAAAACAGTCCTAATTGTTCTGTTGCTAAAGTACTATATTTGAGAAAACTGCTAATGATTTGTTAAGAGAAACAATGTTGTATTCAACTGAGGTATTCTGTGTCAAAGTGCTTTGTGCTTTTCATTTCCAGATAATGGAAATTACTTCCTTTCCACTGGGAGAGTCTGGAGAAATATTTTAAAGAGAACATTAAGTTAATGAACATATAACTGCATTAAAAATAGTAATTCTCCTTAGGTAGGGGTTAAAAGACACACTAAGAAGAAACAGGCAGGTAGCCTTCATAGGAAGAACAATCACAGATAAAGACCCTGAGAGGGGGGTATTCTGTAGAAAACAAGCTTCTTACTAAGATTCAGAAAACATGTACAGAGAAGCTGGGGATGGAGCTCAATGGTAAAGTACTTGCCTAGCACATGCAAAACGGTGGCTTTGACATATACCCTTACACTCTCCAAAAGAGAGGAACAGAGGGAGGAAGGGAGGGAGGGGGGAGGGAGAAAGGGAGACCTGTAAGAAAGGTCATTAAGAGGAACCCAAAGGATCCCCCAAAACTGAAGTTGTGTCCAAGAAAACATAATTATGGGGCTGGAGAAATGGCTCAGTAGTTAAGAGCACTGGCTACTCTTGCATAGGGCCTGGGTTGCATTCCCAGCACCCACATAGTGGCTAACAACCATCTGTAACTCCATTTCCAGGGTATCTGATGCCCTCTTCTGACCTCTGTGGGTACTGTACAACATGGGTGCACTTACATGGAGGAAATACACTCATACATACAATAAAAATAATAAATAAAGGGCTGGAGAGATGGCCTAGTCGTTAAGAGCACCGACTACTCTTGCAGAGGACCCAGGTTTGATCCCCAGCACCCACATGGTGGCTGAGAACCATCTTTAACTCCAGTTCCAGGAGAATCCAACACCCTCTTCTGACCTCCGCAGCATTGCACGACACGGGTGCACAAACCTACATGCAGACAGTACATTCATACACATAAAAAATAAATTTAAAAAATTTAAAAAATAAAATATTTTATCTAAAAACATAATTAATAGATCAGAAAAGATCCACAAAATAAAGATGTCTCAGTGAGTAAAAGCACTTGCCACCAAGTCTAAGCACCTGAGTTCAATCCCCAGAACCACATATGCACACAAATAAATGTTTTTTGAAAGTTTAAATAAAAAAGTTCTTTGAGGGGCTGGAGAGATGGCTCAGCAGTTAAGGCACTGGCTGCTCTTACAGAGGACCTAGGCTTGACCCTCAGTACCCACATGGCTAACAAATATCTGTATCTCCAGTTTCATGGGATCTGGGGAATCTGACACCTTCTTCTGATCTCCCTGGGTACACTTACATACATGCAGACAATACACTAATACACATAAGAAAAATAATAAAGATCTTTGGAGAAGACTTTAATTCATGAAACAAAATAGGATGATTTATCAAAAGCATACATAAATAGACCTTGAAAAAAGTTGAAGTAAAAAATATCAACAATGATCTTAATAGTGGCTTACATGATGATCACTCAGGTGGTTTAATCAAGTGGGGATACTGACTTTGTTTTCCAAGTAACAAAGAAAACTTTGATTTAATGGGACCTCTTTTTCCATAATAATTTTGCTAGATATACTAGTAATTTATTTCATTCTCTTTCAACCTAAAATGCTATATTTAAGATGTTCAATCACAGGCTGAAGAGATGGCTCAGTTGTTATGAACACTTGTTCTTACAGAGGACCAGACTTCAGTTCCCAGAACCCACATGGTGACTCTTGGTGACCATCTGTGTATGACTCTACTTCCAGGGGATCTAGCACCTTCTTCCGGCCTCCATGGACACAGGACTGGTTTGATGGGACATATCCCCTCTTGTCAAATGCAGAGTGCTCTTTTTTCTTTCTTTCCCTTTTCTTCCTGTCTCTGTCATCTGTACTTTGTGTGTGTGTGGCAGTTGTGGGACAAAGGGAAATGAGATTTAGCGTGAGGCATTTTTCTCATGTGACTGTCTACATATTGGAACCTGAAAAAGGAAGTCTCTCTTCTTGGCCATAACTTCTTTAAACTGGGAACATTCGGTGCCGATGATTACACAATGAGCTCAGTCTACATGGCTGGGCCCAATTGAGGCTTTTTCCTACCTAGTATTTTCCAAACCATTTTCTTTCTGCTCTGGACAATTGCATTATATCCTGCTATCAGCATAACAATACTGCCCTTTTGAATATGAGTCTTTTATTTATTTACTTACTTACTTATTTACTTATTTATTTATTTATTGAGACAGGGTCTTCTTGTAGCCCCAGCTGGCCTGGACCTCCCACTATAGAATAGGCTGGCCATGATCTCTCAGAGATCTGCCTGCCTCTGGCTTCCAAGTGCTGAGATTAAAGGGATATGCCACCATCCCTGCCTATGAGTGTTATTTTTAAAAATATTTTTTACATTTATTTATTTTTCAGGAGCTGGAGGGGGCTTGAGCCACAGAGCATGTGTGGAAGTCAGACAACATCTTACAGAAGTAGGTTCTTTCCTTTCCCCATGCAGGGATCAAACTGGGGTCATCAGCCTTAGCACCAAGTGCTTTTACCTGCTGAGCCATCTCACCAGCCCCAAGACAAGTCTTCTTAATCAATCTAAACAGCCTTCTTTGTTCAATCTCATTAACACCATGCTTTCATCTAAACTCCATATTTTCTGCACCAATGTTAAAAGGAACATTCCAGGACTTTTCCTTTGTTTTCCTACAGATGCAAAATGTAGCTTTCTTGCATCTTTCCCCGGTTCATATCACAATATTTCATATCGGCACTGTTGACTATCAGCAAAAAATAATGCTGGATGAGAAAAAAAGACATTGATAGTGAGACATCAGGAACTTCTGCAGAAGGAACAGAAGCAACTCTAAGTCCACAATATATGTGGGGAATAAACAGAAGTGACAGTTACCCTATTGTCTTAGTTTGCTTCTCTACTGCTTTGACAAAACACTCTGAGCAATACTAACTTGGGGAGGAAAGGATTTATTTCACCTTCAGCTTACATCACAGCCCTTTATCAAGGGAAGCCAGGGCAAGGGCTGAAACACAGTCCATAGAGGAATGCTGCTTACTGGTTTGTTCTTCTCGCCAGTGCTCAGCCTGCTTTCTTATACAACACAGGACCACCTTCCCAGGGTGGGCTGGGCCTTCTCACAACTCAACAATCAAGAACATGCCTGACAGACATGGCCACAGGCCAGTCCAATGGAGGAAATCCCTCAGCTGAGATTCCTTCCTCAAGTGTGTCAAGTTGACAACTAAAGCTATCTAGCACATCTATCAAAGTTAAAAATTCTAGAAAGGAAAATAACAGCAATAAAAACTCAGAGCTCAGCCAGGTACGATGGCGCACACCTTTAACCCTAGCACTCGAGAGGCAGAGGCAGGCAGATCTCTGTGAGTTCAAGGCCAGCCTGGTCTACATAGTGAGTTCCAGGTCAGCCTGGGCTACAAAGCAAGATGCTATCTTTTTTTTTAATTTTTTTTAAATTTTATTTATTTTTGTATGTGTATGAGTGTACTGTCTGCATGTAGGTTTGTGCACCCATGTCGTGCAATGCCGCGGAGGTCAGAAGAGGGTGTCGGATTCCCCTGGTACTGGAGTTCTCCTGGAATTGGAGTTTCAGACGGTTCTCAGCCACCATGTGGGTGCTGGGGATAGAACCCGGGTCCTCTGTAAGAGCGGTCGGCACTCTTAACCGCTAGGCCATCTCTCCAGCCCCGCAAGATGCTATCTTTAAAAAAATTAGGGCTGGCAAGATGGTCACTCAGCAGGTTAAGACACTTATCATCGAGTCTGACAACCCCAAGTTCAATCCCCCAAACCTGTGGAAGGAGAAAACTGACATGTTGCCACCACGTCCGGCAACAACTTTTTTTAAATAAGAAATTTAAAAAGAAATAGCAGTGATGAGCATGGTAGTGTACACCTTTAATCCCAGAACTCAGGAGGCAGAGGCAGGCAGATCTCTGTGAATTTAAGGCCAGCCTGGTCTACAGAGTGAGTTCCAGGACAGCTGGGGCTACAGAAAGACCCTGTCTCAAAAAGACCAAAAAAGAAAAAAAGAAAAAAAAAAAAAAGATAAAAAGAATTATAGTTGCAAAGTAAATGAGGTATAAATCTCCATCTGAGATTACACAGAAAAGAATGTATCATATGATCTAGTGGAAGCAACTAGAGAAGGCTGTATAAAGCTAATTATATCTGCTCTGATGCTTGGGTTAAAGTTCCTAATAAACTGGCCAGTCATTGGTAGGAAAAACAGAACATGAAATGTAGGACAGTAAGGACAAAGGAGGAACTGGTACATTCATTATTGACCTGCATATATATCTGGCCCAGGACTTGGAGAAGCTGAAGATCTAGCAGGTGCTACACAGGTGCTAACCCAGGAAAACTAAGTAAACTACTGGATATGGACATTTCATGAAGGCTGCCATAGTGCCTGGGACCCTCAGCAATGTCCAACATATGAAAGAATAGCTACTGGACTGGAGAGATGGCCCACTGGTTAAGAGCCCTGGCAGACCTTACAGAGGACCCAGGTTCAGCTCCCAGCACCCACATGGCAGATAAGAACAGTCCATTACTCCAGTTCCAAGGGATCTTACCCTCTTCTGGTGTCTATGCACAATGCATACACATGGTTCACGTAAATAAATGCAGGCAAAACACTCCTTCATTACCATTAGGTAATGATTATTCCTCTAACTGAAGTATTGTCAGCTATGTTCATATAACATGTTTTGTTCAATGGAAGAGAAATGGGAGAAAGGAAAATCAAGATATGTATCTTATGCAGAATTCTGGTCCCTATAGCCTTTGCTGTCCCATGTCACTCCAGTGATGACGGATGGCAAAAGGGACTTTGCAGCTTTAATTAGGCTAACTTTTTTTAAATTTATTTATTTCTGTATGTGTATGAATGTACTGTCTGCATGCAAGTTTGTGCACCCATGTGCAATGCCACGGAGGTCAGAAGTGGGTGTCGGATTCCCCTGGAACTGGAGTTCTCTTGGAATTGGAGTTTCAGACCCTTCTTGGCCATCATGTGTGTGGAACCCAGGTCCTCTGCAAGAGCAGTCAGTGCTCTTAACCTCTAGAACATCTCTCCAGCCCATAATTAGCTAACTTTTAAATGAGCTCTTAAAAGCCAGAAGAGGAAGGCAGAGAAATAAATGTGATATGAGAAGGGCTTCACAGATAGATCACTGAGAGCTTTGGAGATGGAGAGGTCTCAAACTAAAGAAAAGACTAAAACTGCCCCAACTGACAACCACCATAGACACAGGGACTATAGTCCTACAACCCCAGGAACTGGGTTCTGACAAAAACCAGAATGAACCTAGAAGTGAATTTCTCACTCACAGCCTCTAGGAAAGAGTTCAGGCCAGCTGGTACTTTGATTTCCAGATCTTAAGAGATCCTAAACATAGCATATATCTGAGTATGCCAAGCTTCTGATCTATGCAAATATAAGATAATACCTGGGTATTATTTTAAGCTACTAAATCTGTGGCAAATTATCAAAGTAACAATGGAAATTTACCTATGTAACATCCTTGTAGTTTTAGGACTTCTCATTCTTATATATACAGGCTCTCTATGATGATGGAGTATTGCTGCAAGGATACAGCCTGCTGTTCAGAATAAGTGTTTACTCAACTACATGTTGTAGAGCTAGAGAAATAATAGCAAGATGGGTCTGGGGATCCGCTAACCCCATGGTGGAGATAGGCCCAAGCCAAAATCCCACTGATTACTCAATTCCTAGGTCACAGTGATGTTTGGGAACTTGTCAGTTCAGCATCAGTATGTAGCAATGGATTATTTCCTCAGTATAGCCCCATTCTTCTTAATATAGCCACTCTACAGGAAATTAGTCCTGGGGCATGCTTCTGCCTGTATGTCAAGGTCATTCTCCAAGGCCTTCCCTTCATTTAAGACTCTCTGAGTCTAAAAATTGATCAAGATGAAGGGTCACAATCTCTATTGTGATCATTCAATTCAAACCCATCCTCATGAGAAAGAAAGGCTTTTTACAGATATAATACAAGTAAGATTTCCTAGGCTGCCTACTTTAGCACTAGAGGCACTATAATTACCCAATAGTAAATGTCTCCCCAGGGCAGGCCATTCTTATTATCATGTTATCTCTGTTGAGGATTATGGTAACCATTCTTAGCACTGGTAATTAAATACCACAACTTCCCTCAAAACTCGGAAATCCTGCTACTTAAGTATCAATACTACTTAAGTCAGAGAGCTTAGTTTGATGGCAACACTTCTCAGTGTCAACCCTTTAATAAAAAATAGCCTCTTTAAGCTACTGTATTCTTTTTTTTATGCGTATGAATGTACTGTCTGCATGTAGGTCTGTGCACCCATGTCGTGCAATGCTGCAGAGGTCAGAAGAGAGTGTCGGATTCTCCTGGAATTGGAGTTACAGATGGTTCTCAGCAGCCATGTGGGTGCTGGGGATCAAACCCAGGTCCTCTGCAAGAGCAGTCAGCGCTCTTAACTGCTAGGCCATCTCTCCAACCCAGCTACTGTATTCTTTATTTTCACTAAAATGTTCTATGGAAGCAAGTACTTGGTCAATCCAAGCCTTGGCTTCCGTATCTATTTGATTATAGGTGTATGTAGCTAGTAACTTAAATAAACATTTTACCATTGCATGTCACGGACAGCCACTGGCTCCTGTATCACTAGAAATGGGGCTCTTAAATCTCTAAATTTAATAGAATCAAAGAATCAATTCCAGATAATCTAGGATCAACTTAGAGAACCCGTTCTTAGGATTCTATTCTTCTAGAACTGATGTTGCTACCAATTTCTGTATGTGTAAAGGTCAAAAAACAGAACCACTATGAGTGATACAGAGTAAGAGATTCATGGTGGGGATTAGAGTTTACACATTTATGAGAACAAACAGAGAAAACTATATGAGAGGTCACTGCCCTATATTAGGCCTTACTTATTCACTATTAGGCTGTCAGAAAGAATCTTGACATAAAATAAAGAATAAAGGTAAACTATAACCTCCACAGACCAACTGAACCCCATAAAAACAAATCAAACCCATGACTGACTCTCTCCATTTCTACTTTGACACCATGAGAAACCTTCAGAATCCTTACTCCAGTGTTACACAAAAAAAGATTCATACAAGACTCAAACAAGCTGAAGAAAGAGCTCTGGTGGAAGTTAAGGGAGCTGCAGGGCCTACTGCTTCCTGTGCCAGCAAGGCGAGGCTATAGGCCAGGAGCGCTGTGCGCACACTGCCACAGTACTCATCATCTTCTACTAAGCTTCAAAGCATAGACATGACTGTGGCCTCACTTCTGCCTTCCAAAGCTTGTGCCAGTTCCTCTTGGAACTAAAACTGTACAATGAAGAGAAACTGAGGTCCAGCTTAGATAAGCTAGCAACAGAAAGTCTCCACAGATATCCAACAGATTGGAGAAACAATACAAACTTAAAGCAGAATAAAAACAAAGAAAACCACATCCATGTACATCAGAAAACCAAATACAGAGAAAATTCTTCCAAGCAGTCAGATTTCGAAGACAGATTAGCTTCAAAAGAACACAAATGGAAGCATACTTCTCAACAGAAACAAAGCAAGAATATGACAGAATGAGTGAAAAGACATGCTAGAAGAAAAAACTGCAAATGAGAATTTCTATGCCTATCAAGAAAGCCTTCAAGGATAAAGATGAAATACAACCACTTTCACCAAAACAGAAACCAAGAGACCTTGATCCCATCAAGGGGTGGAGAAAAAGAAAGAAAAAAAAATGCAGATACTAGATTTTTGTGCAACATTTATCCTTTATAGATTAATATTCTTTCTGTCTCTCTCTGTCTCTCTCTGTCTCTTTGTGTCTCTCTGTCTCTCTGTCTCTCTCTCTCATCTTTTTAATCTTTGATCCAGGGTCTCCTTGTAGCCTCAGCTGACCTGGAACTCACTATGTAGAGCAGGCTGACCTTGAACTCACAGGGATCCACCCGCTTCTGCCTCCAGAGTGCTGGGATTAAAGGCGTGTGCTACCACGTCCAGCTCCTCTATAGATCTCAATGCTAGATATTTTTAAATCCATAAATACAGAACAATTGAAGTTCATGTGCCAGGGAATAATGCAGAACAGGTCTATCAGTAAAGATTGAAACTAATAAAACATTCTGAACATTTTCAAAGCATAAAAAGCACAGAGGAGGAAACATCTGAAAAGAGACTATGCCAAAAATAAAGATATGAAACCTGGTTTTGAAACATAATAATTCAAATTAAAACAAAGTAACTACATCAATAGGATGTTTTTTAAAGAATTCAAATTAGAGCATACTTTCAAATGTTTTATGAGTGTCCTGCCTGCATGTGTATACATGCACCCATGTCATGCAATGCCCAAGGAGGTCAGAAGAGGGCATTGGATCCCTTGGAACTGGAGTTACACACAGTTGTTAGCTACCATGGGGTGCTGGGAATCAAACTTGGGTCCTCTGCAAGAGCAGCCAGTGCTCTTACTGCTGAGCCATCTCTCCAGGCCCAAATTAGAATATGTAATGCTGCCGCTGGCACTTAAAAGTAAGTGGAAGTTGCTGTATAGCCTCTTGAGGAAATACTTAAGCAAAAAATAATAATAATTTTAAGTGTTAATTCTTCTTTGTTGGAGACCAGGGTAACTTAGCTTAGAGCAAGTTGAAACTTGGGACCTTGAAACCCAGACTGCTGCCTCAGATAATTCGGGAGATGCTAGACACATTCTCTCAGAAACCCTGTCAGGAAGAACACTGCGTGGCTGATATGAGCAAGCTACCTCGCTGAAGGGCTCTGAAGTTCCTTGTTCTAGGAAAAACATGTTGGTTAAGGGCCTTGATCTGTTATCTGCCTCAAATAGGCCCTCTGTGTAAAATTCTTCTGACTTCTCTGTAAAAATGTCCCATGTCCCATTTTTTCAAACTTTTTCCTGGAATGTGGCCTCTACGCAGGCTTGCAAATGGCTGCCAGCTCTTTGTCTGTATAAACCTGAGTCCATCGAAAAGACCAAACAAACAAACAAACAAACAAAAAAACCTGAGTCCTTGGGGAAATAACCTGATTCTCTGCACAGAGTGATTCACTCTGCCACTGTCAGACCTCACCTTCCTGGGAGTGGGAAACCCCCATGACTAGTAGGACTCCCCAAACTTCTTGACTTGATGATGCTACTTTTGATAATCCATTCTAAGGACTATTAGTCCAAATACAAGGATTTCACTATATCATTTTATCAAGGCAAGAACACTGGAAATGCTCATAATGCCTACCAATGGAAAAATAGCTAAGTAGCCAGACATAATGGCAGACACACATAATACCAGCAACTGGGAAGCAGAAGTGGAGACATGAGGACTGCAGGTCTGAGGCCAGCCTGGGCTACACAGCAGGACTGCCTCAGTCTTGACCCTCACCACATAAAAAGCAAAATATATTACAGCATCTTCATGTCATATTCTGAAATCATTTTAAAATATCATTCAATAGAACTTCCAACAATATGTTAAATGTTTATGATTAGATTAAGTGAAAAGAGGGGACAATATTATATAAACAGTATAACCATAATTATATAAAATAAGCATAGGAAAAAAGCTAGATTGTGGTTGCCCCTTGAAAATATGACTGAGCAGATATTTTCTAATTTTTCAGTATTAAAAATTACATTTTATTTATTATGTGGATATTTGCATATGAATGGTGAGCAGGGGACAACTTGTGAAGTCGATTTTCACCTTCCACCATGTGGAGTAGAACCCAAGCCATCAGGCACTGTGGCAGACACCTTTATTCACTGAGCCATCTCACTAGCCCTTATTTTCTGGGTTTTTTTTTTTTTATGTTCAAAGTAACAAGTTATAGATTCTTTATAGAAGTATAAAGAGAAAATAAACTGAATTTCATCAAAGAAAAAAAGGAAGCCTCATACTTAAATATGGCTTTTCCCCCAAACACCAAATAATGGACAAGGTTTACGTTAGAATGCATCCAGACCAGAAAAACTGAGATATCTGACACATTCAGGAGTAGGAGTTCAGCAATGAAAGGGTGTGGAGAAGGGACACCTGTCCCTTTGTTCAGAGCTCTAGGAGGTCTCTAAATGCAAAAGAAGGAGGTAAAGCCTGCAGGAGAAGCAAAGACAGCAGTATTCAAAGACAGAGATTGTGAAGACCAAGAAGCATAGGCACCAGTCGTCAAACAAAAGAAACTGTGGAATAAAAATGACAGCGAATCATTATCTGAACAGGACTTGGGATGTTGGAAGCACAGAGAGCTGTGAGTAGCATTTGGTCTTTAATTTGAGGCTGAGCATGGGTAGAAGGGCAGTAGAGTGAGGTTGCTGACACATGGCTAACTGCCCAGTTAAGCTTCTTACCCACAAGCTGTACAAAGTCTACTTCCCACCCTCCCTGCTATATACCAGATCTTCTCAACCTGAAGTAGAACCCAGGTGGCTACCAGACCAAAGAGCCCTTATACCAATAAAGAACAAAAACTGACTCACCAGTCAAAGCTGTTGTATTCATTGGAGGTTTCTGACCACACGAACAGAAAAATCACAGACAAGATGAATGCAATGACCAGGCACACAAAAAAAAACTGCTCTTTCTGGAAAGAGAAAGAAGACTAACTTAGATCCATTTGTCCATGTTACCTAAGTAATTTCTGTATACATGTGCCAAAGGTCAGGACAGTTCCAAGTGTTATGAATTACCCTTCCCAAGCTGAAATAACCAGGCTATTGTTTTTCTCTCAATCCAATCTTATAAAAGCCTACATCTACTCTACTGAACTATAATTTTGTGACCTGGCTCAAGATCACACCACTAAGAAGTGGCAAGAGCAGGACTGGAACCAGACCTGTGTGAGTTCAAAGCCTGTATAGAGGACATCTTTATGGAGGAGGTATTTAAACGGCACTGAAGGCAACCCCAACAATGAAAATCAAGTCACAAACCACCTGGCCACAGGTTCCCAAACACTTCTTTTTTTTTTTTTTTTTTTTATTTATTCTTTGTGTGTATGAATGTACTGTCTGCATGCAGGTCTGCACACCCATGTCGTGCAATGCCTCGGAGGTCAGAAGACGGTGTCGGTTTCCCCTGGAACTGGAGTTACAGACGGTTCTCAGCCACCATGTGGGTGCTGGGGATCAAACCCGGGTCCTCTGCAAGAGTAGTCAGCACTCTTAACCACTAGGCCATCTCTCCAGCCCCCCAAACACTTCTTCAGAGGAGTAGGCTTGGGTTCTATCTGAATTATAATCTCAAAAATCTCTGATGGCATGAATAAGAAATCCCACCTTTTTTATCACTGACTTAAATGTTAAAAACAGAATATGGGGCTTGGTAAATGGTTTGGCAACGTGTTGCACAAGCATGAGGACCTGAGTTCAAATCCTCAGCACTCAAAAAAAGCCAGGCATGGCTGCACACACCTGGAACTCTGGCACCATGGGGAGCAGAGACAAGTGGGTTGTTGGAGCTTGCTGGCTGCCAGCCTAGCTCAGGTCCAATGAAAGACCGTGTCTCAAGGGAACAAGGAGGAATGTGATGGAGCAGGGTCCTCCTCTGGCCTCTGTACGTACACAGACACACGTACACACACACACACACACACACACACACACACACACACACACACACAAAGAGATAGAGAACAAGAATAGAAAAAAAATAACAGAATAATCCCTTTGCTAAATTCTAAGGTTATTTTGAAGAGTTAAGTATAAAAAATAAGATGGCAAACAGAAAGGGCATCCTGAGAAGCTGAAGAGAGGCCTTACAGGGCTTGAGCACCAAGCCACCACTCCAAATGCAGCAGCTTGACAAGCACAGTCCTACATACATTCCAACACAAAACTTTTAAAAAGCATGTTATCAAAAAAATGCTTTCGCCTAAGATCCCTACTATATTAGACCAGCATTACCCAGGCAGCTTTCCGCAGCCCTAGGGTTCTCTAGGATCAGCCCTTGTCTATCACTCACCTCATCCCCTCCAACTCCATTCACAGAGGTTAGCCACACGGGCTGCTTTCTGGTTCTGTAGCACATCAAATTCATCCCTACCTCAGGAACTGTGTACTTTCCACTTACTCTGCCTGGAATGCATTTGTCCCAAGATGTATACAAGGCTGCTTTTATCTCTTCGTTTAGGAGATGGGTCAAAGGGCTTGCTTTCAAAGAAGTTTCTAACCACTCGCCCACCCCAGTTTCTAATTCATTTTTCTATGTTTTTATCTTCAAAGATCTTATTATCCTAATGCATTTTCATTTATTAGTTCTTATTTATTACATAACATATCCCACTGGAATTTAAAGTGCTGAAAGACCAAAGGCTCAATTGTCTCAGTTATTATGGCATGTATGGTCTGTTTAATAATGTTTTGCTAAATAAATCTATTTCTATTTTTTAATATTATTGCCATTCTGTCTTGAAATTTTTCCCAAATTCCTCAGTTTATAGAAAAAAATTTTAGCTTGATGTAAAGATTTCATAATTTCACCAAAATATTCTTTTCTGATCCTAATTATTACTTATTTCTTTCCATGTCCTTAAATTCAGCACTGGAAATCTAATTTATTTAAACATACTATTGGGTTTTTTCTGTCTTTAGAGTTTTGCTTATCTTCTTCCCTCTACCCAGAATCCCTTTCTATGTATTTCCCTATGTCACTTTCCTAAGTCAGTGACTAAGAACGCTACAGCAGTAACTGATTAAATGGTACCCAATTCAAAGTACTTTCTATAAAGTGTCTCTTCTATTCGTAGCAATCCCTGTGGCAAGCTGTATTGTCATCTCCCTAATTCTAATAAGGATTATGAAGCAGAGATGTTAAGTAACATGCCTAGGCTCCCATAATGTGAATTTATAAGTTAGAGAGAGAGGAAGGAGATGGTCAGTATTGAAGCCATAAGTTGAATCTGGGTGGTGTTTCCCTGGCCGACAATGTCTTATCAGCACTTATGCTGTGTGCTATACTCCATCGGAGTAGAAAAGGAACCTAAAAATTATCTAGGCAATTTGATCCAGTTCAACTCCCTAGCTACAGAGAGAGCCTCAGAGACAGCACATAACGAGCCTGAGAGGGCAGTTATAATTAAGAGCCATATAGACTCAAAGGTTCTGGTCTAGGGATTTTACCATTATACCAGACTGTCTCAAATGTCACCTTTTCCATATAGCTTCCCTTAATTTTTTTCCTCTATATCCTTTGTAGCTCTCAAGATATTATCTACTGCATCTGTAAATAATAAATGTCTGTTGAACTTCTTTCTCTCCCTACTCACCTTTACTACTGCAATCCATGCCACTCATAGCTCTTACTTGGAATACTATCACTGTTTTCCCCTTTGAAAGCAGAGGCCTTCCTGCCTTAGCTGCTTCCAATATATCCTCACACACTGAAATAACCACTCCAAACACAGCTCAAGCCATATCATCAAGTTAAAATCTTTTTGTCTCTGGTGGATTAAGATCAGACCCATGGCTTCATACATACTAAGCATATGCTCTACCACTGAGCTACACCCCAGCCTTCTTTAGGTATTCATTACTTCCTGTATGATGGACATCAGACCTGTAAAATCATATACCATCTGACCCACTTCCCTCCCTAGCTTCATTTCCCATCACTTCTCCATTCACTTCTGCCCCATCTAAAATAAACCCACAATCTCTATACTCACTGTGTACTCTGACTCCTCCTCTAATACCATTTCTTCTACCACCTCTAGTTCTTTACCTAGCCAACTCTTACTCGTCTTCCCCTTCTAGTTATCTTTGGCCTGTCCCTTAATATAGGCCTACATGTATGCACAATTATATTACTTGTTGCTAAACCATATATATATATATATATATGACTTTCCTCCCAGTAGAATGTGAACTCTTTGAGAGTAGATCATTCCTGAATAACTTCTGGGTGTGACTATAGGGGACAGAACATTCTTGTTTACTCCATTTCCTATGGATTTCTTATGTAGCTACTCAAACCAGAGGTAAGAAATGAGAGATCCAATGCTAGAGATGTAGATTGGTGCTTGTGCTTACTTCGCATGAACAAGATCTTGGGTTTGATTGCCAGTACATGAAAAGAAGGGAGAAAGCAGAGTGAGGGAAGGAAGATAACGAGAGTACATAAGCTTAACTCTGGCTCTAGAACTGCCACAGTACTTTGATGGAAGAACTGGAGCCCTGGCACCCTCAGTCCTGGAGACTCTTGCTGAGTCTTCTAATGGCCAGGCCCCAGCCCACACTCCCCACGTCTAAGAAGTGTGGTCTAGCTCCTTCTCATCTCTATACCCAAGGGCAGCAACAGGATCCAAGTTCAGTTTTTTTCCACTCTGTGTACTCCCAATGGCAACTGTAGCAGCCAGTAAGGAAGGTGATACAGCATTTGTGATTGATGTAGCGTTCAATCCAAGGATCAGGATTTTCCTCTGGTCTTTCTGTCATTCTCAGAGGCTCAGTCCTCTTGTCCTTATGTATGATTCACTCTTTTGCTGGAAGGACAAATAAAATAATCAGAACCTAGTAAAGCTCCTTCATGTCCCATAGTGTACCAGCTACAGACAATTTTGTTAAAGATAGATGGATGAGAAAACTCATTTATAACCAAGGATGATATACTACAGTAAGGGCAAAGGAATATGGCAGTGCCATCTAGGGGCTGAAGACATGGCTCAGTGGTTAAGAGCACTAGCTGCTCTTGCAGAGGACCCAGATTCAGTTCCCAGCACCCACATGGTGACTCACAACTGTCTGTAACTCCAGGTCCAAGGGATCTGACGCCCTCTTCTGCCCTCTGTGGGTACCAGCCACAACACACGCGGTTCACATCCATATAAGCAGACAAAAACACTCATTTAAAAAAAAAAAAGGAAAAGAAAAAGCTCCACCTAACCTTCCTAATTGCTGAAGGTTTTTACAGTCACTGCACTGTTCTAGGTATAGTTCTCTAACTTCTAAAGTGAGACCATATTTCTATCCCTGTCAACTAAAAGGTGCTAAATGAGTCAACTTACATAACATATAAACTGTCAGCAGCAATATGTGAAACAGCCCAAGGTGCTGAAGGCAGGGGTAAAGCATATGAGAAATGCAGCCCTCGACTAGTGAGTGATTCTGACAGACAGCCTCATGCTCCTGCCCTTCTCACCTCTCCATGTGGACCCAGTCATGGTTAGCCTCAATTAGGAATGATGAAATAGTCAAAACAGCAGCAGTTGAAAAACTGTATATTTTTCCCCTTTGCCAACACCAAATTCCACAAACAGAATAAAATCCAAGTAGGCGAAATGATGCTCAACTATCTCTGGCTTTGATAATGAACTGAAACAAGGAACTTTAGAAAGCATGAGAAAAAAAAGAGTCCATCCTAAAGGAAATGGCTCATTGGGGAGTTCCCTCCTCCCAGTGAGAGAAGCACAAGTAGCAGACACTGGGCACCAGAGCTTAAGAGAAAGTGCCTAGGGAATTGGCATCATACATTCAGTAACAGATACTTTATATTTTTAGTTAATTATTAATTTATTTTATGTGTATGAGTGGTTTGCCTGCAGTAAGTGCACCCATGCATACAATACCTGCAGAGGCCAGAAGAGGGCACTGGATCCCCTGGAACTGGAATTACAGACAGCTGTCAGCCAGCCACCACATGGGTGCTGGGAACTAAACCAGGGTCCTCTGCAAGAGTAGCCAGTCCTCTTAACAGCTGAGCCATCTCTCCAGCCTCCAGTAACGGGCATTTTACAGAACAGAAAAGGAGGGTGTTAGGGGCTAGACAAAAGCTGTATGGCAACAGCACTGGCCAGAGGAGAAATCCTGGGAAACCATGTCTTCTGGGCACTCAACCAGAACAGCTAGGGGATACCATTTTTAAAAGACCCTTGCTAAATAAAAAATAAAATAAAATAAAATAAAAGACCTGTGCTGAGTTGAGGCTTGATGGTCTGAGCTCCTCTGTAAACCACACTCATGGGAAACTCTGGCCAAATGTCTTGGGACTGTTCTGAAACTTGCCTGGCAGAATATATCTAGACTGCAAAGAAAAACTTTGACTCAGAACCCTGTAGTATTTAGTGAGCTGGGAACCTGGTGAGAACCAAAGTCTGCAAGGAAAACAGACTCAGGTTCTAAGTGGTGCTGCCAACATTAGGAAGGACCATCCAGAAGAAGGGACAATACCTGCCACCCAACCAGTGAAAATAGGACCAGTAACTATGACCCAGGCTCATAAAGAACCACCCAAACCATCAGGACTCTAGATTTACTGGGCTGCAAGGAGTTCAGTCCCATGTTCTGATCATCTTTCCCTGCATATTGTTCTGGAATGATGTGTCGAACACCAGGATCATTTTTAAGTTCAGATGTTCTTTCTAAAACATGTTTTAATCAAAATGAATTAAAATATGGATTACTAGAAAGCTTAAAGTTAGCACAAAGCAGGTAAACATGGTATGCATATGTATATAAAAATGTGTCTCCCCTTCGGGGATTTTTAAAACGCCCTATCCTGCCTAATCCCCAACGTTAGAATATCTGCTTAAATGTAATACGTAATGACTTGTTTTCTTGTCATTTTATTTATAGAGATAAAATATAGCAAGTGAGGCAAATTCTGCTGTTAATGTGTATGTACCTTTACAAGTAGCAGGCGCAGCGTAACGCTGCCAGTGGGAACTAAATCAAGCCTGAATTTACTCACAATTTCTGCCAAGCCTAAAAAGTAACCCCATGGAAACTGAAAACTTTGCATCCATTTCTTCAATGTAGTATTGTAACATGTCATTGCCCCTCCGAGAAGACACCAGGAAGGCAGTCCTAAGTTAACGGGTGAAAGGGTACACTGGTGTGGTCATTATTCTAAAAAGTAAAAAAGAAATACAATGTGAAAAGTGAATAGTGATTTCTCTCTGGTATCTATATATTATAGTTTTTCAAAATTGTGAATCTGTTGTTATAATAGTATATATAGGAAGATATTGTTGGATTTCTGTGTTATACATTTAATTCATTATTTGTAATGTTTGTGTTTAATCCATTACAATCAAATTTTATTTTTATTTTTAATTTTACTTTATTTCTGATGTGTATGAATTGTACTGTCTGCATGAAGATCCCATGCACCCACTGTCGTGCAAGTGCCCCACGGAGGTCAGAAGAAGGCAGTGTCAGATTCCCCCTGGAACCTGGAAGTTCTCTGGAATTGGAGTTCAGATGTTCTTGGCTGCCATGTGGGTGCTGGGAGATCAAACCCAGGTCCTCTTGTAAAAGCAAGAGCTTTTAACCCTAGGCATCTCTCCAGCCCCTACAATCAATTTCTAAGAAAAGCATGTTGACTTTTGCAATAAATATGCAATATTGAAATGGTTCACAATTGAAAAAAAAAGATGAAAAATATTACAAACTTTAAAGATTTGAAAATCTTATGAACATTCAAAAATTATACATAATCACAATATAAAACAGGATCCATCTATCTTGTTGCCTTCAAGAAACACATCTCACACATCAAAGGAAAGTGAGAAACCTTAACATGAAATGTGAAAGAATGGAAAAAGGTTGGGGGCTGGAGAAATGAGCCAGGTGGTTAGAGTACTGACCGCTCTTGCAGAGGACCGCAGGGTTTCAGTTCCCAGACCACGCATGCGGCTTAAAGATGTCTTTAAGTTGGGCATCAGGTGAAAAACACCTTTAACTAGCACATGGGAGAGCAGAGGCAGGCGGAGTCTCTGTGTAGTTCAAGGCAGCCCTGAGTCTTACAGAGGAGTTCCAGGCCGAGCTGGGGCTTAACAGGAAAGACCCTCAAAAAAAAACAAAAAAAAAAAAGAAAACGAAAAAAAGAAAGAAAAAAAAAAAAAAAAAAAAAAAAACGGGCAGGAGAGATGGCTCAGCAGTTAAAAGCACCAACTTCTCTTACAGAGGAACTGAGTTAAATTCCCCAGCAGCTAGACGGGGCAAGATCGTAGAGAACCGTCTTTACGTGTGCACAGAGTTTATATCAGGGATTTCCCAGGACCCCCTGAAGCACAGACCTTCAGAACAGGAAGGGAAAAGTGAGTTAGACATCCAATAGCAAAAAGCCCTAAAACTAGAACAAGTCAACTAAGGCCATAACACAAGAGAAAAACAAACAAACGAAATAGAAGAGACAGCAAAGGCATCCTGAAAGGAGCACAAGCAATGAAAGCAATCCTTCAACACATTGAAGAAGCATTTGGGATTCATTGGAATACATGCAATAGAGAAACCACATGCCAGGGATGTGACGAAGGGACAAACACAATGGGAAAGGTGCAGGATATTCCCAAACCAAGCTCTACCAACCCTGTGGAAGACTCCTAAAAAGTTGGGATCCCCCTGGGGATGCCTCCAAGGACACAGATCTTAGAGGAACAATTTCATACATATTCAGAGAAATCAAAGAATGTAAAGAACCAAGTCAGAGAACTAAGGAGAGAGAATGAAAGACTCAAGAAGGACAAAAAGAGAGAGAATGAGAAAAGCCAGACAGATTTGAGATCTCCTGAGCCCCCCGGCAGGAAGAGGGGAAGAAGGTAGGAACTGGGTGCCCTTGCGAGCTGATTGCTGATCAGTTGGTCCCTGCTGTGTTTGGTTTGATGGGCCTTTGTTGCTGTGAGGTTGGAGATATCCCCCCAGCTGGGATTAAAGTGTGGCTTTGCTTGATTAGGATCTAGTGGCTGTGGGGGCGGAGTTTACCTCCCAGCCAGTATTAGAAGGCACGCTTGTGTGACTCGAGATTTGAGATCTCCTGAGCCGATCAGAGGAAAGGCAGGTGCCGGGCACGGGCTGAAGAGCCCCCCCCCCCCCCCCCCCCCCGCCAACTGAGATTACACGAAGAAGGAATTGAAGGAGGGAAGCAAAGCACGCCGTTCAACACAGTGAAGAGGCATTCTAGGACTCACGTTGGAATCGGAGGAGAAGTCCCATATGTCCAGGATCACGATAAAGAGACTACACTGGAAAGGGAACAGGATAATCCCAACGCCCTAGCGTTTACCAACCCTATGGAGACTCCTGCAGTGGGATCCCCTGGGATGCCCCAAGGACCACCAGACATCAGAAACAAAATTGGATAACATTACTTAAAGAACTACAAATAAAAGAACAAATTAAAGAACTAAGAAAAGAAGAATGAGAGGACCGAGAGAGAGAGGAAGACAAGCTCCGGAAGGAAGGAAAACACACTTGAAAAGATCCCATCCTGGAAAAAGAAAAAGAAACCAACCGAGCAACAAAAGAGCTACAAATAGAAATCGAGAAGCTCCACAAAAGAAATAAAACACTAAAGAAATCAAGAAGAGGAAAGGAAAAAGGAATCAAACATCATCCATCAAGAGGAAAGGAAAGACAAATAGCCTCAGAAGCGAGATGGAGGAAGCAGAACAAAGAATATGCAAGACCTGGAGAAACACAGGAACAACTAAAAACCTCTAAGGAATAGATTAATGAAAAATGTTAAAAATACACAAAAATGGAACAACCAGGAGCTGTGGGACAAGAGATCAAACCTCCGCATCATAGGGAATAGAGGAAGGAGAAGAATCAACAAGGAAAGAATTGACAGATCTCAACAGAATAATAGATGAAAACTCCCCAAACTAAAAAAGGACAAAGCAATACCAATACAAGAAGCACACATAGAACTCGCAAACAGACAGATCAGAGAAAAGAAAATCTCTCCACGCCACATCGACCAGTATAATCAATGACAAAAAAAAAACCAAAAAAAAAATTCTAAAGCGAGCAAGAGAAAACCAACCAAGTGACCTATAAGGGGAAACCTATCAGCAATAACAACGGAACTTTTTCACCAGCAAACGGATGAAGGCAGAAAGAACCTGGAGCAAAGCATTCCCAGTTGTTAGGGGACAATAGGATGCCAGCCCAGGGTACTATACCCAGCAAAAAATGTCCAATCATAGGCTGGAGAGGAGAGAAAAATCTTCCATGAATAAACAACTTGAAAGAATAGCTGCCAGAAAAACCAACCTTCAGAGAATACCTCTGACAGCATACCAAAAGAAAAAAAGAAAGGAGCAACCAACCCCAGGCAACTAGAAGGAGAAATCAATAAAAGCATCAAGTGCAGAAGTAGAGAACCTAAATCAAAACCCAGAGATGGATAATAAGGCAAAAGGAAGCAACACACATATCTATCAGTCATTACCTTAAATACTTAATGGACTAAATTCCCCAATCAAAAAGACATAGACTGGGAGCTGGATTAGGAAACAAGAACCCATCAACATTGCTGTCTGCAAGAAACCACACTTACTTCAAGGGACAGGCACCAACCTCAAAGTGAAGGGATGAAAAAAATATACCAAGCAAATGGTCCAAAAAGAAAGCAGGTGTTGCTATTTTATCGGATAAAAATAGACTCAAAAGTAAAAGAAATCAAAGAGACAAAAGAAGGCCATACATTTTCATCAAAGGAACAATCTCACCAAGAAGATATCAAATCTATGAATATATATGCCACACAAGAACTGCAGGTACCAAACTTTATAAAGAACATCTCTCCAGAGACCACAAGTCACAGAGACAACCCCAGCACACTAATAGTGGTGGATTTAAATACCCCACAGAGTCCTTTGGATAGGCTCAACGACGGACAAAAAATAAACAGAGAACATCGGAACTGAACGATATGATACACCACAATGACCCATAGATGACTCTACCGAACACTTCTATCCTAATACCAGAGAATACACTTTTACTCGCACCCACGGAACATTCTCCAAAATTGGACCCGATCCTGGGAAACAGAAGAAACCTCTACAAATACAAAAAATTGAATAAATTTCATGCATCCGTAGGACCACCGTCAATTGAAGTTCAACATCAAACCAAGGACAAGCCCTCCTGCCCTACAAGAACTACATGGAGACTAAAACAACACACTCTTGAATAATGAATGGGTCAGGAAGAGATAAAAGAAAGAAATAAAAATCATTGCCTGGAACATGAAGGACTAATGACCAATACAACACAACAGAAACTTATGGGATACCTTTAAAAGCAGTCCTAAAGAGGAAAGGTTATAGCCCTGGGTGCCACATTAGAAAAACAGAAAGAGCACAAGGAATGATCTAACACTACAGCTAACAAGCACGTCTGAGAGGCAACAACAGATGAACCCTAACGCAACACGACAGGAAGAAAAACAAAAATCAGGACAGAAATCAAATTGAAATATAGAAACAAAGAAAACATACAAAAAATCAATGAAGCCAAAAGTCTTGGTGCTTTGAAAGAATATAAACAAGATAGACAGACCTCTAGCCCAGTTAACAAAGAAGAACAGAAGGTTAACAACTCCAAATCAATACAATCGCTGGTGATGAAAAGGGATATCACAACGGAAAAGGAAAAGATCCAAGAAAATTATATGGGAATATACAAGAAACCTATATTCTACCAAGTTTGAAACTTAGAAGAAATGGCTATGAATATCTGAAATCTTGGGAATCACCTAAGCTTGGCCAAGAAGAGACCAGCGCTTAAACAGACCCATAACATATGAAGAAATAGAGGATTGTAGTAAGAAGCCTCCCAACTAAAAACAAGCCCAGGCCAGACGGTTTTCAATCAGCAAGATTCTGTAAAACATTTCAAAACAGACCTACAACCATTATTCTGAAACTGTTTAGAAGTAATACAATCAGATGGAATCTCTCCATGAATTCCTTCTATGAAAGGCAGACATCACTCTTATTACCAAACACCAGGCAAAGAACAACTAAAAAGGGAGAATTATGACCCATTCTCCCTCATGAACACAGATGCCAAAATTTAACACGAATACTGGCAAATCGCATACAGCACCCACAATCAAGAAGATCATCCATCTACCAATTGGATGTTCATACACAGAGATAGCAGGAAGATGGTTCAACAACGAAAATCAATAAATCATCAAACACATATACGGAATCAAAGACAAAAACCACACCATCATCGCAATTGATGCTGAAAAAGCTCTTGACAAACGCAGCATCCTTTCATGCTTAAGTCCTAGAAGAATTGATTGGAGGGACTCAATTCTCAATGTATATCAAAGCCATATACAGGAAACCCAACCAATACATCCTAAATGGGAATGACAGAAACATTCCCTTAAGGTAGGCAGACATCGGCAAGGCTGTCCCCTATCACCACTCCTCTTCAATATAAGTGCTTGAAAACATTTCTGAGCAATAAGGCAAAAAAGAATTAAAGGAGTTACTAATTGGAAAAGAGGAAGTCAACTATCCCTATTTGCTTGATGATATGATTGGTTACTAAGAGATGCAAAAAACTCCCACCAGAAACTCCTAGAAACAATTAACAGCTTCATCGCAAAGGGCAGGATACAAAATTAACCTTTAGAAATCAATGGCCTTTCATTTACACCAACAACAAGCACAACAAATGGAAAAGATTCATACTAAGAGAATGACACTCTTCCATTCACTATAGCCTCAAAAAACAATAAGATACCTAGGAACAAACCTACCAAAGACACCAAGACCTCTACAACAAAAAATTTTCTAAAACCCTTAAAGAAAGAAATTGAAGAAACCTCAAGAAGATGGGAAAAAACCTCCCACTGCTCATGGATTTGGGAAAATACATTGTAAAAAATGTCCATTTTACAAACTCTGTATACGATTTAATGCAATCCCAATCAAAATCCCCAAGAGTTTCCTTCAAGGCTTGGGAAACGAAAAGTTCTTATTCATTTGGAGAACAAAGACCCCGAATAGCCAATCAATCCTGACGTGAAAAAGCTACAAACAGGAGGATCTCCTATACCAGATATTTAACTATACTACAGGGCTATAGTCATAAAAACAGCTTGGTACTGGCACCAAAACAGAACCTGTTGACCAATGGAACAAAAACGAAGATCCAAATCTGAGCACATACATTTCAGCCCATCTCATATTTGACAAGGGGGCCAAGAGACACAATGAGGAAAAAGACAGCATCTTTCAGCAAGTGGTGTTGGCAAAACTGGATCACCAATTGGTAGAAGAATGAAATTAAAACCCCTACCTCTGCCCTGTACAAAGTCAACTCCAATGGCATTAAAAGACCTCAACGTGAACCCAAACTCTGAAGGATGATAGAAGGAAAAATGTTGGCAGCAACTACAAGACATAGGCGTAGGAACAGGACTTCCTACAATCAACGCAGCTGCACAAGAATTAAGGTCGAAATTGACAAATGGGCTCATCAAACTCAAAGCTTCTGTACATCAAAGAAAACAATCAAGGAAGTGAAGAGAATCCCACAGAGTGGGAGGAAACCTTCACTGCAGAACATCTGACAAAAGCCATTGATTTCCTAGGAATATATAAAACTACTCAAAAAAACCAAAGGAAAAAAAGAAAACAAACGAACCGCTCAATAGATGAGCAAAGAACTGAACAGAGGACTTCACAAGCGAGGAATTAGAGATGTCTGAGAAAACACCTCATGAACCTGCTCAACATCACTAGATACATTAAAGGAAAGCAAATCAAAACCACTTTAAGATATCATCTTACTCCAGTAAGACTGGCTAGGACAAGAAAACCAAATGATACCAAGTGCATGGAGAAGGTTGTGGGGAAACGGGGAACACTCCCATCCACTGCTGGTGGGTAATGTAAACTCATAACAGCCACTATGGAAAGCCATGTGGAGAACCCTTGGAAGACCTTTGGAATGAAACTTGCCACCCGACCCAGCCATCCACTCCTGGGCATGTACCCCAAGACTTACGCCACCCACAGAATACATGCACGCCATGTTTATTTCAGCTCTTTTCACAAAGCAAAGAGCTCGGAACCAACCTAAATGCCCCTCAACTGAACGAAGGTAGAGAAAATGTGGTACATCTACACAATGGAGTCTCTATGCAGCAGTAAAAGAAAGACGACATCACGACTTGGCAGAAAATGGCTGGAGCTAGAGGACATCTGTCACGTGAAATAACACAGTCCCCAGAAAAAACAAACGACCAAATGGTATCCTCATCTGGAGAGCTAGTGCCAATTACCCCAGTTGACGTATTTCTTTGTGTAGGGCCCCTGAGCTTCTGTACACAAGCTGTTGGACATAAATGCATATTTTGGAAACAACAACAACAACAACAGAAAAATACCTGCATCAAGAACTGACTGAAACATATGACACTTCCTGCTCAAAAACAGTCAACTCTCCCATGGAGAATATTTGAGAAAGACTAAGAGATGGAAAGACATCGTTTGGGCAGAATGCACGAGCTCTGTGGTCGTGGGTGGGGGGGCAATGGGAGGAACATGGGTCTTAGATTTGTTAAAAATAAATAATAAATACATAAACAAATAAAATAAAATAAAAATAAAAAAGTAAGACAAAACCAGAAAATGAACTAGAGGGGAAAATGACAACTCCATAAGGAAATGAAAACACATTGAAAAGATCCTATGCTTGAAAAAAAAAACAGCCAAACAAACCAGTGAAGCGAAGAGCTACAGAAAGGAGGACTGAAGAAGCACCAAAAGGAAGTGGAAATACTAAAGAAATCACAAGATGAAATGGAAGAAGGAAATCAATCACGAGGAAAAGGAACAGAAAAAAGCATAGAAGTAGTATGGGACTCTTTCAATACCAGCATGAACAAAGGAATTGAATAAAACAAACGGAAAAACAAGAACAACTAAAAACCTCAAGTTAAAGAATTATGAAAATTTAAAAATACACAAAAGTGGAAACAACAGGCAATTGTGGACACACTATGAAAAGAGGCAAATTCATATCATAGGATAGAGGAAGAGAAGAATCCCAGAGAATTGTATTGATCAGATCTAAAAACAAAAGAAATTAATAGTGAGAATTCCCAAACTAAAAAAACAGACAAACCCTTGCGGGTGTGGTGGCACACCGTGCCTTTAATCCTAGCCTTGGGGAGGCAAGAGGCAGGCAGATCTCTGTGACGTTCAAGGCCAGCCTGGTCTACAGAGTAGGTTCCAGGAACAGCTGGGGCGAACAGGGAGACCCCTGTCTCAAAAAGACAAAAAATATAATAATTAATTAAAAAAAAAAAAAAGACAAACCCAACAAATACAAGAAACACACTAGAACTTACAAACGACAAGAATCAGAAAAAGATAACTCCGCCATCACCCATATCATAGATAAATATGCTAGACACCACAAAAAAAAAACAAAAAAAAAAATGAATGCCACAAGAGAAAAAACAGTTACATACTAAGGGGAAACCACAGAATTACAGACTGACTTTCTCAGTGCAAACTAGTGCAAAGCAAGAAGAATTGGAGCAAAGCCTATTCAGAGGCCTAATTTGGATACTTGCAGCCTTCTTTAAATTATTGTCTCTGAGTCTCAAATGCTTCACAACTTTGTGGGTGGTAATATGTTCATAGGAATCACCATTTGAGTTGGTTAAGGATCCTATTTCCTTTTTTTAATATTTTTAAAATTTATTTTTATTAATTTATTTATTCTGTATGTTTAATGAATGTAACTGTTTGCATGCAAAATTGTGCACCCGTGTCGTGCAATGCCGCGGAGGTCAGAAGAGCGTCTCGGGATCCCCATGGAGACTGGAGTTTCTGCTGGAATTGGAGTTTCAGGACGGATCTCGGCCGCCATGCGTGGGTGCTGGGATCAAACCCCGGGTCCTCTGCAAGAGCGGTTGGCACTCTTAACCACTAGGCCATCTCTCCAAGCCCCAGGATCCTATTTTCTAGATGACGTTTGGTTTGTGTTTGCTTTTAAGATGATTATGTGAGGTAACTTGCTTGCTTTGGAAGTATTTTGCTCTGAATGTTCATTCTGATTTGTGTTTGAGACCTCTATGGGCCTGAGAACATCCAGCTGGATGTAGCCCTGATTTAACATTAACTCGCCTTCAGTGCTGGGAATGAATTATGGTCTTTCTTCTATCTTTCTGGCTTTGTCCTAAGTCCCTTTCCTGCAGCTCCACTCTGTTTGGTTGGGGGTTGGGCATTTTCTGGCCAGGCGTGGTGGCCCCGCCTTTAACCCCAGCCCTGGGGAGGCAGAGGCAGGCAGTTCTCTGTGACCCCAAGGTTAGCCCATCTGGTCTGCTTGGCAAGTCAGGACCAGAAATAAACTGCCTTTTGCTAACTCTCAGTAAAATTCTCATCAGCAAATAACCAGGAATCTTGTTATGGCTTGGGTGGAGGGAATTCCTTGGGTTCTGGAGTGCCCACGTGGAAGCCGTGCTTCCATTTCTCTAGCTAAGGACCCATTGGGGTTCTGGCACCTACTGCATGGCTTCTCCATAGGGGCCAATTTCCAGGATGCATGGGCCGCTCTGGTTTCTTGCCTCCAAGGGGTGGGGAAGGGCAGCCTGGGACAGATTTAGGGCTCTGTTTTGTTCCTGCAGGAATCTTTGAGCCTGTTTCCCTTGCTCCCTTTCTCCTCATGGGAGGGAAAGGGACCTCCCTGGGCCTGGGCCTTCCTTGCTGATCTGGCAGGCGGATGTCCCTTCTGCGTGCTGTGTGCTTGTGTTTGTGGAAAAGTTGGTTACAGAGAACTGGGTGAATTGAACTCATGAAAACTACTTTACTTCATGCTTTTAGTATTTTTAATCTTTAAATGGTCTTTAATAATGGATTAATTTCTATCACCTTATTAAGACTAAATACTTCTTGTCATCCTATCTTTACTCTGTCTTTTAAAGGAATTGTCTGTAAATAAAACTTTCAATTATTAGCTTATTTTGATCATGCTATGATCTTTGGTTATGGTTGGCTATGGTTTTCTGTCACTTTTTGAGTTTGAAACCCAGATAGTGATATTTGCTTTATTGAAATGAAAATAACATCTCTGAGAATGCTTTATTCAAGAGAAAGCCTTTGTTCAGTAGCAATGTATATGGCTCTGTTCAGTACAAACACTAAGATAAAAATCTCATGTGTGAATGTATGTGTATGCAAATGTGTATATACACATATGAAGTACTCTTGGCATTTAAAATTCTATAAGCTTAGAATCATATTTTACTCTGATTAAGAGTTTTCATCAAAATGTTAAAGTTTGGGGTTTGAAATTAGTTTGTCATAACATTGTGTCTAACCACAAGTATTTATTTTATGGGACTGTTTAAATATATAGAGTTATGTCTAATGCTAATGATTTACTTGATATCAAGTTGATTTATAAGTAAGTTGTTATGTAAGCTAAAACTGTTAAATTATACTATGGTCCTAGTTCCTTAAGAATATTAGTTCATTTTAAGGAATGATTACTTATGTTCTAGGGTGCAATTTATTTCTATGTGTTATATATGTGGGGACATTTGCCAGGCCCACATAAAATACCTCTAAGCATTCAAAGAGAATTGGTCATTCAAAACCTGCTTGCAGTCTTGCAAGGACATCTCACAGTTTATACTAGTGTATTTGAGATAACTGTCCCATCTTATTACACAGGAAATAAATATTATTTAGTAAATCTGCACAACTAAGGGTCAATTTGTTTATGAATATTATGTCTCATGGTATTAAGAAAGGAAATGAGAAGGTGAAAAAAAATGTTAGAGAGATATTTTTATTAAGGATCTTTATAAAGAGATGGAGATATTTTTAGTAAATATTTATATAAAGATGAGAAAGTCTATTCAAGTGATAAAAGACTAAGGGGGTTTGTTATGGAAGGGAAAAGGTGAGATTATATGAACAAGCTTAATTTTCTAAGGTTCAGTCAAGTAGTTTAAGAAGCAAAATGTATATCTAGTCAAGATTTATTTAAGAGTGTTGTGCTGGGGGGTTGGAGAGATGGCTTGGTGGTTGAGAGTGCCAACTGTTCTTGCAGAGGACCCGGGTTCGATCCTCAGCACCCACATGGTGGCTGAGAACCGTCTTTGACTCCAGTTCCAGGGGAATCCGACGCCCTCTTCTGACCTGCATGGCATTGCATGACACAGGTGCACAGACCTACGTGCAGACAGTACCTTGATACACATAAAAAATAAATAGAATTAAAAAAAAAGTGTTGTGCTGGATAGCTTTAGTGTCAACTTGACACACCTGGGTTGAGGGAGCCTCAATTGGGGAATTGGCTCCACTGGATTGGCCTGTGGCCACATCTGTGGAGTACTGTCTTGATCATCGAGCAGTATGGGAGGGCCCAGCCCACAAGAGTGGTGCCACCCTGGGCAGGTTGTTGTGTACCGTATAAGAAGACAGGCTGGGCATGAGCCAGAGGAGCAAGCCAGTGAACAGCATTCCTCCATGGCCTGTGCTTCAGCTCCTGCCTCCAGGTTCCTGCCCTGAGTTCCTGCCTTGGGCTCCCTAAGTGATGAACTGTGACCCAGGAGATGTAAGCTGAATAAACCCTTTCCTCCCCAAGTTGGTGTCAGAGTGTTTTGTCACAGCAATGGAAGACAAACTAGAACAAGTGTTCAGTTGTTTGGTTTTTTTTTTTTAGTCTTTTCCAGACAGGGTCTCCCTGTAGCCCCAGCCATCCTGGAACTCACTCTGTAGACCAGGTTGGCCTTGAACTCACAAAGATCCACCTGTCTCTGCCTCCAGAGTGCTAGGATTAAAGGCATGCACCACCACACCCGGCTAAGAGTGTTCAGTTTTTGCCCAAGCTTTATATACACATCACATGGCACTTCAAGATACAGTAAAAGTTATGATACCTGTATTAAATTAAGGGTATAAATACTTAAGCTAGTTTACTAATGGCCTGAATAAAATTGTAAATATACAGAGTTGTTAATTTTCAGTTCACTCCTGGTTTGCACTGAACTCCCTGTTTCAGATTTGGATTAAATGGACACAGACAAATAGTGGGTTACCTATGGCTACTGAAAAATGTACTTTATGTTTCTCACAAGAGTTGCTTTTGATATTTCCTTTGACCTAACAAGATAATTTGGTTCAAAAGGAAATATGTTCTACCTCCCTGAACCAGCTGCATGCAGTCCAGAAGAAGACAGTTGGGTGGGTTTGGTAATCCTTATCAGCTTACTTCCTGTCTTCCAATATGTGATACAACTCCTACCTTTTTGGGAGAACTATAAATCAGGATAGAAGGGTCTGGAAAAGAGACTGTTCCTATTTGTAGTAAACAGTTAGCATTTAAGATAGGCCTGAAATTGTTTAATTCTCTCTCACAGGTTATGCCTGCTTAACCTATGGTGTTAAGTCCCTCTTCCAGTCAGTATTATACAAGACTGCTTGGGTTTTGTCCAAGCCTTATCTAAAATATTATACAGTAATTAAAAGTATCAGGCTGGTGTAACTTAGGCTTTCTAGATGGTTAATAACCATACTTAATGCCCATACCAATTCGGCCAAGGGACTTAAAGAACAACTTTGTTCCTTGCCCTCTAAGGTCAACTAAGTTCCAGGGACTATGTATGGGGGCATCTCTTGAAATGTTCTGTAGTTGTGAGTCACCAGTCCTCTTGTGAGTCACCAGTCCTCTTGTGCAGTGAGGTCTTGGAGATCCACTAATGGAACTCTAGCCAGTGTCCAGTCCACAAAGAGGAAAATCTCTTCATGCTTCAAAAAGAGAAGCCTGGTCCTGCAAGACCTGACTTTGTCCTCCCATGGATGAAAGTGGTAAATTAAAAGCCAAAAGGACCCAGAGGCTCTCCCTCAAAATCCGAGTAGCCCTTGAGGACCAGATCCTCAACTGACCTTGAGACAACAAAGCTTGGTTAATCTGGACTAATTGTATGGATTTAAACCCCAAAAGGAAAGTGTAACCAAAAGATAAGTAATCATTATATTCCTTTAAAGTCTGAGAGATTATGCTTCCAAACATTACACTTAAAGTCATATGAGATATACTGTTGTCAAATAATAAAATTTCCTCTTTCTATTTAGCAAATACCTAAGAGGAAACTCACACCATGCCTATCAAAATGCCTGAAAAGCAGATCCTGAGTCCAGACACCATGGCCAAATGAACAAAAGGAGAAGCCAAATAATGGATGCTTCAGAACCCCTTGTTGAGAAATTCTAATGGACTTTTAAGTTGAACATTTAATTCACCCTGTTCATCTCCTGGTTTCCTGCCTAAAAAAATGTACCTAACAGGGGCTGGAGGGATGGCCTAGCGGTTAAGAGCAACGACCGCTCTTGCAGAGGACCCGGGTTCGATCCCCAGCACCCACATGGTGGCTGAGAACCGTCTGTGACTCCGGTTCCAGGAGAACTCCAGTTCCAGGGGAATCCGAGACTGTCTTCTGACCTCCGCGGCATCGCACGACACGGGTGCGCAGACCTGCATGCAGACAATACATTCATACACATAAAAATAAATAAATAAATAAAAAATTAAAAAAAAAATGTACCTAACTACCTCTCCTTCACTTCTCCTTCACAAACAGCTATCAAGGACTTTATTCTCTCTATAATCATATTCTCTCTATAACCATAATTTGTTCTCTCCATAACTCCTCTCTCCTTTCCTTCTCTCTCTCTCCAAGTCCCTGTGTCTCCTTCTCTCTGTCTTTCTCTCTTCAAGTCTCTCTCTCTCTCCAAGTCTCTGTCTTTTTCTGTCTCTCTCTCTGTCTTTCCAAGTCTCTCTCTGTTTCTCTGTCTCTCTATAACCATAAACATAACAATTGGGGTCTCTTAGACAAACTGAGCAGAGGGTAACCCAGTTACCATCCCCTATGCCCATTTTCGGCATAAGAAGTCAGAGTAGTCAGCACCCAGATTCCCTCTTGGCAATGGGGTAAGCTCCTCAGAGGGTAATGTGATAAAAGTAGGAACTAAAAGTTGGGTAGGCAGTTTAAGGTCAAGTCCCCTCTCCCAAGAGCCAGTTTCTTTCTCAGCTGAGAGCTGAAGATGTAATGTGGTAGCCCACCTAAGTCAGGGACTTCAGGAGGCCAACTGAGGAAGAAGTTCAGAGAAACAATTATCCTGGACTGCATTCCTGCAACCCAAGAAAAGTTGCTGCAACATCCTGCAATCATGTCTCACTGGAAACAAGAACCAGGCCTCAATCTCACTCAAGATGCTCCTACCGATAACAGTCACAGGTCCCAGTTTCCCTCGAGATGCTTCTACTGATACCAGTCACAGACCCACCTACACCCATTCCCCAATTCCCTTGTCCCTACTTCCTTGAAAACTCACTTCCTTGTGTGCCTGGGTATAAAACTGCCATTTTGGGTATATTCTATCACTGGTCATCCTAATCCTGACACAGGCAGGCCAGCTGCCATGCCTGAAATAAACCCAACTTCCTTCTCATCAGAGTCCTGACTCTTTCTCTCCTTGTGCTGGGTCTCCCCTCTACCTGAACCTAACATCTGGTGCTGTGAACTTGGGGAGGGTTCAAGACTGGTTGCTTTAGGTCAGGCATGGCTGACACTCCGATCAGACTGGCTGCCAGGTACAGGCTCTGCTCCACCATGGATCCAACTTTAAAAAAAAAAAAACATACCCTGTTCCTGGGTTAGAAGGAACTTTTGACTCATCTGGGAAGAGACATATAAGGGGCTGATCACCCTGTGAATTGAGCCCCTCAAGTTTCCTTAAATGTGCAGGACATGCCCAAGACCCAGTGGGAGAAGAAGGTCTGAGTGTGAAAGCTGAGAAGTCCATCCCAGAAGCAGCATGTAAACCTGATCCAAAACATAGCATTCCCAGATAGCATAGAGAGGCTCACAATCCTCTTCCTCCTTCTTCCTTCTCCTCCTCCTCCTTCTCTGTTCCACCTCCTTCTCTCTTCCTCCTCCATCTTAACGACTTTCCCTCCTGAGACTCATTACCTCCTCTCCCTCTTCTGCCTCCTTATCCAAACTGCTAATTTTCTCCTTTTCTGTGTCTTTAACTATGGGTTCCTCTCATTCCAAGCAGTCCTCTCTGACTCTCCTGGCTCTGAACTTCTTAGCTTCAGTACCCCCTGGGCAATAAGTAAATGCCCACTAAATGGGCATTTATATTTACTATATTCTAGACTTCCAAATTCTTTAAGTTCTTGAAAATTACTGCTGAAGTACCTGGTCTTGTTCAAAAGTTCCCTTCCAGGGGCTGAAGAGATGGCTCAGCAGTTAAGAGCACTGACTGCTCTTGCAGAGGACCCAGGTTCAATTCCCAGCGCCCACATGGTATCTAAGACCCATTTTTAACTCCAGTTCCAGGGGAATCTGATGCCCTCTTCTGACCTCTGAGGCACTGCACAACACGGGTGCACCAACCTTCATGCAGACAGTACACTCATACACATAAAAAATAAGTAAACTTTAAAAAAAAATCAAAAGTTCCCTTTCCAGAAGCAGCTTGTATCTAGGACATTGCTTCACTTTCACAGTTACAACAGGTGGTGAGTGACATGGGCTCATTTGGTTTGAGACCATTCATTCCTTTGCTTTGCTATTTGGGGTTTCCATACCCAGTCCCATTTTTTTTCCTCTATCCTGACCATCATTTTCTCATGTCGTTTAAAACTCACTGTAATGTCATGTCTTTATATGTTTCCATGTGTTAACATCTAACATATTTCCATGCAGAGAAACCCCAGAGAGATCTCATGTAATTATATCATCTTGTCTTGTCTCAAAACAATTTTAAGCTGTGGCCACCAAGTTTCCCTTTTTCACTGTGTGAGCAAGAATTACTAGTTTTTATTCTGGTGTGCCTTATCAGAAACATAAATATTTTAATGGTATAACCCAGGTACCCTAAAAATATCTTTAAATTATGATTCTACAAAAGTACTACTTGTTCATGCATGCACACTCAACTAAAGTCCTAGGCAATGGCCTCTCCAACCATCACATGACTGGTCTATTTTAATGCAAAATTATGTGTATGGATAAGTGTTTTTAAGCTTTAGTTTTTTTTTTTTTTTACTTTTTTAACTTTTTTAACTTTTTTTTTTTTACTTTTTTACTTATTTTTAATCTGAAGTCCTGATATTTCCTTTGGCATCCAAACTGTCCCAACACTGGGGAGGCAGAGGCATGTGTATCTGGTTAGAGACCCATTTGGGCTCTTACACTTGGGTCAGTCAAGGTGTGCTGCATACCAGAATGGCCTGGGCCAGCCCTGTTTCTTGCCTCCAGGGGTGGGAGAGGGCAGCCTGGGACAGCTTTATTGTGTTCCTGCAGTGATTTCCTATCTGTCCCCCAACCCCACAGCCCCTTCCTCCTCATAGGAAGCAAACATAACTCCCTGGGCCTAAACTGCTGTCCTGCTGGTCTGGCTACTCCTAGGAATTCCCGTGCTTGTTGTGGTAAGCCACGCCTTTAATCAGAGCATGCTTTCAATCCCAGCACAGCTGAGGTTTAGGTTAAGGTCAGAAATAATGATTTCTGAACAAAATGGAGTTTATCTAGCCCATCTCATTTTCCATCTCTTATTAAGTTGAAAAGCCAGTTAGGAATATATACTACATTTCTGAAAATGCTCTAAGTTTTGGTTTTAAAGCTGGTTTGTCATGACATTGTGTCTGGACACAGTATTTATTTTGTGGGAGCGCTTCTTAGTATTTCTTCACAACTAAGGATAAATCTGTTTAAGCTTAATTTTCTAAGGTTCAGTCAAGTACTGTGTATCTGGTCAAGGTTTATTCAAGAGTGTTCAGTTTTTGCCCAAGCTTTATCTACACATCACATGGCACTCAAAGTTTTAGTAAAAGGATAAGATATACAGAGTTGTTAATTTTCAGTCCACTCCTGGCTTGTACTGGACTCTCTGTTACGAATTATTAATTAAATGGGAATAGACAAGTAGTGGGTTATCTCTGGTTACTGAAAGATGTACTTTATGCTTCTCTGTATCATCCAAGTGTTACTTTTGATATTTCCTCTGACTTAACAATATAATTTGGCTCAAAAGCAGCTAGGTCCTCCCTCCCTGAACCACCTGCATGCAGTCCAGGAGGAGACAGTGTGGATGGGTTTGGTAACCCCTATCAACTTATTTCCTGCCTTTAGGTATGTGATACAACTACTGCCTTTCTGGAAGAACTATAAATCAGGATATGGGGGGGAGGGTCTGGGAAAGAAAGAGATTGTAAATTGTAAAGCATTTACACTTAATATAGGCCTGAAATTGTTCTCTCCCATGGCCTATGCCTGCTTAACCTATGAATGTTAGGTTATAAAAAGGCCACGCACCCTCAGCCCCCAGATAAAAAGGCACATGAGGCTTAAGTCACTCCAGGAACATGATTTACTTCCATGTGGGATTGCCAGAGCAGGCGCCTGCACACGTGGTGGAACAAAATCAGGAGGTAGGGGCAAGATGGCGACTGGGGCACACCCATTTATAGCCATGGGGCAAGGCCTTAGGTATAGAGGAAGAGGGCAGAAGATTGACAGCCTCTGGAGGAAGTGGGTGTCTGTGTGACCCTTGGGATTCTGGGAAGCCCAGACCTAACAATGGGGTTAAATTTCTCTTCTGGTCAGTGTTATACAAGGCTGCTTGAACTTTTTTTGTCTAAGCCTTATCTAAAATATTAATTAAAAGTAATTAAAAGTATCAGGCTAGTGTAACTTAGCTTTCTGGATGCTTAATGACCATAGTTAATGCCCATACTAATTTGGCTGAGGGACTTAAGGGATAACTTTGTTCCTTGCCCTCAGAGGTCAACTAAGTCCCAGGGGACTACACATGGGGGCATCTTTTGAAATGTCCTGCAAATGTGAGTCACCAGTCTTCCTGTGCAGGGAGATCTTGGAGATCCACTAATGGGACTTCGGCCAGTGTCCAGTCTCTAAGGAGGAAAGTCAGCTCATCCTTCAAAAATGGAAGCCTGGTCTACCAAGACCTGACTTTGTCCTCTCATGGATGGAACTGGTAAATGAAAAACCAAAAGGGGCCAGGGGCTCCCTCCCCCCAAAACCTGAGTGACCCCTAATGACCAGATCCTCAACTGACCTTGAGAAAACAAAAATCTTAGTTAATCTTGGCTAACTGTGTGGCCTTAAGCATCCAAAAGAAAAGTATAACCAGAAATAATCAGTAAGGCCTGAGAAATTATACTTCAGGTATAAAACTTCAGATCTTAGGGAAAAAGACAAAGGAGCTAGTTTCTTGAGTTTCTTAGCAGCCTGGTCTGTGCCAAAAGCTGGGGATGCTAAAACTGTGTCTTCCCCCAGACCTCAGAGTGTAGTAGACAGTATGCTGAGAATTATGCATGTGCAGAGCTTGTCCCTCAATCTAACCTGCCCTAGGCAGGTGAGACCATACAAGCAGCTGAGTTGCAGACCTAGGCCAATCAGAAGGCAACAAGAGGAGAGCGGGAATGTGAACAGTACATAACTCCTAACCCTGCCCCCAGTAACCGAGTCTGTGACAGCTCGCCCTCTGTGTTCACCCGACTCCCAGGGTCTGTGTCTTGGCTCTGCGCCTCTCACCCCCGTTCCTTTGGTCAGACCCCAAAATTCCCCAGCAGGCCTGGGGGACTGACTACACTCAGAGTGGGAATACTGGACAGCATAACCCCCATGGCTGTATCCCCTAATTGGACTCCTAAGTAACCTTAGGCTTCATCCTTCCTCCAGATAGGCTCGCAGCTTCGTAGCTGTGTGCTGGCTACAGGACTAATCAATCTTGCAGTCACGAGGCTCCTCAGCCTCAGGCCTGGCTTGGCCTTGGGGTCATTTTTAACAAATTTTATAGGCCTAAAATGAAACTTTGGGTTCTAATATAAAAAACCTGTCTTGTTCCTGGGCTAGGCAGAACTGGTTTTATAGCCTGGCTTGGTTTCATCAGCTGCCTACTCAAAAGCAGACCTTTTATTATGCTAATTTCTCCCCTGGCTGGCCCAGGCCTCCTAAGGACTTTCTCTTTTGGATACAAACTGGAACACTTCCAAATTTTTAAAGAAACAAATTTTCTTCTCTGACACTTTTCCTAATTTTCTAAAGAGACTTTTACCTAAATTTTGTATTAAAACTGCCAGTTACAAAGACTTCTTCCCACAACTCTCAGAATTTCTACTAAAAGCAGCAATGCCCTAAAGCCATGGCTGCCTAGGTCTTCTTCTAATGCAAATTAAGCTGCCAGTTAACTCTCAAAATCAGAGGCCCAGGCTCCTTTAATGCAAATTAAGGGCTTTTCACCATCAAACTACAGTAACTTTCGGGAAATACAGGTTTTCTTTTAGACTGGGAAAAAATGGTATTGTAAACAAGTCTAATATGTTCTAAACTTTTTACAATCTGTCTTGGTCTTCAGTCTAGAAGGTTTTATCACTGTTTCAACATATTTCTGGATGGACTTGTGTTGCACTTTGGCCTTAGTGGATCTCATGGGTGACTCTTTGGATTCTTTATGATTTGTATCATCTAACCTGATCTTCTTTAATTTGTGTGCATTCTTTTTGCCAGCATAACTGCAAGGCCTATCAGACCTGCAATTAAATTCTCAGCTAGCTGATCAACTCCTGGCTGGGTATTAAGCTCTGAGGCCAACAACCTCTCAGCTGGTGTTGTGGCTACATCGCAGAGGTCTTGAGGAGTAAATAATTCTTAGGCTTATATTTGGTGGTGAAATTACCACTCTCACAGCATTGGCTTCAAAATAATCAGTTTCGGGCTGGAGAGATGGCCTAGCGGCTAAGAGTGCCAACCGCTCTTACAGAGGACCCGGGTTCGATCCCCAGCACCCACATGGTGGCCGAGAACCATCTGAAACTCCAATTCCAGGAGAACTCCAGCTCCAGGGGATCCAAGACCCTCTTCTGACCTCCGCGGCATTGCACAACACGGGTGCACAGACCTGCATGCAGACAGTACATTGATACACATACAGAAATAAAAAATTTTTTTTAATTAAAAAAAAATAATAATCAGTTTCACAGCCACCTGGCCAATGGCTCTCAGCATCCTTGCCCTTTATTAACAATTCATCTTAAACATCATGTTTAAATCTACTTTGAACTGTCTTTTAAATTTTATTTGGTATAAAATAGGCTTTTAATTTCAGCACTATAGAGGCAGAGACCGGAGGATTTCTTTCTTTCTTTTTTTTTTTTTTTTTTTTTTCTTTTTTTTTTTCTTTTCGGTTTTGGTTTTTTTTCAGTCACAGTCTCCCCCTTTATAATCCCAGCTGGCCTGGAACTGAGGCTTGCTATGTAGACCAGGCTGGCCTTTGAACTCACAAAGATCCGCCTGCCATTATGCCTCTTCTTGCTTCCTCGTGATAAAGGTGTGTGCTAACCCACACCCTGCCAGGTCTGGATTCTATGGGATGTTTGAGGCCAGCCCGGTTCTGCCTCGGGAATTTCCAAGACAAGTGCCTACAAGGATAACGCACTCTGGCTCAAATGAATGCATCTTGCTTTGCTCTTAGTTTGTTTAAAAAAATACCCAATACTTTAGTTGGAGAATGTGTCCTGTGTGTTTATTCCTTCATTCATTTATTTATTTAAAAAAATGTTTTGTTGTTTCTATATTTGAGTGACTCATGTTTTCACTGGGTATCTATAATGCCACCTACTGGTTACAGTCCTTCAACACTTGAGACAAAAGATTTCTGGGTAACCACCAACAGGTTCTTATGTAGGCTAGGGACTGTTAAGATCACTTACAATTAGAGTTTTTTTTTTTTTCTTTTTTTTTTTTTTTATTATTTTTTATTTTTTTGTTAATTGTATTATGAATGTAATTTTTGCTTGCAGGTCTGTGCACCCCGTGTCGTTGCAATGCGCGGAGGTCAGAAAGAGGGTCTCAGATTTTCCCTGGAAAACTGGATGAGCAGTTTCTCCTGGCATTGGAGTTACCGACGGTTCTCCGCCGCCATGTGGGTGCTGGGGATCGAACCGGGTCTTCTCCTGCAAGAGGTCTGTGCTCTTAACGCTAGGCTATCCCTCTCCACCCTACAATAGATTGGGGGGTAGTCGTGAGGATGATAACTTAAGGGAAAAAAATTACTTCTAGCATTGCAATCCATGTCTTATAGGGGTGAATGGGGGGGAGATGGAGGACAGGGAGCCAACAGGGGAGGGGGGAAAACGGGTGAAAACAGCGGTGGAGGTCGGAGGGGGGGGGGAGGGGGGGTAAACAGAAGAGTGGGGGGTGCCAAGCCGAGAGAACAAGTGCGAACACAGGGAGAAGGAAAAGGGGCATGGGAAATGCCGGGCGCTCAAAAAACGGCTTAGACAGCGAAGAAGGGATACGGTCAAAGAGGCGTTCGGGGTCGTGTGCGGTCGACAAGCAAACGAGGCCAGGGTGAGTATAGAAGCGGTACGTGGTGGAACGAGTGAGAGTAAAAAGGAACTGTAGAAAAACAGTCTGCACAAGGAGTAACGTACCTGGCTACCTGTGCTTGTTTACAAATAACTAATAATACCGGAGCTTATACGGCTTATGATCTAAAGACATTAGTGGGTTGTTCGATAGCTGGTCATGGTGAATGTTGAAGGGTGAAATCATGTAGGTGTACGGTCAAAAAAAACAAACAGGAGGGGGGAGAGATGGGCCCGTGCGGTTTGCAAGAGCAATGCATGACCTCGCTCCTCTGTCCCTCGCGTGGTGCCGAGGCCCCGGGGGGCGTGGGTGGGGGGGGTGGGGGTGTCGCGCCCCCGCACCCTACATGGCGGCCTGAGCGCCGGCGGAACGTCCAGTCCAGGAGGAACACGCCCGGTGCCAGGGGTAAGCCGCGGACAGCGCGGCGGACCGCCGCGGCATTGCACTTGACACGGGTGCACACCAAACCGGCAGGCTCCGGACAGGAATGGGAGACACAGGGGACGAAAGAAAACAAAAAAAAAAGGGGGGAAAGTGAAAAACATAAAAGGANCTTGTGTTGCACTTTGGCCTTAGTGGATCTCATGGGTGACTCTTTGGATTCTTTATGATTTGTATCATCTAACCTGATCTTCTTTAATTTGTGTGCATTCTTTTTGCCAGCATAAAACTGCAAGGCTGATCCAGACCGGCAATTAAATTCTCTCAGCGTAGCTGAATCAACTCCTGGCTGGGTATTAAGCTCTGAGGCCAACAACCTCTCAGCTGGTGTTGTGGCTACATCGCAGAGGTCTTGAGGAGTAAATAATTCTTAGGCTTATATTTGGTGGTGAAATTACCACTCTCACAGCATTGGCTTCAAAATAATCAGTGTCGGGCTGGAGAGATGGCCTGGCGGCTAAGAGTGCCAACCGCTCCTTACAGAGGACCCGGGTTCGATCCCCACACCCAAACAAAAAAAAATGGTGGCCGAGACCATCTGAAACTCAAATTAGCAGAGAGACGTCCAGCTCCAGGGGATCCAAGACCCTCTTCTGACCTCCCGCGGCATCGCACGACACAGGGTGCACAGACCTGCATGCAACAGTACATTGATACACATACAGAAATAAAAAGATTATTTTTTAAATTAAAAAAAAAAAAGTATAATCAGTGTTTCACAGCCACCTGGCCAATGGCCTCTCAGCATCCTTGCCTTATTAAACATTCATCTTAAACATCATGTTTAAATCTACTTTAACTGTCTTTTAAAATTTTATTTGGTATAAAATAGGCTTTTAATTTCAGCACTATAGAGGCAGAGCCTAGGATTTCTGTCTTTCTTGTTTTTTTTTTTTTTTTTTGTTTGTTTGAGTGTTTTTCTCAGTCTCCCCTTTTAAAAAATACCCATGCTGGGCCTGAACTGGAGCTTGCTATGTAGACCAGAGCTGTGCCTTGAACTCACAAAGATACGCCTGCCGATGCCTTCAGTGCTGTGATGTAAAGGTTGTGCCTAACACACCCGGCAAATGTGGATTTCTATGGGAGTTTGAGGCCAGCCTGGTCTGCCTCTGGAATTTCAAGACAAGTGCTACAAGGAAGCACTGGCTCAAATGAACTGCCTCTTGCTAGCTATTAGTAAAAATTCTCAAGGACATAAACTAAAAATCTTGGTTCAATTAAATGGAGATGTAAAAAATGTTTTGTGTTTTCAATTTGAGTATAATGTTTTTCACTGGGTATATACTTGCCACCTACCAGTCCAGTCCATCAACACTTGAGACAAATTTTTCTGGGTAACCACCACAGTTCGTATGTAGGCTGGGGACTGTTAAATTACAATATAGTTTTTTTTTTTTTTTTTTTTTTTTTTTTTTTATTATTGACTTTTTGTATGTGTATGAATGTTTGTTTGGCATTCAGATCTGTGCACCCGTGTCGGGCAATACGCGGAGGTCAGAAGAGGGTCTCAGATTCCCTGGAAACTGAGAAGGGTTCCTCTTCCCTCCTGGAAATTGGAGGTGCAGACCAGGTATCTCCTCAAGCACCTCAGCAGCCTGCCATGTTGGTGCGGGGGATCTAACCCGGTCCTCTTAATAAGACGTCTTTAGTCCGTAGACCGCGTAGGCTATATCTCTCCAGCCCCTACAATAGAGTTTTTAGTCTTTAGGGATGTAATTTATAAAAAAAAGATACTTCTAGCTGCAATCCATGTGTATATTTTGGATGTGTATGTTATATAGTATGACACCTTGAGCCACCAATGTCAAACACTTTGTGAGTAAACAGAGAGTTTTGTGCCAGCCTAGATAAACATTTCTAAACATTTAAAGAAAACTGGTCATTTAAACCTGCTCAAAACTTTCTAAAGAACAATCTTAAGAATTTATACTTTCAAATTATGTGTTTACAATACAACATGACGTTTCCATTTATTCATTATACAAAGGTACTTGCGTAACGATATCTCCCAGTACTGCCCACGGTCTCGACCAAGTAAACAGTCCCATGTCTCCTGTAGTTTGTTAACTTCCAATAAAAGTTGGACTATATAAGATAAATTGTTAAGTTGTTTCCTAAGGTCCATGGTTAAAACATGAATTGTTTAAAAAACAAAATTTCTGGGGCTGGGAGCGCTAGGCCTCGCGATTAAGAGCCACCGACCGCTCTTGCCGAGGACCCCGGGTTCCTTCCCCCGCCCCCACCTGGCGGCCGAGAGCCCTCTGCCACCCCCGTTCGGACCACTCCAATTTTGCCAGGGGCATCGAGCCCCTCTGTCTGACCGCCGCGGCCTTGCCCGCACGGGCACCAACCGGCCATGCCAGAAGTCACCTATGCTCCACATCCCGAAATACACCAACCACACATTTTTCCCCACACAACTCTCATACACATACCGAAATAAAAAAAAAAAAAATTTTTAAAAACAAAATTATATGTGGTCAAGTTTTATTTAAAAATGTTCCAGTTTTGCCCAAGCTTTATCTACACAATATATGGTATTTAGTGGTTTAGTAAAAATTAAAATGCCTGTATTAAATAAAATTGACTAAAGTATTTTCAATGTAAAAAGGGAAACACACTTAGGCTAATTGGAAATACAAAATTGTTATTAAAATTTGTTCTACTCCTAACTTGTACTAGATTCCCAATGGCAGTTTTAGGATTAAATGTACATAAGTGTTCTCCATAGTTTTCTTCATTGTACAAATATTACCTGTGACATTTGTTTTGCATACAAAGATAATTTGGCTTAAGAAAAACTAGGTTTTACCTCCTTAAGCCAACAGTACACAGTCCAAAACACAGTTTGGATGGACATAGCAGACCTTTACAACTTGGTTTCTGTCTATGGGTATGTAATACAACCCCTGCCTTTAAAAAAAAAATTATACAACATTGTGGCTGGAGAGATGGCTCTGTGGTTAAGAGTGCTGACTGCTCTTGCAGAGGACCTGGGTTCGATTCCCAGCACCCACATGGCGGCTAAGAACCGTCTTTAAGCCAGGCATGGTGGCTCATGCCTTTAATCCCAGAGGGAGGCAGAGGCAAGCGGATCTCTGTGACTTCTTGTCTACAGTATGAATTCCAGGCCAGCTGGGACTATAGGGAGATCCTGTCTCAAAAAAAATATATATAGGTCAAAATAGGTAACTAAAAAACAAGAGAAACTGGGGGCTGGAGAGATAGCCTAGTGGTTAAGAGCACTGACTGCTCTTGCAGAGGACCAGGGTTCGATCCCCAGCACGCACATGGCAGCTGAGAACCATCTGTAACTCCAATTCCAGGAGAACTCCAGTTCCAAGGGAATCCAAGACCCTCTCCTGACCTCTGTGGCATTGTACAACATGGGTGCACAAACCTACATGCAGACAGTACATTCATACACATACAAAAATAAATAAAATTAAATAAAAACAACAAGAGAAACTGTTCTATTGGCACAAATAAGAAGGGGAGGGTAATGTGAGTCCCTCTGGGATGCAGTTTACAGAGCACACTCTACTCCGAATTTTTTGTCAATTTTTCAATTTTAAACTAACAAATGACAACTACAATCCATACACACTGGAGCCCTCTAACAGTCCACAATTAATACCACTGGTGCTATGACAGGGTACAATGAATGTTAGGCCAAGATTTTTATCAAAAAAAAAAAAAAAAAAAAAAAAAAAAAAAAAAAAAAGCCCAATCCCCTATTAAAATATGGGGGGGTGGTGGTAAAGTTGGAGGGGGGTAGGGGGAAGGTGGGGACAAACGTGTGGGTGGAAAGAAGTGAAGTGGGGGAGAAGGGTGAAGAAAGGTTGGAAGGGGTGGGGTAAGGAAATGGGTGAAAAAGGTGAAAAGGGGGGTTGTGGTTAGGAAAGGGGTGGGGGTGGTCAAGGGAGGAAGGGGGTGCGAAGGGGTGGGTATCATTGTGGAGGGGGGTGGGGTGGGTGTGGGGGGGTGGGGGGGGGGGTGGGGGTGGGGTTGTGGAAAAGGGAAGTGTCGGGTTGGGGGGGTGGGGGGAAGTTGGGGGTGGGTAGTGGGGGTGGTGGGGGGGGTGGGGGAAGGGTAAAGGGGGGGGGGGGAAATGTAAGGGGGGGGGGGGGGGTAAGTGTGGGGGGGGTGGGAAGTGGGGGAAGGGTGAAGTGTGGGGGGGAGGGGGGGGTGGGGTGGGTGACAAAACAAACCGGGGGGGTGGGGGTGGTGGGGGGGGTGGGGAAAGGGGGGTGGTGGGTGAAGGGGCGGGGTGGGGGGGTGGTGGGGTGTAAAAAAAGGGGGGGGGGGTGGTGGGGGGGGGGGTGAACACTGTGGGTGTTGTGTCTGGGGGGGGGAAGTCTGTGGTGGGGTGGGGGGGATAGGGGGGGGAATGGTGGGGGGGTAAAAGTGTGGTTGGGGTGGGGGGGGTGGTGGGGGGGAAGGGTGGGGGGGGTGGGGAAGGTGGAAGTGAATGGGTGTGGGGGGTGTGAAATGGTTGGGGAAAGGGGGGTGGGTGGGTGTGGGGGGGGGGGGTGTTGGGGAAAGTTGGGGGAAAAGTGGGAAGGGGGGTGGAAGGGGAAGGTGGTGGGAAAGGTTGGGGGGGGTGAAAGTGGGGAAGTGGTTGGGTGGGGGTGTAACGTTTGAAAGGGGGGCGGAAGTGGAAAAAAGGGGTACAAAAAGGGGAAGGGGGGGTGTGGGGAAAGGGGGTGAACTTAAAGGGGTTGTGGTTGGGGGGTTGGGTTGAAGGAAAGGAAAGGGGTGGGGGTGGGGGAAGGGGGGGGGGGGGGGGCGGGGGGTGGGGGGTGGGGTGGGGGGAAAGGTGGGGGGGGAAAGTGGGGAAGAAGGGGAAGGGGGGGGGGGGGGGGGGGGGTGGGTGGAAAGTGGGGAAAGGTGGGGGTGGGGGGTGGGGGAAAAATGGGAAAGGGGTGGGAAAAGGAAGGTGTGTGAAGACGTGTGGGGGTTGGCGTGTGGAAGGGGGGGGGGGGGGGGGGGGAAAAAGGGAACGGGTGGGTGGTGGGGGGTGGTGGGGGGGGGGTGGGGGTGGGGGAAGGTGGGGGAGGAAGGGGGGTGGGGAAGGGGGTGGGTTTGGGGGGAGGGGTGGGGAAGTAAGGTGAAATGGGAAGGGGGTGGTGTGAAGGTGGGTTGTGGGGAATTAACAAGGTAAGGTGTGGGGGGGGGGGGGGTGGGGGGGGGTTGGTGAAGGGGGGGGGTGGGGAAAGGGGGGGGGGGGGAAGGGGAGGGGTTGGGGGTGGTGGGGGGTTGGGGGTGGGGTGGGGGAACATTGGGAATGGGGGGGGGAGGGTGGGCGCGGGTTGTGGGGTGTGGGTGGGGGGGGGTGCTGGGGGGTGGGGGTGGGGGTTGGGAAGGGTGTGGGAGGGGGGGGTGGGGGTGTGGTGGTGGTGTGGTGATGATGATAGTGATAATGATGATGATGGTGGTGGTGTGGGGGGGGGGAAGGGGGGGGGGGTGGGGGGGGGGTTGGGGGAAGGGTCAAGGGGGGAAAAGGGGTTGGGGGGTAAGTGTTGAAAGGGTGTGGGGGGGGGGGGAAAGCGGGTGGGGGGTGGGGGAATGGGGTGTGGGGTGGGGGTGGGGGTGGGAAGAAGGGAAAGTCGAAGGGTGGGTGTGTGGGGGGGGGTGACAGGGGTGAGGGGGGTGGGGGGTGTGGGGTAGGTTGGGTGGGTGGTAAGTTTGGGGTGGGGGGGACAGGGGGTAAAGGGGGGGAAGGGGGTGGGTGGGGGGTGGGGGGGGGTGGGGGGGGAAAAGAAAGGGGTGGGTAAAGTGAAAAGTGGGGGTAAGGGAAAGGGGTTGGAAAGGGGTGGGGGAAGGGGGGAAAAAAGTGGGGTGGGGGGGGGGGGGGGGGGGAATGGGGGGGGTGGGGGGAAAAGGGGGGCGGGACAACGGGGGGGGGGGAATAAAAGGTGGGGGGGTGGGTTGGGGGGTGGTGTAAGCGGGTGGAATGGGGGGGGGTTGTGGGGGTGAAGGGTGGGGAAGGTTTGGGTAACGGAAGGGGGGGGGGGTGGTGTGGGTAAAGTGTGGGGACAGGTTTGGGGTTGGGGTAGAAAAACAGTTTGGGGGGTGGGGGGAAGGGAAGTGTGGGTGGGGTGGGGTGGGGGGGAAAGGGGTTGGGTGGGGAAAAGAAAACAGGAAGGGGGGAAAAGTGGGAAGAAAGGGGGGGGTGGAAGTGGTTGGTGGGTAAGGCGGAATGGTGTGGGGAAAGGGTGGGTGGGGGGAAATGGGGGGGGTGGGGCGAGGGGTGGGGGGGGGGTGGTGGGGGTTGGGTGTTGGGTTGGGGGGGAAAGAAGGGGGTGGGGGGGGGAAGAAAAAGGAAAAAAAAAAGAAAAAACAGGGGGGGGGGGGGGGAGGGGGTTGGGTGGAAAATGTGGGGTGGGGGGTGGGGAAGAAGGGGGGGGCTGGGGTGGGGGGGGGAAAAGGAAGGGAAAAAAAAAAAAAAAAGGGGGCGGGGTGGGGGGGGGGGGGGGGTGGTGTGGTGGTGTTGGGGTGTGTGTGAGCATGCACATGTATGAGTGTGTGTGTGGGGGGGGGAAGGGGGTGTGGGGGTGGGGAAGAAACAGTATGCTGAATGAAAACAGTTTGCTTGTGTATTCCCACAGACAGAGCCAAGATCAATCTCAGTGCCTGTGAGAAGTGCCTGTCCTTCGACTATGAAAGATGGACCAGGAGCCACCAACAGAAAGATTGGCCCATATAAATATCAAGGAAGAGCAAGAGAAATCTGAGAAAAGGCCACTTCGAAGGGAACGGACACACAGGGTGACATGTAGTCACAGGCACAGGAAGTTACCCAACTAACTTCCTGCTGGCATCTCTCTGGGTTAAAAGCCAATTATTTTGACAATGACTGCTTATGGGACCTGCTTGGCTGATTCATTTAACTGATTAGCAGGCATGAGATCTGTTGGAGGGATATTCTTTATCGTCCCCCCAAAAAAACAAAAATAAAAAGTAAAATTAATTTGAAAATGTACCAAAGACAGATTCTGTGCTAAGACACCTCTGGAGGGCTTTAAAGCCTGAGGAACAGTTCACAAGAGGTATACAAAGAATTAGAACTGTTCAGGGGATAGGTAATACCCCCCCCCCAGTTAAACAGAGTACCTTTATTTACTGAGAAAAATCTTGCTAGGGTGGGACAAGTTTGCCTGGCTGGGGCCCAGCAGCCAGATAGTATCAGTAAAAAGAAAGCTTGTGTTTTGACCACAGCCAGAAGTTAGGGCCAGGGCTTGGCTAATTCAACTAATCAACAAATACTACAGAGGCAAAAGGAGACACATCCCTCCTTGGCCCTGTGCAGAGTGAGGCAGCTTAAGTCAGGCCCAATGAGTCTATCAAAACTAGAGACATACAGGGAGGCCATGGGTAAGAATCCCTGGATACCAGATGGGTTTGACAGGATGACTACATGACTACAAGAATTAATGTTCCTCATTCATGCACAACAATTGGCACAAATAGATGGAATCTTCCAATGCTATGTTGGACTTGGTTTATGTTTAATCTCATACCTAAGACTAATGTCTGAGTGTTTTACAGAGGTGAAATCAGTTGGGAGACATATCCCACACACCTACAGGAACAAAGATAGGAGGTGAATTCAGTAAGGAGGGGTACTAGGGCCAGGTATAATTATAAAATCTTTATTTTTATTTATTTATTTTTTTTGGTCTTTTCGAGACAGGGTCTCCCTGTAGCCCCAGCTGTCCTGGAACTCACTCTGTAGACCAGGCTGGCCTTGAACTCACAAAGATCCGCCTGCCTCTGCCTCCCAAGTGCACCACCACGCAAGCTTAATGGTTAGATAAAACATATTAGTAAAGAAGGATTTGGTACCAGTAGGGGAAATGATTTGTCTGAACATCCAAAAAATATGGTAACATGGACATTTGTACCTGTCCCTTTCTATTAATGCTCTACCTCTAAATTTTGCTTTATGGTTAGGTGAGACATATGGGTAAATAAAAGCTCATAGTACCAGTTATGGGCTACATTTAACAAGGAGCTGTTGGCTAGTGGGCACTAAAATCCCCCTAAAACAAAGGCTATTTGCCTGTAATGCTGGGTGGGTACGTGCAAAAAAAGGATGGTAAGACCCTACTGCCAAAGATGATATGGTGTTAGCATAAAAAGAAAAAATTATGTTGAGACCTCACCCTACAAATGGACAGTTGATCTTCATGGTACCAGAGAACATTATGCAGATCACTGGAAGGTGATGGTTTCCTGAGTCAAACAAGACTCATCAGCTACACCTCACTTGCCTGGAGATAGTGCAGTTAGTGGCAGCCTAATACTAGTGCACCCTACACACACAAAAAAAATCTAATTGGCTATATATAGCCAAATCCTTGGGGGATAGCTCATGACTGATACCATAAGCTTGCACCCTTTAGTGGCTAAAATGTTATAGGCCACAACAGGAAGGTTTACCATCCTTTGGCTCAAAAGGCCACAACTCCTAGACTAAAATACCATCTAAACATTTATGTCTGTGCACATAACATGACAACTTTTCATGATAGTTAATGTTTGCTTAAGTGCCTGTACTTCTTTGTGTTTTATTAGTAGAATTAAGAAAGGGACCCCTGGATGTGCTACCAGCCCATTGGAAGCAAAGCTTGGACACGCCCAAGAGTATGATGTGTCATTTCAAAGAAAAATGAACTGTTTCACTTCTCACCCTCTCTTGCCCCCTTCTCCCAGGCCCAGGGACCACTTGTGGAAGAGGGGGAACACTGGATTGTTGGGGGGGTAATTGTGAAATCACTGCAAATACAATTGGACTTTCATTCGGTCAGCATAATTGCATACGCAGGTCTTTCTAGCTGGACTTGAGACTTTGGGGCACAACCAAATTCCCTATTTGTGTAAAACTGGACACAGATATTTGCTAACTGAGTTTGTGTGAATGTTGCTTTTATTTACTGGTTGTTTTTCTCAGTATGAAGTTTTTGTTTTTGTTTTTTGGTCTTTTCAAGACAGAGTCTCCCTGTAGCCCCAGCTGTCCTGGAATTCACTCTGTAGACCAGGCTGGCCTTGAACTCACAAAGATCCACCTGCCTCTGCCTCCCAAGTGCTAGGATTAAAGGTATGTGCCACCACACCTGGCTTAGTATTAAGTTTTAATTTGGCTGTTGATTAGTCTTAGTATTTTTATAGAGCAGTCATGGCCATTTGAGCCAGACAAGGTGATTGGCCACTGTAGGGATTCTGTTTGGCAGAAGCACTTAGGAAGACAGCAAGCAACCCCCAGCCCTCAGGCTGCCTTTGAAACCTGCCTGGCGCCAACTGTCTTTGATGCTTTGGGCAAAGCATTGTCACATTCCTGTAGTGATCTGGAGTATACGGCATGAGATCCTGTATTCCCCAACCCCAACATGGTCCTGTATAAAAACCCCAGAGGACAGCAATAAACTGAGTTATTTCCCCATGGAATCCCTCCTATTCTCATCTTTGAGTCTGACCCTTCCTTATTCTTTTTTTTTTTTTTGGTCTTTTTGAGACAGGGTCTCCCTGTAGCCCCAGCTGTCCTGGAACTCACTCTGTAGACCAGGCTGGCCTTGAACTCACAAAGATCCACCTGCCTCTGCCTCCCAAGTGCTAGGATTAAAGGCGTGCGCCACCATGCTCGGACCCTTGCTTATTCTTTTTTTTTTTTCACATAAATTTATTTTTATTTTTTTAACAAATCTAGACCCGTGTTCCTGCCCATTCCCCCACCCCGCCAGAGCTCATGCATTCTGCCAAACATGCTTTTCATCTCTTAGTCTTTCTCAATATTCTCCATGAGGAAGTTGACTGTTTTTTGGGGGGAGAAAATGGTTTATCTGGCTTACATCTCCCATGTTCATCACTTAGGGAGCCTAAGGCAGGAACTCAGGGCTGGAACCTGGAGGCAGGAGTTGAAGCACAGGACATGGAGAAATGCTGCTTACTGGCTTGCTCCTCTGGCCCTGCTCAGCCTGCTTTCTTATACAATATAGGATCACTTGCCCAGGGGTGGCACCGCCTACAGTGGTCTGGGCCCTCCCACATCACCCAATAATCAAGAAAACACCCCACGGACATGGCCATATAAAATAAATCCATAAACCGATCTTAGTCAATCAAGTTGTTTCCCTTCCATTCACCTATAATGTCATACTCATTCACAGCCAACACCCTAACAAAATCTCCACTTACGTTTCTCATAAGCACCTCAAAACCAATACATACAACTGAATCAAAATTTCCTCCTGCAAAACCTATTCCTCTTGAAGTTTTTTTTTTTTTTTTTTTTGTCTTTTCGAGACAGGGTCTCCCTGTAGCCCCAGCTGTCCTGGAAGTTTGATATATCTCAATCTAAAGGACATCGCCAACCACCCCTTCCTTGATAGCGTAGCAAACCAGGGAGTGTCTGTCTCCTTTCTCTTGCTACAAACAACTAGGGTGCTGGATGGAGCGAAGTGCTGGGCTGTGAGCAGGCCAGGGGAGCCCTTCATGTCTGCATGGAGGTATAGGCAGGCTGGGCACCCCTGGGCAGGAGGGCTCAGAACCTGTGCCTCACTGGGCAGCTGTGGAGAGGAGGCCTCTTCATCCCTCGGATTACAGAGACCAAGGCAACTAGGCTCATCGGAAGTGAGGGGGCAAGGCGGGTCAGAGACCCCCAGGTTTGGCTGCGGACTGTCAACCTCCTCTAACTTCTTGTTTCTGGTGATACTTAGTAGCCCACAGAGAAAGGCTTGGTACTTACGGTGACTTCACAGTCGCAAAGGCAAATCGGGACTTCACATCCGTGAAGACTAGCGTCTCAAAATGGAGACCAGGCAGGAGCCGCTGGCCAAAGGCACGCACGCGCCTAGGCGTGGCCGGTCATCGAGGGGGCGTGGCTGTGTTCACTCGTGGTACTGCCCCAAGATGAAGCTAGCCTACCCAGACCTAGAGCTCAGCAGCACCCAGCACCAAAGTTGGTTTGTTGCTGCTGAGGTTTGGTGGTCCTGGGGTTTGAACCCATTGCCTCAGAGTAGCATGGTTTAAATGTGCTTTTTTACGGTAAGCTCTAATTTGTTATGGTTTGTATAAAAGTAAGCTTCTTGTTACTTGCTTGATTCACACATTAGTTCCTTTTCATAGTGAAATGATTCAGATTGCTTTTTAAATTTTTTTAAAATTTATTTTTGTATGTGTATGAATGTACTGTCTGCATGTAGGTTTGTGCACCCATGTCCTGCAATGCTGCAGAGGTCAGAAGAGGGCGTCGGATTCCCCTGGAACTGGAGTCAAAGACGGTTCTCAGCCACCACATGGGTGCTGGGGATCGAACCCGGGTCCACTGCAAGAGCGATTGGCACTCTTAACCGCTAGGCCATCTCTCCAGCCCCCAGATTGCTTTCTTATTTCTCTTACTGTGCCTTTAAATGCACAAACAAAACAACACAACATTAAAAAAAAAAAACTGCGTTAAACAAGACAGTGGGTCATTTGTACCTTTTGGGTTTGTTTTTATTTTATTTATTTATTTATTTATTTATTTATTTATTTATTTATTTATTTTGGTCTTTTCGAGGCAGGGTCTCCCTTTAGTCCCAGCTAGCCTGGAGCTCGCTCTGTAGACCAGGCTGGCCTTGAACACACAGAGATCCCCCTGCCTCTGCCTCCTGAGTGCTGGGATTAAAGGTGTGAGCCACTCACTTATCTTTGTGTGCAGTCACAAGTGTGTACATGCACAGATGTCAGAAGGGGACTTCTGGGGTTTTCCTCTGTTGCCTCCACTTTTTCCTTTAAGACAGGGTCTCTCACTAAACCAGAAATTCACTGTTTCCAGTAGGCTGGCTAGCCAGTGAGCTCCTGGGATCCACTTCCACCCCCAGTGCATGTGCAGCCATCCCCAACATTATCTTGTGGTGCAATGCCCACAGAGGCCAGAAGAGGGCCTCAGATCCTCTGGAACTACAGTTACTGATAATTGTTAGCCATCATGTGGGTGGTGGGAACTGAACAACTTACAAGAGCCTCTGGTGTTCTTAACTGCTGAGGCATCTCTCCAGCCCTCATGCCCAACTTTTTAATATGGGTGCTGGAGATTCAAACTCAGGTCCTCATGAGCGCTCACCCACTTAGCCACCTCTACAGCCCCACCATTAGCTTAATTTTTGAGTGCTCTATTTCTCTAACGCTGATCTCAGTCCTGAGCTGTAGCTCTTTATATCTAACTGCACAGTGGATTCTTCATCTGCACATTTTGCTCTATAAAGTTTAGATTAAATTCATTATCTTTTCAGATTTGCTCCATCCCCTGTGACCCCCAAATTACTAAATAGCAATGTCTAAAGCCATTCTTGACACCTCCTTTACTCTTGCAATCTGTTTTGGTCTTTTTGAAACTGTCTCCTTGTAGCCCCAGCTGGCCTGGAACTCCCTATGTGGACCAGACCGGCCTTTGAACTCACAGTGATCCACCTGCCTCTGCCTCCTGAGTATTGGGACTAAAGGCATGTGCTACCATGCCAGGTTTATTAAAATATGTGTCTACTTCTATCCATTTCTTCTATTTGTTCTCTTCTATTTCAACACTCATTAGGCCCCTGATCTCCTCAATGTGCACCAACCAGTTATATTAAGATATTTAATCTTGGGGCTGGAGAGATGGCCTAGCAGTTAAGAGCACTGACTGATCTTGCAGAGGACCCAGGTTCAATCCCCAGCACCCACATGGCGGCTGAGAACCGTCTGAAACTCCAATTCCAGGAGAACTCCAGTTCCAGGGGAATCTGACACCCTCTTCTGACCTCCGCGGCATTGCTCCACACGGGCGCACAAACCTACATGCAGACAGTACATTCATACACATAAATAAATAATTAAAAAAAGATATTTAATCTCAGCTGGGCGTGGTGGCGCATGCCTTTAATCCTAGCACTTGGGAGGCAGAGGCAGGCGGATCTTTGTGAGTTCAAGGCCAGCCTGGTCTACAGAGTGAGTTCCAGGACAGCTGGGGCTACAGGGAGACCCTGTCTCGAAAAAAAAAAAAAAAAAAAAAAAAAACCAAAAAACCCCACAAATCTGTGTTTAAAATGCATTCCTAAGGTCAAAGTTTAATTTAAATTGGACACTGCCTCTTTTCTCCCTCTTGACCTTCCTTTTCCTCCTTTCCCACTTATGTAGAATCCCCAGCAAAGCCAGAGCTCGAGAACTGCTCCCTCAGACTGCCACATGTCTTTACTCTGGCTGTCCTGCCAAACTCAGTCTCTGCTCCCAGCTTTTACCTGGCTAACTCTTAATGGGAGACTCAGCACAGGAAACCTTCATTCCTATTCTTTGTCAGCAGACTCAATAAATATGCTGTCCTGAGTATCCTCTGTCTCTCTCCAAATAAACTGTATTAGCTATGTTGATGATAATTACTTATTTTGGCCTGTTGAGGTTCTGTAATCTATTTGTTGATGGAGAGACCACATCTACTCATCCCATTAGTACTAATGCCAGCTAAAATGTCTGGAAAGTGTGCTGACTAGCTTCACTCGTCAACTTAAGCCTGGGAAGACAGAACCTCAACTGAGGAATTTCCTCCATCAGACTGGCCAGTGGCCAAGTCTGTAGAGCATTTTCTTGACGGCTAATTGATGTAGGAGGAACTATCTCACTCTGGTGAACATCTCTGGACAGGCGGACCTGACCTGTATAAAAAAGGTAGCTGAGCGGCAAGGAAAGCAAGCCAGTGAGCACAGTCTTCCAGTGCTTTCTGCTTCAGACCCTACCTCTAGGCAGGCAGTTCTGCCCTGCTTGAGTTCCTGCCTTGGCTTCTCTAAATGATGGGCTGTAATCTGCAGGCCAAATAACTCCTTTCCTTCCCAAGTTAGTTTTGGTAGGTTTTTTGTTGTTGTTGCTTTTTGCTTTGTTTTTTAAATATTTATTTATTTGTATTTTGTTTGAATGTTTTGCCTACAGGTGTGTAGGTGCACTACATGGATGCAGGGCCCACAGAGGCATTAGACCCCCTGGAACTGGAGTTACAGTTGTTAGCCACCAGGTACATTCTGGGAACTGAACCTGTGTTCTCTGCAAGAGCAGCCTAGTGCTTGTAACTGGTGAACCATCTCTCCAGCCCCTTGGTAAATGTTTTATCACAGTAATAGAAACCAAACTAGCAGCCGGGCGTGGTGGTGCACACCTTTAATCTCAGCGCTCAGGAGGCAGAGGCAGGCAGATTCCTGTGAGTTCAAGGCCAACCTGATCTACATAGAGAGCTCCAGGCCAGCTGGGACTAAAGAGAGACCCTGCCTCGAAAAGACCGAAGGAAGGAAGGAAGGAAGGAAGGAAGGAAGGAAGGAAGGAAGGAAGGAAGGAAGGAAGGAAGGAAGGAAACCAACCTAGCAAGTATCAGTTAATTGGTTGGTGTGCTAGATAGCTTTAGTGTCAACTTGACATACCTGGGGGGCTGGTTGAAGGAGCCTCAGTTGGGGAATTTCCTTCATTGGACTGGCCTGTGGCCATGTTTGTGGAGTATTGTCTTGATTGTTGAGTGTATGATATGGGAGGGCCCAGCCCACTATGGGCAGTGCCACCCCTGGGTAGGTTGTTCTGTACTGTATAAGAAAGCAGGCTGATTCCCCCCCCCATACTTTTAACCGAGGTCTAACCTAAAACTAAAGACTAAAGCATTTGTCCTGACTTTATTGATCCCCATATCACAGATTATTTTCACCAGAAAATTAAAGACATTGGGAGACAGAAACCACTTAATGGTGCTTAAATTTTGGGGCACTTAGCCTTAAGTGTGTGGCTAGAAGCATAGTACTCATTGTATCTATCCTCTTGCCTTGGGATCAGTCTTGGTGCTTTTGTGCTCCTAATTCTGGTCTGGCTCTCATAGCATCTGCCTGTTCCTTGTCAGATGCAGGGAGTTTGCTGCTGGAGCAGTTCTATTCACAGCCCACGCAGAGCTTGAGCAGCACAGGTTGCTCTTTGAAGCTCATTTGGAAAACAAGATTAACCTTCTGGATACTTCTTACTCTGCCCAGTTCCTACAGGGCTCACCTGGAAGGGCTCAGGGAGACCATTCACTTGGCTTTTTCCTAGCACTCTATCTTCACAGAGTAGCCATGAACATTGCTACACTTTGCTGGGCCTCTACATTATCCATGTGAAAATTATGAAAAGATCCTAGTTAGTAATACACATCAAGAAATACAGTGTGAAGCCGGGCGTAGTGGCGCACACCTTTAATCCTAGCACTCAGGAGGCAGAGGCAGGTGGATCTTTGTGAGTTCAAGGCCAGCCTGGTCTACAGAGGGAATTCCAGGACAGCTGGGTCTACAGGGAGACCCTGTCTCGAAAAGACCAAAAAANTTCAGTTTGTGAAAAGATTTTTTTCCCCCTAGTGGAAAAAAATCTTGTAAAAAAACAAGTGATTAAATTACCTTTATGGATTTACAAGTGCCTACACTGGAGTCTGCCTGCTTTAGCATTCTTTATTTTATTTTAGCTGAGATGTCACCAAAGTTATGACCTATGTTTAAACTTTTGTATAGCCCACTGATTAGTTAGAATCTGTTTTCCAGGGCTGGAGAGATGGCTCAGCAGTTAAGAGCACTGACTGCTCTTGCAGAGGACCCCAGTTCAATTCCCAGCACTCATATGGCCGCTAAAAACCATCTTTAAGCCGGGTGTGGTGGCGCGCAGCTTTAATCCTAGCATTCTGGAGGTAGAGGCAGGTAGATCTCTGTGAATTCAAGGCCAGCCTGGTCTACAGAGTGAGTTCTAGGCCAGCTGGGGATATAGGGAGACCCAGTCTCAAAAAACAAAAACAAATCTGTTTTCCTGGGTTGAGATAAGGAAGACTTCAATAAAGCTAACTGTATGTTGAGTTCCACTGATTAAAAATTCAGCTCTGAGCCAGACGTGGTGGCGCATGCCTTTAATCCTAGCACTGGAGAGGCAGAGGCAGGTGGATTTTTGTGAGTTCAAGGCCAGCCTGGTCTACAGAGTGAGTTCCAGGACAACTGGGGCTACAGGGAGACCCCGTTTCGAAAAGAAAAAAAAAATTCAGCTCTAAAAATTCTGCTCTTGTGGTAAATTTTTAGATAAAATAACAAATGTAAAGCACAATGCTATAAATACTGTATTGTTCACATGTAAATATATATATTTTTGAGAAGTTGAAATGTTTGTATTCAATGCCTGTACACTATGCCCTATTTCTTTGGTTGGGATGGTAATTAGGATATCTAAAATTCTGGGTGTAATTTTCTTTCAAAAATCCAAGACAGTGGGGCTGGTGAGATGGCTCAGCAGTTAAGAGCACTGACTGCTCTTGCAGAGGACCCAGGTTCGATTCCCAGCACCTACATGGCAGCTGGGTGTGGTGGCCCACACCTTTAATCCCAGCACTCGGGAGGCTGGGAGTTCAAGGCCAACCTGGTCTACAGAGTGAGCTCAAAAAGACCAAAAAAAGGAGATCTCCTGAGCTCAGCGGATGCCCCCCCCACCAACTGAGATTACTGAGATTACGAAGAAGCATCTGAAGGAGGCAAGCAAAGCAAGCCTTCAACACAGTGAAGAGGCATTTAGGACTCACATTGGAATACAGGCAAGGAGAAGCCCATATGCCAGGATCACAAAAAAGAGACTACACTGGAAAGGGGCAGGATAATCCCACGCCAAGCTTTACCAACCCTATGGAAGACTCCTGCAGTGGGATCCCTCTGAGGATGCCCCAGGACACAGACATCAGAAACACAATTGGGAACATACTTAAAGAACTACAAGATCATAAAGAACAAATTAAAGAACTAAGAAAAGAGAATGAGGA
>VZQC01005371.1:649896-699040 GCA_009823505.1 Rhizomys pruinosus
AAGAGATGAAAAGCATGTTTGGCAGAATGCAAGAGCTCTGGCGGGGTGGGGGAATGGGCAGGAACATGGGTCTAGATTTGTTAAAAATAAATAAATAAATAAATTTATGTGAAAAAAAATAATAAATTTTTTTAAAAAGGAAAAAAAAAAAAAAAGACCAAAAAACAAATGAACAACAACAACAACAACAACAAAAAACAAAACCCAATGTAGACAAAGTCTTTAAACTATTCAGGTCCTGACCGGTCTTTCTGGACTATATAGGAAAAGCCTATATAAGAATTCTGCTTCATGGGAATTCTTGCAGTATTCATTTTATGTCTATGAGCTATGGATTTGTAGAGACTGTAAATGTGTTTAAACAACTCTGGGGTTACTTCATGCTTCAGAAGCCTGGATGTTGTCTTCAACAGCACAGCCAATAATCAGCAAGTTTTTGTGAAAATGCTCCTGCTCTTCTCTTTGTCTCCAGGGTTCTCTCAGGTGCATCTACAGAAGCTCCAACGGTGTGTCATACAGTTTTTAGCATTTATTTTTTTCAGGGCCTTTCCCTTAGCTTCTTCATGGGATATTCAAAAATTTAAACATAGGTCCTAGCTTTGGTGACATCTCAGCTAAAATAAAGAATGCTAAAGCAGGGAGACTCCAGGGTATGCAGTGTAATGCACTTCTAAATCCATAAAGGTAATTTAATACTGTAAAATTGTTTCCTATCACAGACACAACAAATGATTTTCAAGAACTAATCGTTGATAATAGCTACTTAAGTGCACCCATGTCATACAATGCCCATGGAGGTCAGAAGGCGGCTTTGGGTCCCTGGAACTGGAGTTAGGGACAGTTGTTAGCTGCCATGCTAGGAATCAAACCCGGTTCTTATGAAAGAGTAGCCAGTGATCTTAACCACTGAGCCACCTCTCCAAACCTCCTTACTGTATTTTTGTGTATGAGTGTATTGTCTGTATGTATGCAAGTGCACCCCCGTGTTGTGGAATGCCTGCAGAGGTCAGAAAGAGTGTGTCTGAGTCCCCTGGAACTGAAATTATGGACAGTTGTTAGCTGCCATGTGGGTGCTGGAAATCGAACCCAGGTCCTCTGCAAGAGCAGCCAGTCAATGCTCTTAACTACAGAGCCATCTCTCCAACCCCCTTAATGTGTATTTATTTTAATATTTATTTATTTATTTATTTATTTATTTATTTATTTATTTATAGACAGGGTCTCCCTTTAGTCCTAGCTGGCCTGGAGCTCACTATGTAGACCAGGCTGGCCTTGAACTCAAAGAGAGATCCACCTGCCTCTGCCTCCAGAATGCTGGGATTAAAGGTGTGCCTCACCACGCCCAGCCTAAGAAGGTTCTTAGCCACCATGTGGGTGCTGGGAATCAAACCCGAGTCCTCCAGAAGAGAAGTCAGCACTCTTAACCGCTGAGCCCTCTCTCTGGTCTGTATTTTTTTTTTTTTTAAGTGTTATTTAAAGCCGGGCATTCATGAGTTCAAGGCCAGCCTGGTCTATATAGCGAGCTCCAGACCAGCTAGAACTAAAGGGAGATCCTGTCTCAAAAAGACAAAAAAAAGTATTATTTAAAAAGCAAAGAATTGGGGCAAGTGAGATGGCTATACTGCTTTTCCAGAGGACCCAAGTTCAGCTCTTAGCACCCACATCAGGAAGCTTATAACCATCTGTAACTCCAGTCCCAGGGGTTCTGAAACTCTCTGTGGTCTCTGAGGGCACCTGCATTCACATGCCCATACCTACAACACAGACACATATGCATACATATAATTTAAAAAATAAAATCTTTAGGGGGCTGGCAAGATAGCTCAGGGGTTAAGAGCACTTGCTCTTGCAGGGGACCTGGGTTAGGTTCCCAGCACCCACATGACAGCTAACTACCACCCACAAACTCCAGTTCCAGAGGATTTGACACCCTCTTCTGGCGGCACTGCATGCACAACATGGGAGGCAAAAGACTCATACATTAAAATTTTAATCTTATTTAAAAGGCTATTCACCAAAATCTACATTGGTAAAGGAACACAATGTCTGCAACTTACTCTCAAGTAGCTCAGGAAGAATCGCTTCATTATTCATGAAAATAGGAATAATTAATGAAAGAAAAAAAAAAGAAAAAAAGAAAAAGGAAGGAAAGAAAGGCATATGCCAAGTGGAATATTTTCATCTCCTTTTATTGAAGGAAATAGAAATGTGCTGCTGAGGCAGTGGGACCTCAGAGCACGACAAGGTGGTCAGTGGGGCTGGTACGACAAGCCATAATGCTGGCCAGGCATCCTACCACAGTGGGAGAACCAAACCCACAAAGACAGCAGGAGGGAGCAACATCCCCAACACCCACAGTAAGCATTTCCATTCACAGAGAGCTTGGCCATGCATTTAAAACAGGGTCCCCTTCTGGCTGGTAGCATGTCTTCTTCTCAGGTCATCAGATCCTTCCAACACCAACAGGTAGTCTCAGGTTTAGAGACACTTTCTTTTGACTCAAGTATTTAAGCTACCAGAAGATCTGAGTTCATCTTTCAGCTCTTTATCTCAGATGGAAAAAGAGGCTGAGATCTTGAAACATCACACAAGTATATCTGGACAGGTACTTGCCCAGCCTTGCTCTAAAAGTAGCTATATGTTGTTTTTTTTCCCTTGATTTCTCATACTGCTCTCACTCAACATGTGCTCTAGGAAACCTCTCAATGCTATAAACAAGGACAGAATGGGGGCAGCCGCCTAGGGGATGCAGGGAATCAAAAGCTGCTACATAGCCAAGACCATTTCGCTAGAAATAGCATGGGAACACTACTGGATCACGGTTCTCCCAAACAGCTGCTAGAAGCATACACAAAAAAAAACACAGTAGTTCTCCCATGTCAGGATTAGCTGTGCCAAAGTCATGGTCCAGGAAAGAGAGCCACTTCATGTCCCTGGCAGATTATCAGGCCCCGGGGCATTCCCAAGCTGTTCTGGTTTTCAAACATAATGAGGTGTTTGGGCATTTTGGTCACAGAAAAGCAAGCACTAAAGAAATTTCAGCTGATTGCAAATTAATAATGCTATCAAACTATAAATTTATACAGTCAAGAACTGATTATGAGGGGTAAGGAATGGGGGTACTCAAGATTTTCTTTTGAGAAACAGTTTGGTTTATTCATGAAAACTCTTGCTCATGAATCACGCTCATGCCCACAGACTGGAAGGGAAGTCCTTCTTTGAAATGGCCTTGCTGAATCCAACTGCAGCTCTCTTCAGCGCTGGACACATGGTTTCCAAGGATCAAAGTCTTGAGAGCACTAGATCAGGAACTGGGAGAAGCAAGGAAAGGAGAAGAGGGCCTCGGGGCTGGAGTTTCTGAAATGATGTTTACTTCACAGAAGGCTTGGCACAGTGAGCTGGGGTGAGCGTGCTCCTAGTGATTGTTCTTGGTTGCCTCCTTCGCCGCAGCAATCAGCGGAGTGAGGCTGGAGAGGGGCTTGGCGATCTTCAGGAACTGGTGCTGGAAAAGGAGCCAAAACCACACAATTAGTTCCCATTCTTCTTAGCAACCATTAGAAGATACACAGGCACCTGTGTCAGGTCATCCTCCAAGTGAAGGACATCTATATTACAACCCCTTTGGAGAACTACTTGCAGTACTTGCCTATAGATAAACATCTACCCAATACTCTTCATTCCAATCCTAGTTATATTCCCAAGAGAAATAAATGAGTCCATATAACACCAGAAAACAAATATAAAAATGCTCATACAAGCTTTTGGGTTTTTTTTTTTTTTAATTTTATTTATTTCTGTATGTGTGAATGTACTGTCTGCATGCAGGTGTGTGCACCCGTGTCGTGCAATGCCGCGGAGGTCAGAAGAGGGCGTCGGATTCCTCTGGAGCTGGAGTTCTCCTGGAATTGGAGTTTCAGATGGCCCTCGGCCGCCATGTGGGTGCTGGGGATCGAAGGGTCCTCTGCAAGAGCAGTCGGCGCTCTTAACCGCTAGGCTATCTCTCCAGCCCCAGGGTTTTTTTTTTTAAACATATATTGTCTGTATGTGTATGGGCACATGCATGCCATGGCATGGGTGTGGAGATCAAAGGACAACTTGCTGGAGTCAGTTCTCTCCTTTTATCATGGATCCTGGGGACTTAATGCAGGTTGTCTGGTTTAGCAGCAGGTATCTTTACCCACAAAGCCATCTCTCAGGCCCACAGTACAAGTTTAACTTGTAACAGTTAACAACTATAAAGAACCCAAATGTCCAAGAAAGTGGGAGAATTAATACTTTTATTCACAGGATATAATTACACAGCAATAAAAAGGAATAAAAAATTGACACATTGACTACAGGAATCCCAGACATGTTGAGTGAAAGAGAATTCATTTTGTATCACTTTGTTTCTTCCTAGGTAAGACTAAACTACTGTGAAAGTAGAACAGCTATTATCTCTGGAGAAAGTACTGACATGATTTAGTGTTCTGCTCCAGCCTCAGCCTAGGATCAGGAATCAAAGGCTTGCACCAGCATACCTGGCTCAGATTCTTTTGTTCTAGCCTTGAGTCCAGCAAGCCTAATTCATCCAGTAAGGAATTCAATAGCTTGGCCCTTCCCCAAATTATTTCATGGGGTTCTACTTTGAGCCATATGCTCAGTTTTTAAAAAGGAGTATTTAGGAGAAAGCACCATATGAAAGTTATATAAAACAACTCTTAGCCAGGCATGGTGGTGCACACCTTTAATCCCAGTGCTGGGGGTGCGGGGATGTCAGAGGCAGGCACATCTCTGTGAGTTTAAGGCCAGCCTGGTCTACACAGTGAGTTCCAGGACAGCTGGGGCTATAGGGAGACCCTGTCTCAAAAAGACTCACACAAAAAAATTCTGTAACACAGAGCCTCTTACCTAAATAACTGTTTTTTTACATTTTTGTTTCAAAGATGTGAGATGTTTCTTTCATTTGATAATATAGGAGCTATGACATTTCTTTGTTTTTGAGCAAATGTGATGTTTGTTTAACTCAAATGATTTAACACATCTGATTCTTCTATCACACTTATAATCCCCTTAGTTTTATTATATCTATGTGCAGACACACATGGAAATGAATACACAAATATTCTTTGCTAAAAGTTGGTATGAACTCCAATATCTCATCCAACATAGTTCTTCTGTCTATAGATGTGCTCTCATAGTAGAAAAGGATATGAAAATTTCATGATTTAAGATTCTGAAGGTCTTGGTTTTGCCTATTTACCATAGACACTGACAAGTTAAAGAGTCACAGTTCTGAGGTCACATTTCTACAACTCTCCTTGGAGGTTAAGAGAGCAGTATATTCTGACACTCAACCAGGAGGCCTCAGTTTCCTTCTCTCAACAAAGACGACTAGGTAAGCCCCATAAACCTGGGTCTGACACTACTGGAGCCTATAAAAAGCAGTGACCAAGAGGGTATACACTGGAGAGCCAAACAGACGGGCCAAAATCCTAGATCCTGTATTTGTCAGTTATTAAACCTCAATTTTCTTACCTGCAAAAATGGGACTAACCAATCCATTAACTCACAGACTTGCTATGAAGAATATATATATTCTTATATATATTCTTTTTTTTTTTAATTTCTGTATGTGTATGAATGTACTGTCTGCATGCAGGTTTGTGCACCCATGTCGTACAATGCCGCAGAGGTCAGAAGAGGGCGTTGGATTCCCCTGGAACTGGAGTTCTCCTGGAATTGGAGTTTCAGACGGTTCTCGGCTGCCATGTGGGTGCTGGGGATCGAACCCGGGTCCTCTGTAAGAGCGGCCGGCGCTCTTAACCGCTTAGGCCATCTCTCCAGCCCTCTTATATATATTCTTAATATATATGTATATATATACACACATACATACACATACATGTATATGTTCTTGGTGCTTAATATCAGAATGTGGTAAAGATCCACTATAATCTACAGTGCATTTACTACTAGTAGCAGTGCTGTAATAGGAGGAAAACTCTAGAAGGGACTAACCTTTAAATGGCTATGACTTGGTCCCTAATTGAGAATTGTATTTTCAACAATCACAGATTTAGCACGGTCTTAGCACATTTCCCAATGCCTATGGTTTCCTGCACACAGCCACAAAAAAAAGACAAAGCAGAGTCTATACTATACCATCTGTTAGAAGGAGTCTTTTAGTCCCAAAGGATTGCACAGATTACAGTTTACACTTGGCAGACTTTGGATTCCATACCTAATAGGCCAGTGCTCTAGCCAGTAGCCTCAGTTACAAACAGATGCTAAAAATGCAGGTAAAAAAAGCATCGCTAGTCATTTTTATAAACGCTTTCTGAGCACTCACTCTGAGTCAGGTCCCTGTATAAGAGGAAACTCAGGTATTAATAAAAGAGTAGTAAACATAGAGGTGTTCAGAAGTAACTAGTATAGGTCCTGTCCCAGTGTGCTCAGTCACTCTCTGGGCTGGTGACATACAGTAACTGATTAATCCACAGGCATGCACTGTCACCTCCACAAAGTTCCATGTGATATTCACTATTAAATTACCAGTGGACAGTACAGTAACATTAGAAATAAGAAGTTGCATTTAAACATAAATGGTAAATGAGGCTTGCGAAAGGTACTTTTTACAATCATATAAAGTAATTTAAGCTGTGTTTTTTTTTTTTGTTTTTTTTTGAGACAGGGCCTCCCTATAGCTCCAGTTGGCCAGGAACTCTGTCTACAGATCAGGCCAGCCTCAATTTCATAGAGAGAGATTCACCTGTTTCTGCCTCCTTAGTACTCAGACTGCAGTACCACCACATCCAGCTTAGGTGGTGCTTTGTATAAAAGCCTTGGTAAACCAACTCTGGGTTCCCTGACACTCTTGTAGAATCCCACTCCACACAAGCTTGTATCCTTGCCAACAGCTGAGGTGTGCAATGATGACACTGTGACAGATTCAGAAGCTGCACTATCCCCAAACTGTTCCTTTGTATTGTCTGCATTTATCCCTGTTGCATCTAACTTGTGCCAAGATTAAACTCTCCAGAGAGCTGCTTCTTGAGACTCAAACTCTACCAAGACTAATTCAGGCAAAGCAAAGGAACACAAAAGATAGGGCAAATTCAACAGTAGCTCAGAAAGTCTGTTGTTGGCTGTGCCTGCCAGAATGTGTAAAAGTACAAGCAAAGGTCTAGGGTGAGAGGTAGAGAGTGTGGGAGATGACAGGAAGAACCATAGTTCTATAAGCAACCTCATGGACAAAAAATGACGTACCAAAGACATGGTTAGTGCTTCCGTGAATTAGAGACATAGTTACCTGCAATAGCTCTTTGGCTGAACCTCTCTTCTCCACATCCATCTCAAGACAGCGGTTCAAAAAGTCCCGGAAAATAGCTGACAGCTTCTCTGGGTTCTGAAGCTCTGGGGTCCCATTGGTGGCAATGAGGTACAAGGCCTAGCAAGTAAATGGAGAATCATGTTGAGCTCTGTGCTGGATAGTTTTAGTGTCAACTTGACACACCTGGGTTGAGGGAGCCTTAATTGTGGAACTGGCTCCTTTGGACTGGCCTGTGGCCATGTCTGTGGAGTATGTCTTGATTGTTGAGCAATGTGGGAGGGCACAGCCCACTATGGGTGGTGCCACCCCTGGGAAGGTTGTTGTGTACAATATAAGAAAGCAGGCTGAGCATGGGCTGGGGAGCATTCCCCCATGGCCTGCCTCCAGGTTCCTACCCTGAGTTCCTACCTTGGGCTTCCTGAGTGATAAACTGTGACCCAGGAGATGTGACCTGAATAAACTTTTTCCTCCCAAAGTTGGTACTGGTCAAAGTGTTTTATCACAGCAATGGAAGAGAAAATAGAGCAAGCTCCCACTGAGCCTGTCTCTTGTTTCCCAGACATGCCCTCTAAAATACAGCCAGCTGCTATATGGTCTAAAACACACAGAGGCAGCTGTGATGTTCTGCTAAGAATATAACCTAAGGATGAGGCTTAACATTTCAAGGCCAAGTGACCATCTGTATACCATCAAATGTCATACTTCTTTGCTAATAAACTGTTTCATGTCTGCAAAAATAAAAAGTATGTATTTGGAAAGCACTTTATAAACTTATGACATGCTACAAACCCAAGAGTTGATTATTTTTCTTGATCACTTAGCCTGGTGAGTCAAACGTTCCAGCTACTGGCAGAAACCACTCCTGGTGCCTTCATTGAACTCAGTCACCCAGAAGGACTGACTATAAGAAGGACTGTCTGGTTGGGCAACAAACGCTTTCACTCCTGCTTCTCTGTCCCCTAATATGAAACACTTCTTGGGAAAAGTAAAGAAAAACATAGTAATAGGAAGCCTTTATAAATGCACTGAGCACTTTAATTCAGAAGGTGCTTACACAACACTGGCTCATTTTAATGACCACTGTAACTCTGGGTAACAGGCAAGATAAATACAATCATCCCCATTTCATGGACAAGGTATTTCTCACATAAGGCCATAGGCCTCTAATTGCACTGATCATGAATGCAAGTACTAACTCTAAGGATATTTTATTTCCATCACAATCTGATCACCTTCATATCTCGATAGAGAAGGATATATTTAAAAAAATTTTTTTTATTATTAATTTTATTTATTTCTGTATGTGTTTGAATGTACTGTCTGCATGTAGGTTTGTGCACCCGTGTCGTGCAATGCCGCGGAGGTCAGAAGAGGGTGTCGGATTCCCCTGGAACTGGAGTTCTCCTGGAATTGGAGTTTCAGACGGCTCTCGGCCGCCATGTGGATGCTGGGGATCGAACCCGGGTCCTCTGTAAGAGTGGTCGGCGCTCTTAAATGCTAGGCCATCTCTCCAGCCCGAGGATATATTATCTGTGGCGTCAGAGAGCAGAGAGCACAAACTAGAGAAGATAGTTTAACTGGGGGACTCAGAACTTTTCAACAATGTTCTGGCTGGAGAGATGGCTCAGTGGTTAAGGTTAAGAGCAGCAGCTGCTCTTGTAGAGAATCTGGGTTCAATTCCCAGCACCCACATGGCCACTAACACCCATCCTTAACTCCAGTTCCAAGGGATCGGGAGCCCTCTTCTGGCCTCTGCGGGGAGCAGGCACATGAATTGTGCACTTACATACATGTCAGCAGAATACTACTCATAAATATGAAATAATAAACTTGGGGGATGGACAGATGGGTCAGTGATTAAGAGCAGTGGCTGCTCTTGTAAAGGACCTGAGAACATTCCCATAACTGATATGGTAGTTAACTGTCCCTAACTCCAGTTCCAGAGGATCCAACACCCTCTTCTGGCCTCCACGGGCATTGTACACCTCGTACACTTACATGTGGGCAGACAAAACACTCATACACATAAAATAAATGAATAAACAAAACTTTTTTAAAAAAGAGTAGATATTCCTCAAGGAAATAGTTTTCCAGACAGCTGGGTAGTTGCTCCTATGAACTCACAGCAATGATGACGGCATGCACAAGTCTTATGTAAGCTCAAGCCAGACAAAATCTAAGCATTGACATGGGGAGAGGGGAAGAAATCCCATCCCTACCTGAGAACCTATTAACAACCAATGGCTGCTGGGAGGAGGAGATACAGTCAGTCAGTCAGTCAGTCAGTCACTATCTCTGTCTCTCTCTCTCATATACATACATGTATATATATATATGTATATATATATATATATAAAATATGAGAAGTTTGGTTAGGATAGTAAGGGGGTATTGCTAGGGGAGGGGATGCAATATGATCAAAATATATAAAATTCAAAAAACTTCAGTTAAAAAAGGGGGAATGCCGTGCATGGTGGTGCACGCCTTTAATCCCAGCACTCGGGAGGCAGAGAGAGAGCTCTGTGAGTTCCAGGCCAGCTGGGACTAAAGGGAGACCCTTTAGTCTCAAAAATACCAAAAAAGAAAAAAAAATGGGGGGGGGAGTAGGTGTTGCTGACAAGGGAACTCCTGCACTAGATGGGAGGGTGGATTAAATGAGACAATGAAAGCAATCAAAATAACTTTCACATTTGCCCACAAACTTCTTTGCATTTCTGCTGGTACACTCTGGTTTCCTCTCCTATCACAATTCACAGTGCTCCAACACACCCTACTTGATCTTCCCTCATCTAGATAAGGACAACACTCTTGTAGTTACCACTCTCTTGTGAATGACCATCAGCTAACAAACATCTTTTAAAAAAAATTTTATTTTTATTTTATGTGTATGAGTATATTGCCTGCCTGTAGGTAGGTTCACTTATGTTGTGTCCATGGAGGTCAGAAGAAGGCATCGAATCCCTGGAACTGGAGTTATGGACAGTTCTTAGCTACCGTGTGGGTGCAGGAAATCAAACCCGGGTCCTCTGCAAGAGCAGCCAGTGCTCTTAACTGCTGAGCCATCTCTCCAGCCACACAAACACCATCTTTAACCCATCTCTTCCCAAGTCTGTTTCAAGATATTGCTCCTTTTCTCTGTTACCCTTCCTAGCAGAACTCCAGGGAGAACTGTTGATAAATGCCATCACGACTTTCTCTTTTCCTGATCTTATGGGCGTAGCCCACTTAAGCTTTTATCCATCCAATCAATCTACTAATAACTGAGCAGCAAAGTCACCCTTAACCTCCACACTGGCAAATCCAGTGTTCAATCTTTTTGTTGTTGTTGTTGTTTTGGGGGGTTTTTGATCTTTTTGAGACAGGTTCTCCCTGTAGCCCCAACTGTCCTGGAACTTGTTCTGTAGACCAGGCTGGCCTTGAACTCACAAAGATCTGCCTGCCTCTGCCTCCCGAGTGCTAGGATTAAAGGCGTGCGCCACCACACCCGGCCCAGTGTTCAATCTTAATCTCATCACACTCAACAGTCTTTGGCACAGTAACCCATCCTCCCCAAAATACTGTTCTCTTACCTCCCAGACACATTTTCATTTTCCTCATGTCTGAAAGGCCACTCCTCAGTCCACTTTCCTAGTTTCTCTAACCTGCAAACACTGGAGCAACTCAGAGCTCAGTATTCAACCTTTTTTTCTTTAACTGTATACTAACTACTAATAACTTGACCTCTTACCCTTGAACTCTAACTTGTAAGCCCATTTCCACTCACCGTCTCAACTAATGAACATTCTGAATTAAGATGCTCAGACATAACTCTGTCCTCCTAATTATCTCAATAAATGGCAATTAAATTTCTCAGCGATTCATGCTGTAGTCATTATTGATTCCACTTTAATATCCGATTCATTTTGTTAGCTATTCCTCAAAACACTTCCTGCCTATTTCCCATGGAGACAGCCAACATGATTAACCTAAAGTATAAACTGCATCCTATTACTTGATGAAAATGCTAAACTACTTCCTGACCCTGCAAAATCAAAGTCAAATTCCCGAAACAGCCCACAGTCTTAGCTGCCAGCCCCTGGCCCTCTCCTCTCCCGGACCCTGCCTACCACTCAGCTCCCTTCTCTCACTTCAAGGAAACAGGAAAACATTACTTTTCTTAGGACACAAGGAAAACTCAGTCAAATTCTTGATACCTGGAAACTCCTCGATGAACTCAATCTCATGGCTTACTCTTCTCATTCCTTCATGTTTCTGCTGAAACTCACAGAAGCAAGCTTCCCTCTCCACTCTACATAAAACCTTCTTAATTGTACTCTCAATCCCTTAATATACATTTTTTCCATAGCACTTACCATCTATTAATATATAATAATTTGGTTTTATTTTATTATCAGAACAATTTCTTGCATGGCAGAACTCAGTCATTATAAAAATGAATGGTACATTTTCAGTTCCACAGTCTTTGGGGTTTTTTTTGGTGTGGTTTTAAATTTTCATTATGTGTATGTGCATGAGCACATGGGTGCCACAGCACATGTATGAAGGTCAGAGGACAACTTGCAATGGTCGGTTCTCTTTTGTTTTTTTTTTTGGTCTTTTCGAGACAGGGTCTCCCTGTAGCCCCAGCTGTCCTGGAACTAACTCTGTAGACCAGGCTGGCCTTGAACTCACAAAGATCCACCTGCCTCTGCCTCCCAAGTGCTAGGATTAAAGTTCTCTTCTTTTACCATGTCCCAGGGACTGAACTCAGGTTGGTAGGTTCAGTAGCAACGACTTTACCCCACTGAACCTTCTCGCCAGCACCTTTCTTTTTGTTTTTTGAGACAGGGCCTTACTGTATCACCTATGCTGGCCTCAAACTTCCAATCTTTCTGCCTCAATCTCCTGAGTTCTAGGGTTATAAGCATGTGCTGTTATACCAGCAACAGAGAGAGAACAGGCTTGGTCTAATATACTAAGATCAGAAAACAGCAGCTCACTAATTTGAGAGGATGAGTAACACTTACTCTCAAAGGGTTTTCATTGAGGTATGGGGGCTCCCCCTCAATCATTTCAATGGCCATGATGCCCAGGGACCAGATGTCAACCTTGGGTCCATAGGCCTTCCGCGTCACAACTTCAGGTGCCATCCAATATGGAGTTCCCACCATAGTGCTCCGTTTACTCTGCTCTGGAGTTATTTGTGCACAGAATCCAAAGTCAGCTGGAAAAGGGAGGGAACAGACAGACATTTAGGATACTCATCACAAGCTCTGTCTATATACACATGTGCACCAAGCTTTGCCAGTCTCACCAAAGCAGGAGTTCCCTGACTCCTAATCTTCATGTCCAGCTCCTAGTCTACTTCTTGCTCAACCCCGAAGCAAAGCTAGAAGAAATACACATCACACTATCTCTAGCCTCCTATGGTCTCCTCAAACCAAATGGTGAAGGCATTAAAGTCCAAACAGGCCACTTTGGCCTTGTCTCCTTGACCCAGTTAGTTTTTTTTTTTTTTTTGGTCTTTTCAAGACAGGGTCTCCCTGTAGCCCCAGCTGTCCTAGAACTCACTCTGTAGATGATGCTGCCCTTGATTGAACTCACAAAGATCCGCCTGTCTCTGCCTCCCAAGTGCTAGGACTAAAGGCGTGCGCCACCATGCCCGGCAGCTTTATTTTTTTTAATTAATTTATCTTTACTTTGTAAGTATGAGTGTTTTGCCTGCATATGTATAACTGGCCATGGAGGCCAGAAGAAAGCATCGCATCCCTTGGAACTGGAGAGGATTTTAGCCACCATGTGGGTACTGGGAACCAAACCTGGTCCTCTGCAAGAGCAGCCAGGGCTCTTAACCCCTGAGTGTCTCTCCAGCCTACCCACTGCCTTTTTCAAGTTTTTCTTTGTTCTTGAAAAACATCCCCATACTTCAGAATCTTGCAATTAATTCCTCCCCTTATTCTCTGGCCAAAAGTCCCTGAATTAAACCCTAATCATCAGCAGTTAGGCCTGGTCCTGCTTTTATTAGTTCCTCACCCTGTGCCAAGAGAGACCCTTCATAAAGCACCCACCCACTTGAAACATGGCCTGTTTGTCTAGGCAACTGGTTTCATACCTTTGTATAAAATGTTCTACCTATAGTTCTTTTGTATTATATTGGAAACTATAGATTTTTTTGTTTTACTTTTCTTGACAGGGTCTCCCTAGCCCCAGCTGGCCTGGAATTCATTATGTAGACCAGGCTGGCCTTGATCTCACAAGAGATCCACCTGCCTCTCTCTGTGTTGGGATTAAAGGTGTGCACCACCATGCCCGACATTATAGGTTTATTTATAACAAAGGCCTTGATAGCAAAGACTGTCTTCTTTGTACCTCTAAAGGGGCTAGCATGTAATAGACATTCAGTGAGCAGGTACTGAATAAATAACTGAATGAATGAACAAAAACGGGGGGGGGGGTTAGTTTTTACTATTTAAAATAATGAAAAGGCTGGGTATGGTAACACACACCTTTATCCCAGCCCTGGAGAGACAGAGCCAGGGGGATCTCTGTCTTTTAAAAAATATTTTATGGAAGTCAGACATGGTGGCGCATGCCTTTAAACCTAGCACTTGGGAGGCCGAACCAGGCAGATCTCTGTGAGTTCAAGGCCAGTCTGATCTATGTACTGAGCTCCAGCCAGCTGGGACTAAAGGGAGACTCTGTTTTAAAAAAAAAAAAAAAATTATGGGGCTGGAGAGATGGCTCAGGGGTTAAGAGCACTGGCTGCTCTTGCAGAGGATCTGAGTTCAATTCCTAGCACCCACCTGGTGGCTAACTGTCCATAATTCCATTTCCAGGGGACCCAATGCCCTCTTCTGAATTCTGTGGGCATTGCAATACACTTATATGTGTAAAATAATAAATAATATTTATTTAATTTTGTGTGTAAGAGTGTTGCTTGCGTGGGTGTAAGTGCACCTGTGCGTGTAATACCCATGGAGGTCAGAAGAAGGCATCAAATCCCCTGGAACTGGAATTCCAGACAGTTGTTAACTGCCATGTGGGTGCTGGGAACTGAACTGGGGTCCTTTGTAAGAGAAGTCAGTGCTCTTAACCACTGAGCCATCTCTCTAACTCCACTCTGTGAGATCTTGATCATCCTGGTCTACATGGTGAGTTTCAGGTCAGCTGGGACTACAGGGAGACCCTGTCTCAAACAAACAAACAAACAAACAAACGAACAAACAAATAAAAAAATGGAAAAAATAATGAGAACTATAAAGAACCTGCAGCATCTTATGAAGTAATAAAGTCTGTTTGGTAAGTGCTGTAGTTACTATTATTCTATGATTGCCATCCAGAGGAGACAGGGCCCCACATTTCTAAAACTCTTACTTACTTAATTTAACAGAGCCATCCATTCCTAGCAGAATATTGTCACTCTTGATGTCTCTGTGAATGACTTGGTTCGAATGCAGGAACTCCAAAGCCTGTAAACACTGAAGTCATGTGGGCAGAAGAAGAAAGATTAATACAGAAGACAAACACTAACCAAACCTCCTCATTTTAAGATAAAAGTACAGACCCCAGGAATAAAAGGACTTTCCCCTAGCTGGGCGTGGTGGTACACGCCTTTAATCCTAGCACTTGGGAGGCAGAGGTAGGCGGATCTTTGTGAGTTCAAGGCCAGCCTGGTCTACAGAGTGAGTTCCAGGACAGCTGGGGCTACAGGGAGACCCTGTCTCAAAAAGACCCAAAAAAAAAAAAAAAGGACTTGCCCCAAAGAAGCAACAGACCCAGCTCTATGACCACTTTTCTATCTCCTAGCTAGGCATTCCTTTGAAAGTCCACACAGCTCACCACATGTAAGCCCGACTCCAAGGGATCCAATGCCTCTGGTCTCTGTGGCATCAACACACGTGTGCTTATACCCCTCCCAATAATTTAGATTTTAATTAAAAACTCCATGCTACTCTTTTATGATTTTCCTTTAAGCAAAAGTATTCTACCAATATCTCTCTATGTCTAGAAAAGTAGACATGGGCTGGAGAGATAGCTCAACTGTTGAGACCACTGACTGCTCTTGCAAAGGACCTGGGTTCGATTCCCAGCACCCACATGGCAGCAAACAGCTGTCTATAACTCCAGTTCCTGGGGAATCTGACACCTTCTTCTGACTCCACAGGCATTGCACGACATGGGTGCACTTACACATATGCAGGCAATACATTCATACTCAAAAATAAAAATAAAATAAAAATAAAAATAGACATATGGAAGAGATATTAGAAATAGTGAGTTAGTAAACAATCTTATTTTGGCCAGGAGACAGTTTGAATTATATGGGATGTACTGAATTTGACACACTATGAAACACATTAAGACAACTGAAATATTTACAAGTCATTTGCAAAAAGGGATGTTTTTTTTCTTTTTGGCAGAACTGAGAAATGAAAACCATGGCCTCATTCACACTAAGCACACACACTTTTTTTTGTTTTGTTTTATTTTATTTATTTTTGCATATGTATGAATGTACTGTCTGCATGTAGGTCTGTGCACGCGTGTCGTGCAATGCCGCAGAGGTCAGAAGAGGGTCTCGGATTCCCCTGGAACTGGAGTTAAAGACAGTTCTCAGCCGCCATGTGGGTGCTGGGGATCGAACCCAGGTCCTCTGCAAGAGCAGTCGTAAGCACACACTCTTATCACTGACCCACACTGCCGGCAAGCCAGATTAAGTTTTAGGAATGACTGAAACTGGTAAAAGAAATCACCTATACTAACAAGAAGAGCGAGTGACAAAGAAATTGAATGGTATAATTAAAATGCCTGTTTCTGGGCTGGCAAGATTGCTCCGTGTATTTGCCACCAAACTGATGACCTGAGTTTGATTCCTGGAACATACATGGTAGAGTTGTCCTCTGATCTCCACCCTGGCAAGGTGACACACGTGCCCACATACATACCCCCCCAAATGTTAAAAAAAAAATAAAAATTAAATATAAGTGATATCTTAAAAAAATAAGATAAAATGCCTGGTTCTGCCATTAGGTAGCTTACGGAATCACTCTAGACAAATAGCTTTCTCTATCATACTATTGTCTCACCTATAAAATATGGGAATCAGATGAGATCATCATGGCTTTTCTATTAAATTGAGTGGTTTGAGTTCATTGACCCAAACTACCNTAAAGGGGCTAGCATGTAATAGACATTCAGTGAGCAGGTACTGAATAAATAACTGAATGAATGAACAAAAACGGGGGGGGGGTTAGTTTTTACTATTTAAAATAATGAAAAGGCTGGGTATGGTAACACACACCTTTATCCCAGCCCTGGAGAGACAGAGCCAGGGGGATCTCTGTCTTTTAAAAAATATTTTATGGAAGTCAGACATGGTGGCGCATGCCTTTAAACCTAGCACTTGGGAGGCCGAACCAGGCAGATCTCTGTGAGTTCAAGGCCAGTCTGATCTATGTACTGAGCTCCAGCCAGCTGGGACTAAAGGGAGACTCTGTTTTAAAAAAAAAAAAAAAATTATGGGGCTGGAGATATGGCTCAGGGGTTAAGAGCACTGGCTGCTCTTGCAGAGGATCTGAGTTCAATTCCTAGCACCCACCTGGTGGCTAACTGTCCATAATTCCATTTCCAGGGGACCCAATGCCCTCTTCTGAATTCTGTGGGCATTGCAATACACTTATATGTGTAAAATAATAAATAATATTTATTTAATTTTGTGTGTAAGAGTGTTGCTTGCGTGGGTGTAAGTGCACCTGTGCGTGTAATACCCATGGAGGTCAGAAGAAGGCATCAAATCCCCTGGAACTGGAATTCCAGACAGTTGTTAACTGCCATGTGGGTGCTGGGAACTGAACTGGGGTCCTTTGTAAGAGAAGTCAGTGCTCTTAACCACTGAGCCATCTCTCTAACTCCACTCTGTGAGATCTTGATCATCCTGGTCTACATGGTGAGTTCCAGGTCAGCTGGGACTACAGGGAGACCCTGTCTCAAACAAACAAACAAACAAACAAACGAACGAACAAACAAATAAAAAAATGGAAAAAATAATGAGAACTATAAAGAACCTGCAGCATCTTATGAAGTAATAAAGTCTGTTTGGTAAGTGCTGTAGTTACTATTATTCTATGATTGCCATCCAGAGGAGACAGGGCCCCACATTTCTAAAACTCTTACTTACTTAATTTAACAGAGCCATCCATTCCTAGCAGAATATTGTCACTCTTGATGTCTCTGTGAATGACTTGGTTCGAATGCAGGAACTCCAAAGCCTGTAAACACTGAAGTCATGTGGGCAGAAGAAGAAAGATTAATACAGAAGACAAACACTAACCAAACCTCCTCATTTTAAGATAAAAGTACAGACCCCAGGAATAAAAGGACTTTCCCCTAGCTGGGCGTGGTGGTACACGCCTTTAATCCTAGCACTTGGGAGGCAGAGGTAGGCGGATCTTTGTGAGTTCAAGGCCAGCCTGGTCTACAGAGTGAGTTCCAGGACAGCTGGGGCTACAGGGAGACCCTGTCTCAAAAAGACCCAAAAAAAAAAAAAAAGGACTTGCCCCAAAGAAGCAACAGACCCAGCTCTATGACCACTTTTCTATCTCCTAGCTAGGCATTCCTTTGAAAGTCCACACAGCTCACCACATGTAAGCCCGACTCCAAGGGATCCAATGCCTCTGGTCTCTGTGGCATCAACACACGTGTGCTTATACCCCTCCCAATAATTTAGATTTTAATTAAAAACTCCATGCTACTCTTTTATGATTTTCCTTTAAGCAAAAGTATTCTACCAATATCTCTCTATGTCTAGAAAAGTAGACATGGGCTGGAGAGATAGCTCAACTGTTGAGACCACTGACTACTCTTGCAAAGGACCTGGGTTCGATTCCCAGCACCCACATGGCAGCAAACAGCTGTCTATAACTCCAGTTCCTGGGGAATCTGACACCTTCTTCTGACTCCACAGGCATTGCACGACATGGGTGCACTTACACATATGCAGGCAATACATTCATACTCAAAAATAAAAATAAAATAAAAATAAAAATAGACATATGGAAGAGATATTAGAAATAGTGAGTTAGTAAACAATCTTATTTTGGCCAGGAGACAGTTTGAATTATATGGGATGTACTGAATTTGACACACTATGAAACACATTAAGACAACTGAAATATTTACAAGTCATTTGCAAAAAGGGATGTTTTTTTTCTTTTTGGCAGAACTGAGAAATGAAAACCATGGCCTCATTCACACTAAGCACACACACTTTTTTTTGTTTTGTTTTGTTTTGTTTTATTTTATTTATTTTTGCATATGTATGAATGTACTGTCTGCATGTAGGTCTGTGCACGCGTGTCGTGCAATGCCGCAGAGGTCAGAAGAGGGTCTCGGATTCCCCTGGAACTGGAGTTAAAGACAGTTCTCAGCCGCCATGTGGGTGCTGGGGATCGAACCCAGGTCCTCTGCAAGAGCAGTCGTAAGCACACACTCTTATCACTGACCCACACTGCCGGCAAGCCAGATTAAGTTTTAGGAATGACTGAAACTGGTAAAAGAAATCACCTATACTAACAAGAAGAGCGAGTGACAAAGAAATTGAATGGTATAATTAAAATGCCTGTTTCTGGGCTGGCAAGATTGCTCCGTGTATTTGCCACCAAACTGATGACCTGAGTTTGATTCCTGGAACATACATGGTAGAGTTGTCCTCTGATCTCCACCCTGGCAAGGTGACACACGTGCCCACATACATACCCCCCCAAATGTTAAAAAAAAAATAAAAATTAAATATAAGTGATATCTTAAAAAAATAAGATAAAATGCCTGGTTCTGCCATTAGGTAGCTTACGGAATCACTCTAGACAAATAGCTTTCTCTATCATACTATTGTCTCACCTATAAAATATGGGAATCAGATGAGATCATCATGGCTTTTCTATTAAATTGAGTGGTTTGAGTTCATTGACCCAAACTACCCTGCAAGGCTTCTGTTCAAGGAGAAGCCCCATCCACTCCTGGGTCTGACAGCCTGGAGCAGAGCAGCTCTTCTCCCATCAAGCCAATTCTTTTAAACTAGCTAGCCAGGAAAGATTGTGAGGTCAGACCCCAGCCAATGGGGGAAAATCTAGTGTTAGGGATAAAAGCCCACCAAGCTTCTGGTCATGTGTGCTTGGTAGGTTTGACTGACCACTGAAGTTTACCCTTTTGCAAAGTAAAATCTGCCTTGCTGAGTTACTTTCACTTTATCTGAGTGTGCAGTACTGAAGGAGTCCTTGGACCTTAGACTTTAGTTCTAACATGGGAAATTAAGTTTGTTAGAAAAGTAATTAATGCCGGGCATGGTGGCTCACGCCTTTAATCCTAGCACTTGGGAGGCAGAGGCAGGTGGATCTTTGTGAGTTNAAAAAAAAAAAAAAAAAGTAATTAACATCATGACAGAGGGGCAACAGATGGAGCTGGCTTCAGGAAGAATTCAGACCCAAGCACCAGAGACAGAGGACGTGAGGACAGCCTCCCTCCTGTGCACTTTGATCAAGGTCCTATACTATACCTGCCTCATAATTGTTTTGTTACTGGTGGTGTTCTACATAAAGGAACCTTCAAACATTACACAAAGAACACACATATATTTCTACTTATATGAAATGCCAAGAAACAGAACAGACCACTGGAGAGGGTTGAGAAACCTGGGTTGGAAGGATATGGTGAGTGACTATTAATACAGATTATAGAGTTTTTGTTGCTTGCTGCTTGTTGTAGTATAGTTCTGGGGATCAAACTCAGGGCCTGCGTATGCTAAACAAGTATTCCTCGGTTGAGATGTATTTCCAAGCCCCCAAATGCTTTTGAAAAAAAAAGGTTTTTTTTTTTATTATTTGGGGGGATGCTGGTCAGAACAACTTTGTGGAGTAGGTTCTCTCCATTGAACTTTGCATGGGTTCTGAGGATGAACTCAGATCACTGGGCTTGTATGGCAAGCACTTTTACCTGTGGGGCCAGCACATGGCCCCTCAAGTGCTTTTCAATTCTTATAGTATCTAAAAGGCACATCTAGGATAAATATTACCCATCTCATTTTATATAGGAATCATTTAAAGGAAATTCATTTTCCCAAATATATTTATCCATATATCTCCATCCGTGAAAGTTGGTTCCTTGGCTGGGGAGACGGCTCAGTGGGTAAGGGAACTTAAAGCACAATCATGAGGACCTGATTTCAAATCTCCAGTGTCCAAGTTAAAATTTTAAAAGGAAAAAAGAAAATTAAAATTAGTTCCTAGGATTGGAGGTAAAAATGTTAGATAATGGCTTTTAAGCTTTCAAAGGACAGCTATATATACATACCCAACATATTTATGGTTCTGAAATTTCATATGAAGAATGCAATTATAGGGACAAGATCTACAAGAGCTTCTTAGGAAGGAGATAGCAAAAAAAGGTTGCAAGGGGCTGGAGAGATGGCCTAGCGGTTAAGAGCGCCGACCGCTCTTACAGAGGACCCAGGTTCGGTCCCCAGCACCCACATGGCGGCTGAGAACCGTCTGAAGCTCCAATTCCAGGAGAACTCCAGTTCCAGGGGAATCCGAGACCCTCTTCTGAACTCCGCGGCGTTGCACGACACGGGTGCACAGACTTGCATGCAGACAGTACATTCATACACATACAGAAATAAATAAAATTAATAAAAAAAAAATTTAAAAAAAAAAAAAAAGGTTGCAAAAGACTGCATTACTGTTAGAGCAAAATAAGGTCAGAACTCAAGAGGAATCCTAACCTGGAATTTACTAAAAAGCAGGCACTGTGTATCCACTGTTTTTTGTTTTGTTTTGTTTTGTTTTGTTTTTTGTCTTTTCGAGACAGGGTCTCCCTGTAGCCCCAGCTGTCCTGGAACTCACTCTATAGATCAGGCTGGCCTTGAACTCACAAAGATCCGCCTGCCTCTGCCTCCCAAGTGCTAGGATTAAAGGTGTGCGCCACCACACCCGGCTGTATCCACTGTTCTTAATGCAAAGGTGACCATATTTTTATTTCCTTTTTCCTAATGGTGGCCAAATACACAACTGTAATTTCATCTGTATGTCTCTAGGTTTTGGACTTAGAACCTCACTCTTTCTTCAATTTCCTAACCTTTCTACACTTGGGTATTATAGAAAACCCCAGTCTCTCAACACCAACACACAGTACAGTATCTCCAACATTGGTGTTTGTTTATTCCCATCATCTTTTTGGTCACACGGAAATGTGACAATGTGGCTATCTTCAGAGGATACAGCCTCTGATGGAAACCTTCTCCAGGGCTTGTTAGGGCACATTACAGACCCTTAGACATTTAGCTGCAATGACAAAAAAAGGAGAATATTTATGGAAGCATTGTTCTTTCTGTTCACTTTGTCTGTCCTTAGGATCATTTATTTCTGACAGGGTCTCTTATATCTCAAGCTGACCTAGAACTTGCTGTTTAGCCAAGGAGGACTTCGAACTGTATTATAGATTTATGTTACCATACCCCGTTTTTTTGCCTGGAGTTATTTTACCCTAGTATTTTGCTAACTTGCCTCTACATAATCACTGAGATGCATACTCAGGCCTAGGCTGAAGCTTTCTCCACCACTGTTACTATCTTCTTACACTGCTTCATTTCCTTTATAGTACATAAAGCAGGAAAACAATGCTTAAAATATAGTTTCATATAAAAGAGAACAAGAGAAATATTTATAATATGTTAGATAGTTGTATTTACAGATGAAAAGTAGGAATGATTGTCTACTTCTCAGTACTTTCTAATTTTTCTACCATGTTCAGAATAAAGTTGTCTTTAAAGAAAAAAAAAATCATGATGATAGAAATTATAAGTGCCAGGACTATTCCTTCCACTCCCATAAATCCACAATGAAGTCCTTTGGATATAGAACTTTCCTGGTAATATGGAGGTCACTTCCTGCTTGACCCTTGGCCTTACCTCGCGGCATACAGCTGCTATCTGGCCTTCATCCATACAGGTTTCTGTCACGACATCTGTCAGGGAGCCTCCAGCCAAGTATTCCATGACAACCCATAGCTCGTCTCCCACAAGGTAACTGCAAACAGGTCAAAAGCAAGAAGGAATGGTATGGGGTAACCGCTAAGTACACAGAGGAAACTGTCTCAGCTTTACAAGAATCCAGGGCTCCTTACTCTAGAGAAGAGCAGAATTTGGAGGACAGAATCAGTAACTTTATTTTTTTTTAATATTTTACTTATTATTTTTATCTTATGCATATATCGCCTGCATGAATGGAAGTGCATGTGTGGTGGGCAGGGATGGCAGAAGACAGAAGAAGGCGTGGGAACTAGAGTTACAGACAGTTGTTAGCTGTCATGTGGGTGCTGGGATTTGAACCCAGGTCTTCTGCAAGAATATCCAGTTCTCTTAACTATTCTCTGACCCCCAGAATCAGAAACTTTAAATCACTGAGAGATACACCTAGGAAAAGTGAAGCTACATGTTCTGTGAAGCCCCAAACAGAACTGAGAACACTAGGCTGAAATCTAAAATCACATTTCATCACACCAAAGGATCCTCCTAAAATGACAAAGACTGGCGTGATTCTCATACTTCTAAAAGCATTCGGGGCAGTACATAAACATGTGAACAGTGTGGAATTTTGAGTCCATATTACCATCAATAGGGATAACCAATGAACCACCCAGAGAGTTCTAATAGATCTGAGATCCATGCGGTAATTCCTGGGTCCTGTTCAAGACTCCAGCCCCAGTAGACTCTAGCATAGTAGACTCAAATATTTACTGAATAAACCCATGAGTAAAATGAAAGATGCTTGTCTTATTAAATAGAGTGGTGCAGATGCTTCTGTTAGCCTTCAGCAAAGAAGCCGTACTGGAAAAAAACAGTTATGTTAGCTTAAGATATGAGGCCTATCATCTTTTCCTCATCTTGGTAACAGGTCTCTTACTTGACAGATGGGCAAACTGTTGATGATTTTAACACACCGTCTCAAGCAAAGTCCAAGATTTGAATCCTGTTCTCTTGTAATTTTTTCTTTCTGGTAGTTCTGGGGATCAAATTCAAGAGCCTCCTCATACATGTTCGTCAAGCACTCTAGCACTGAGCTATATATTCCCAGCCCACTGGAATTTAAGGTCATGGAAAATAAATAGGACATGCTAAAAATGCCTATAATCCCAACAGTCAGGAGGCAGAAGTTGGTAACTTTAAAGAGTTCTATATTTCCAATTTAATCCAATTTTATATGTGCGTATGTGAATTTCAGGAGTTAACAATGAAGCAGGCATCTTGAAAAAAAAATAATTAAGTTGTGTTGAATTTAGACAAAAAAAAAAAATCCCACTCTTGTCATCATGTTCAGATTTCAAATAAACTTCAAGAACTGAATAAGCATCGCATTTTAAGACTGCACCAATGACCAGCAGTTATTTGGGAAGGTGAGCAGGATGAGGAAACATGTGGGATACAGAATGAGTAAGGACCTAGATATGTGACTCAGGCAGATGGGCTGAAGAAGCCAGTTTCCCTATAGCAAAAAGCATAGTAGAAAGAATCAGCTGTAAGAAGCTGCAGGGTGGTAGGGCTAACCACAGTCCATAAGGATCCCAGAAATCAGAAGAGCTCAGCACCACAGAAAATACTTAAATGGAGGCAGTTCCAAAGTGCTGTGCTTGTCCTCTCCTCTACCCCAGCAGTCCCAAAAGCCCTAAACCTCTGACAGGATCTACCCACTCCATACCTGTCCAAGTAGTTCACAATATTTGGGTTCTTGTTTTCCCTCATAACCAGGATCTCATTAATAATCAGCTCTTTCTTCGGTTGCTGCTGGAGATTCATCTGTTTAATGGCCACCTGAAATCACAGTACATTTGATGTGTACCACGGGTTGTGCAATATTTACTAAACATATACTCAATACCAGACCTTAAGTACTAAGGAGACAAAGATGACTAAGATGTAGCCTTAGCCCTAAAGTACTTCATAATTTACTGGTGTCAAATTGTTTTCAAAGTGAATTCCCCCAGCTAGCAGCATTTAACATCATCTGGGAACTTGTTGGAAATGAATATTCTCAGGTACCAGTACAAATCTACTTTTAATAAGCCCTTGGGTTATTCTGACCTGTATCAAAGTTAAGTATGATATTTTGATGTAGAAAATACTTAAAAGCCGAGCGTGGTGGCACACGCCTTTAATCCCAGCACTTGGGAGGCAGAGGCAGATGGATCTCTGTGAGTTCAAGGACAGCCTGGTCTACATAGTGACCTCCAGGACAGCTGGGACTAAAGGGAGACCCTGTCTCAAAAAGAAATGAAAAGAGAAGGGGAGGGGAGAGGGGGGAGAAGAGGAGGGAGGGGAAAGAAGAGGGGGGAGGGAAGGAAGGAAGGAAGGAAGGAAGGAAGGAAGGAAGGAAGGAAGGAAGGAAGGGACGGACTGACTTAAAAAAAAATCTCAACAGTTCCACACATGGTGGTACATGCCTTTAATCCCAGCACTTAGAAGGCAGAGACAGACACGTCTCTGTGAAATCAAGGCCACCATAGTCTACATAGCAAGTTCTAGGACAGCTGGGGCTACAGAGAGGCACTGTGAAAAAAAAAATTCACAATAGCTAGAAAGCTAGCTAGCTAGACAGACAGACAGATGCTAGAGCTAGGTGTGGTGTTAGTACCCACAACCCCAGAGAGACTACAAAGGAGGGCCAGCTTGGCTCCATGGTAAGACTATCTCAGAGAAAAAGAATTTTTTTTAAATGAAAGATTCAGGGCTGGAGAGATAGCTCCATGGTTAATGCACTAGGTGCTGTTATAAAGGATGCAGGTTCAGTTCCCAGCACCCACACGGAGACTCACAAGCATCTGTAAATCCGGTTCCAGGGGAACTGACACCCTCTGCTGGCCTCCAAAGCTATCTATATTTATAAACTCACACAAAGACATACATATACACATAATTCAAACAAAAAAACAAATAGCCCTGAACATGGCATGGAAAGAGAAACCAGTTTACCAGGTTAAGAAGAGTAAAACAGGACAGGATCCCTAATGTCTATATGTGAAAAGGAGCTTAATAGGCTTTTTGTTTATATAAATAAAACAAATTTCCACGTGATACAAATAATAAGGTGTGCTGGTTTTTGTCAACCTGACACAAACCTAGATATATCTGGGAAGAGGGAATCTCAACTGAAGAATTACCTCCATTAGACTTGCCTATGGCTGTGTCTATGAAGCATTTTCTTAATTGCTAATTGGTACAGGAGGGCTCAGCCTGCTGTGGTTGGTGCCATCCTTAGGCAGGTTGGCCTGGGCTATATAAGAAAGACAGCTTTAATTGCAATGCTCAGGAGGCAGAGGCAAGGGGATCCATTTAAGTTAGAGGCCAGCCTGGTCTACATAGCAAGTTCCAGGGCAGCAAGTGTTACACAGTGAGACCCTGAGGAGACCAGAGGAAATAAGCCAGGAAGGCCCCTTTCTCCATGGTTTCTGCTTGAAGGTCCTGCCATGAGTTCCCTTAATGAGGGACTGTAATCTGTAAGCTGAAATGAACCCTTTCCTCTCCAAATTGCTTTTCTTCATGGTGCTCATCACAATAAAAAGAAAGCTAAGTAAGACTAATTAATACTTAATCCTTAAGATTCCAAGGCACTTTGCTTTATTACTGTGTATCAAGGTTCTACTGCAGGTGTTCACAAATTTGTTATTTCATTTAATTCTCAGAGGTATCTTGTTTGTAGCTTTTCAATAAAGAAGAAATTGTGACCCAGAGAGGGTATGTGACTCTTATCCAGTTATTCAGTAGTGAAGTCAGAAGTAGCACTTTCAAGAGCTGTTTCATGTGGAGTCCTGGGATGGCTAATCTGGTAACAGGACCTACATGGTAGATGGAGAGAGCCGATTCTTTCGACCTACATATGTATACTATGGCACACACACACACACAAAACATGTATACATGTCACACAAAATAAAGTACCATGTAAAGGCAACTCCATTTTAACTTATCCTGCTCACAAAGACTAGAATATCCTATACACATTGAAAAGCTGTGTATCACATCAAAAGAAACCTCGTTCTCGAGCTTTATGTGCTTTCTCTTTTTTGTAAGCCCCCTGAGGTCAAATTATTACTGCTATTCTATGTGAAGATTAGTTAGGTGTCTATGTGTGGACAGGCAGATATTACAGAGCTTGATCTAGAATCATCAATGCCAGGCACAGGGCTCAACAAACACAGTCGGTGCTTAAAGGAAAAAGAAGCAATAGGTTGACAAGTACTTTGTTTTGAAGACACACAGACACACACACAGCAAGAGGCTATTTCATCCTGTAGGAATATATTTTACACTCTTTGCTAAGTATTCATCCCCTAAAGACATTCTCCTTTTTCCTGGTTAGTGGAGAAGAACATGAACATCTAATAGAACTAAATTATCCTTCCAGAAGCATCAGTCAGAATGAATAATGTGAAAATTTTCAAATCTAATATTCAAGTCAAATAAAGACATTATTTCAAGTAAATACAGTCTTGTGCAAAGATTCAATTATTAAGAATAAAAATGATTCTTCTGGGCCAGTGAGATGCCTCAGTGAGTAAAGGCTCTTACAGCCAAGCCTGACAACCTGGGTTTGATCCCCAGGACTCACATGGTAGAAGGAGAAAACCAACTCTCGCAAGTTATCCTCTGACCTCTGCCCCCCCCACATAAATGTAATAATTTTTAAATTGATTCTTTTAAGCAATTTGACTTCCATTTCTTACCCCAAGTCAGAAAAAAAAAACTGTTTTATAACAGGTTTCCTAGTAGGTCAGGCTTCTAGTCTCATTATAGCTTTCCATAATGGCTGATTTCCTTTTCCTAATGTCTGAAAAGCAACACGGTGATCTACGGATATTATGTAGGCCTTTATAACTAGGATCGGAGCTAGAAGTCCCTTTGGGGCTCCTGTGGTCATCCGGGAGGATGATAGTGCTTATGAGCCTCCTACTGGTCATTACAGGCGGCAGCAGGAAGAAGGTGGGTGGCAGCTAGAGGAGGCAAGAGCAGGGCACTGGGAGTCCTCTTCAGTCACAACTGACCGACCAGGCTAATATCCTTACTTGATCAAACCCTACCCATTTAGGGCAGGCAATACCACTCCTATAAAAATTAAATAACTGGACTTGAAGATATAAGCTCTAGGCTTGACTATCAATTTCTGAACCTGACTGATCACAAGTTTTCTGAACCTCAGTCTCTTCATCAATACACTGAAGATAGAAATCTCAACCACCATTCACCTACTGTAAGGATTGTTTCTAGTACTAGGAAAAATAGCCAACATGTTACTCATATATAAGTAAAATATTTAAGTAACAAAGGCAGACAATAACTACAATAAGCATAGTAGCAATACATCCGATAAGTATCGGCAGAGAACAGCAAGAACGACGGTAGCGGCAGCAGCAACAGCAACTCATCACTACTGCTTGCTGAATGGCTATTCTGACAGGCTCTGTGCTGTCCACTGGACCTGTATTATCCTAGCCAAACCCAACAACCCTGCAAAGTGAAATTGGATTTTTAAGGTAAGGAACCTGAGCTAAGACATGTAAGAAAACTGCCTATGATCATAATTAATGCTCTCACATCGATATGATGCCAAATGCTCTCCTAGAATGTTTTTCTATTATACACATTCACTGGAAAAACAAGCTTGAAAAATGACTGATCTCTAACTGGAAGATTTCCCAGCACTAACGAGCTAATGTATCTATGTGACAGACAAGAACTCCCCTCTTCCAGCTGGAAAACCCCCATAATCACTCACTCACAAAGACACAGCATCCCTCCAGCTCCACTAGATGTATACTCCCTGGGGCAGGAAGCGAGGCCTTCCTGACCACACTGCCTTCTACATCCTAATGGACTCCCTTCCATTCATAGTTTTGTAACCACAAGACAAGCACACAAAGAAGTCAAGTTTCTCTTTCCTGTGGCCAGCGTCTCACACAGGCACCTTGAAGTCTTCCAGGAACCACTCATCATCTGTCTGTCTCCCATCGAGGCTTTCAAAACCTAAAAAGCTTAGAAACATGACAAGAAGGGCCCTAGTGCCTAACCTTAGCTCTGCAGCTCAAACTGCACAGGATTCAGAATCAAAAAATTCTAACCCAGTCCCTGCAGACAGAGGTCAAATGTCTCACTGAAGGTTAATAGAAATAACTTAAGGCAAGCATCCTTGTCTTTGGAGTCTAACCTCAAAGACCTATTAATAAGGGACTGGAGAGAAGGCTCAGCAGTTAAGAACACTGGCTGCTCCTGCAGAGGATACAGGTTCCATTCCCAGCACCTATGTGGCAGCTTACAACTGTCGATAATTCCAGTTCCAGGGAAATCCAATACTCTCTTCTGACCTCTGTGGGCACTGCATGACATGGGTGCACTTAATATACAAACAGGCATAACACATAAAATATTTTTTAAAAAGAGTTATTAATAAATCCTTAACCATAATAATGACTTTAAAATTGACTTACTTTTTTTTTGGGGGGGGGGTCTTTTTTTGAACTCACTATGTAGACTGGCCTTGAACTCACAGAGATCTGCCTGCCTCTGCCTCCCAAGTGCTGGGATTAAAGGCGTGCGCCACCACATCTGGCTTAAGTTGACTTACCCTTATAGGAACATTAGCATTTGGCTTTCACATTTGTAAAAAACTAACAAGAACCCAGTGAAATATGTGCTGTCCCTCCAGGATACCAGATTTCAACCATCAAATGCACAAGCAGGTTCCTAGCAGTCTCCCTCAGAGAAGAAACCCAACTTTATTTTCACTGGAAAAGGAAGTTTCTCTTTCAAGTTCTGAGTTCCAGTGCTCTCTGAACTATGAATTTCTGCCAGGAAGCTACCAATCACAGCTCTCCTGCCTGCCTTCCTGTTCTGTAACCAGCTAAAGCACTGACTGCCAGGTATCCACAAGAACTTGATATTCCCTTCATAGTTTCCTTTTGCTGATCTTGGGTCAGTAGACTTTAAGAAATCAGGTCAGAATTCTCCTGGCTTAATGAAATATGGACAAAGAAGTGCCACCAAAACCCACAGTGACTCCAGTGACCAGTGGAATCTTGGGCACAGAACTGGAAGGGGTCACTAGTGGGCTCTTGATCTCCTACAACGGATTTCTCTCTGAAGTACCAAATCTATATAAGCAATTTTTTTAAAGATATTTCAGGTAGTATTCAACTTTATACCTTTACCTCCATCTTTGTTCTTTCTCCTTGAGTAGTAGCACTCACTTCTAAGCCTTCCTCACATTCAATCACCAAGTACTATCAAATTACCTGTTAACTATTTCTCAAATCTACCTACTTCTACAACATCACCTCACCAGGAATAATATTAACCTCCTGACTTACTTGGTCCAGTGTTCCCTCCTCTGATCTGTTCTGCATACTGGAGCTTCAGAAGCTTCCCAAAAGCTTTAAGTCTCATCCTATTAATCTGCTGTTTGGTTCTAACCTGGTATAGAAAGAAACTAGAAATATCCTACTCAGCCAAGAAAGATTAAAGAATAACCCCCAACTTAAAAAACTCAAACCAAAACTATAGGAGTAAAAGAATAACAGGTGGTGATACTTACCTCCTGTCCTGTGGCCACATCCATTGCAGTGTACACGGTGCCCGAAGCACTGAAAAGTGGAGAGGGAAGGAGACAAATGCAGGTGTTCAATGACACAGTATTTGTCAATGCAGCTTTACACAACCCGGCAGTGTGCTAACAAAAACAGCATAAACCCTCCTCTGACACCCTTCTCCTCTCACAGTGGAAAGGTGCTTTGTGGTGGTAAAGAGTAAAGGCACCAATCAATCTAGAACTGCGATCTAGAACTTCTACTTTGTAATTACTAGCTATCTGATTTTGTGCAAGTTATGCACTGAGCTCGCTCTCTCTCTCTCTCTCTCTCTCTCTCTCTCTCTCTCTCTCTCTTTCTCTCTCTCTGTCTCTGTCTCTGTCTCTGTGTGTGTGTGAACATAAGAGTATGTAAGGGAGTTCAAGTCAGTTCATTCATGTAAAGCACTCAGCCAAGTGCCTAAACTAGAAGTGCTGTTTCTTACTCCTGCTTGCCCTCCTCTCTTCTACTGCCTCTGGCAAGTTGCTTTACTTTCCTGTCTATTAGTTGGGAGTAAGGAGAAGGGCAAGAAGAAGGGGCCAAGGAGAACTGAAAAAGGAGGTGGTTTATATATTTATCAGAATATAAGTTTGGGGGTTTTTATGAGACAGGGTCTCACTTTGTAGCCCCAGCTGGCCTGGAACTTGCTATTTAGACCAGACTAGTCTTGAATTCACAGAGATCTGCCTGCCTCTACCTTCCAAGTACTAGAATTAAAGATGTGTACCACCATGGCTGATCACAATATAAACTTTTAGAGTGTCAGTAATGTTCTCTTAAATTTTTATTGATTATTATTTTAATTTTTATTTATTTTTTATGTGTATGAATGTACTGTCTGCATGTACGTTTGTGCACCCGTGTCATGCATTGCCACGGAGGTCAGAACGGGGTGTCAGATTCCCCTGGAACTGGAGTTAAAGACAGTTTTCAGCCAACATGTGGGTGCTGATGATTGAACCCGGGTCCTCTGCAAGAGCAGTAGGCGCTCTTAACCACTAAGCCATCTCTCTAGCCCTTATTATTTTTTATGTGTATGAATGTACTGTCTGCATGTAGGTTGGTGCACCCATGTCATGCAATGCCGCAGAGGTCAGAAGAGGGCATCAGATTCCCCAGGAACTGGAGTTAAAGATGGTTCTTAGCCGCCATATGGGTGCTGGAACCCGGGTCCTCTGCAAAAGCAGTCAGTGCTCTTAACCACTAAGCCATCCCTCCAATCCCGTAATGTTCTCTTTATTGACCTGGGTGCTGCCTATATGGGTATATTCCGGTTTTGAATAATAAGTATAATCATGTATACTTATGTGTATTATATTCAATTAAAATTTAAATAAAATTTACATAAGTAGCTCATGTCTGTAATCCCAGCACCTAGAAGGCTGAGGCAGGAGTTTGCCATGAATTTGGGCTAACGTATGAGACCTAATGTGGAAAAAAAAAATCTGGGCATGGTAGTGCACACCTTTAGTCTCAGCACTTGGGAGACAGAGGCAAGTGGATCTCTATGAGTTCAAGGCCAGCCTGGTCTACATACAGAGTTCCAGGTCATCTGAGGCTACAGGGAGACCCTGTCTCAAAAAGACACCCCCCCCCAAAAAAAACCCCTATATCTATCTAGGTATCGTAGCATCTGCCAACAACAATTCCTGCAACTCAGAAAGCTGAGGCAGGAGGATTGAAGAGTTTGGGGCCAGTCGGTACTACATACCAAGCCCTTTCCCCACCCTATCCCCTCAAAAGAGGTAAGAATGGGCTGCAAGGAGCTGTGGAGTATACTTCATTGAAATGCACACAACTGGGAGCAATATTCACCTTTTAGGAGTCTATTTTACAGATCTTTTTTAAAAAAATGTAGCTAATAAAAAACTATAAAAACAGAAAAAAGAACCACATTGAACAGATAATCTGAAATAATCATGAAGTACCCTTCCAACTCTTATATTATGGGATACTCTGACCCTTGAAGAACACATTTTTCAATTACATCATGTCAAAAGGATATGTGAATTTCATTTTCTGTAGTTTGTATTATGAAATACATGTTTTTCTTTCTCAAATATAAAATAATATTGACTATATCTTTTCTAAATACCCCACTACAGACACATGAACATGTAGGTATGTACATACACAGTCACACAATCAGATGGGATAGAATGAAAGAAATGCTAGAAATCATTCTAAGAACGCAATCTTGTCATATGAAATAATTAGAAGCTTCATTTTTATGCCTAAAACAAATCCAATATTCTTCTAGGTAATCTGCAACATATATTTGTAGCTACACACGTAATATGTCAAGTTTAGATGATGGAGACACTTTGAATTCTGGTCTTTGCAAAAATATTCTCAGGCAAGCCCTGAAGTTATACTTCCCACAGAAGTCAGGTCAATTCAAGGGGAAAAGTCACTTGGAGGTATGCCTTTCAGTTAGAAATTGTGCTCACCAGTTCCCTAACTGGGAGCCTAGCTACATGCCTGGAACCTGTGATTGTAAGATCAAATAAGGAATGAATATTTTCTTTGAGAATTACTTCTTCATTGCCTGATCATTCTTACTCAGACATCTTTCAGTCATAAGGCGTGCATCTAAATTCCTGTTCCTAGTCCTCTCTGTTCCTGCAAAGTACACCTTAAAGGGCAAGGGTAGTCAAGCCTCAGAGACTGGACATTCTGGGATTGTGTCTTTCAAGTTTATGAAGCTTTATAACCTCTTCACACACTGGGTAAAACTTCACTATTTCAATCTTGACAAGACAAACATTAGACATATAATTCTAAGCCTAATAGCTTAACACTCCAGGTCTTAAAAGAGTTTGGAAAGCAGCACTCAGGAGGGAGAAGCAGGTGGATCTCTATGAGACTGAGACCAACCTGGTCGACATAGTAAATTCCAAGTGGGCTGGGGCTAGGGAGAGACCCTGTCAAAAGGCAGGGGAGAGGGGATGAGGATAACCAATTCATCATATGGATGTGGGAATTATATTTTTCAATTTAATGAAATGGAGACATATCAGCATAGATACCCAATATTTCATTCTTGCCTAAGCCCAAGCAGACCCATGAAATAAAGCAAATAATGAACATTTTGTAAATATTGTACATCTCATATATCTATTCTTTTAAAAAGACTTATTTTGGAGCAGAAATGCCCTTAACCCACAGTCCTCTAAATTACAGGTGAAGAAATTCAGGTCCAGAGAAGGAAACCTGAGCTGTCTACACTTGCCCAACTATCTTTTTGCTACATTCTTAATAACTCAGCTACCTATAGGAAACATCATCTACATTACTCTCAGGCAAGTAAAATTTCTTTTCAAAATGTAAACAATCCTATACCAGTTTAGACTCATAGAAGCCTATCTACCAGATAGTCACTTGGATCAGGGAAAAACAAGATGTGTTCAACTGAAAGTTGCTTTGAAAATTAAACTAAAAAAAAAAAAAATGGATGTAAGTAACAGATGCAAACTATAGAATGACAGACAAATATGACATTCCCATATAACACAATCCTTCAACCCACATTGGAAGTTCTTGGGAACATAAGAAGATCAAAACAGAAAATTCTGATTGATTAGCAACAGTGCTTTTTTGTTCCACTAACACTGAGGGCCTACTAGCCAACCAGGCAGACTTGATTTTTTTCAGTTTCAGCTCTTTTGCTTTATCTGTAGAAATTTCATTATTTTCTTTTAATACTGAAATGCAACTTACCTAAAGCTTTCAGCATAAATCCCAAGTATACAGTTTGATTTTTACATATGTACACAACCTATATTCAACACTAAGATCACCCACAGACCTCTCATTCTCTGTCACACCCAACCTCCTCCCAGAAAAAAATTGATTTCTATTATAACTCTTTGTCTATCTCTTGCTGTCTTGAGATCCTTGAGAGCAGAGACCATAATCCCAGCATGCAAGAGACAGAGGCGACTGGATCCAGGCCCACCAGGACTACACAGTAAGACCCTGTCTCGAAAAAAATCAAAAGAACAAAAGTTTGCTGAGTTCAGTACACTGGGAGAACGACATGCAGATTTCAGAGAAGGTACTATAGAATAAAAGTCTGAAATCTGCCATCCACCTAGAAAAATAGGTCATCCCATTCTACTAGCAGGCCAGAGTTCTGGATCTTCCATTTCATATTAGTGCGGTTAGGTCTCAGTATTAGAGCAAACAGGTTTCATGTGGAGAATTAGATGTATAGTTTGGGAAGCTGATTTTATGCTAAGAAACAGGTGACTCATTTACTCTCACTGCAGGGGTATTTTTAGTATGGTCAGCTAATAGCCCATCTCTCATATTAGGCATTATTCTGTCAAACTTGGAAGTCATCCTAACACCTCCAGCTGGATAAGGCAAAGCGAAGAAAGAATAACAAGGTTTATGAGAGGCAAAACACAGGCGAATTCATATATAGCAGCAGCATGTACACTTTTAAGTCATCTCTCCAAGGAAAGAGGATGCCCCTACTAACCCTTGTCCAATCTTCTCAAACCGTGTGTACTTCTTCTTAGGATCGCCCACACTCACTATGCTCCCTTTGAAAGAAACAGAGACCATGAATCATTTTGTTCCAGATAAAGATAAACAGCAGACCCCATGATCCTCCTAACCCCGGAGTTGACAAGGATTAAAGAACTACGTCCAATTCCCAAAAAGCATACTAAATAGGCCATTAGCTTTTCCCCAGTAAATTCCAAACAAAAGTTTTATATTCTTAACTGCTTTTATTCATAGTAATCTTCATTTCTGAACTTCTAAGAGCCATTCATTCATTTTTTTTGTATTTAAAAAAAATTTCTACTGAATTTTTGTGTATTTCATATAATAAAACATCTTAATCAGCTTTATATTCCCTTCCCCATTGGGACCTGCCCAAAAACACCCCCTATCATGTCAACTTAGTGTCCCCAGATATTCTTCAGTGCAAGCTCATCCATTGAGGTATAGTGAGCCTATCTAGAGTCCCTCCTTTTAAAAAGATCAGCTATTCCTCACCCAGCAGTAATCAGCTGCCAATAATTCTTTGACTAAGACTGGAGCCTGCTGTCCATTTTGAGAGTTTCATGCTAGGTTTTTGTCTGCTTGAGTTTGCGTGGGTCTTGTGCATGCTGACACCATTGCTGTAGGTTCATATGAGCAGGGTCCCAGGAGCTTGTTAGGACTTTATTTCCATATGGTCATGCACCTCCTATGGCACTTACAACCTTTCCTCTCCCTCTTCCACAACGGTCCCTGAGCCCTGGGTACATGGAGCTTCTCTTACATTCATTCATGTTTAAATTAACTCATTCATTAAATGTTTATTCATTTACTACATACAAAACTATATATTGAGTGCTAGAAATAAAGACAAGATGAGCTACAGTTAAGAAAGTCAGTGCTCACATAGCCAGGTGTGGTGCGCACCCTTAATCCTAGCACTTGGGATGGCAGAGGCAGACAGATCTTTGTGAAGTCCAACGGCCACCATGGTCTAACAGAAGTGAGTTCCACGGACCAGCTGGGACTACAGGGAGACCTGTCCTCAAAAAGACCAAAAACAAAAAAAAAAGTCAGTGCTGCTCAAAAGCCTCAATCTCATGGAAAAGCACTACTAAAAAATTCAGTAATTACTGTGATAAATGCTAAAGGGATAAGGAATCCAGAAAGAATCAGAAATAGTCTGAAAAACTTTCACAGTGGTGGGCTGATTTTATAAACATAAAGATAACAAAGTCCAGAAGAGCACAAGGAAAGAACCAAGAGAATGTGGGGCTGGAGAGAAAGAGGCTCAGTGGTTAAGAGCACTAATGCTGTCTACTGCAGGACCAGGTTCAGTTTAGTTCCTAGGCACCCACATGCGCTAAGAACTTTAGTGCCAGGCATGGTGCACACAATCTTTAAATACCCAGCAACTCGCGAGGTGGAGGAACAAGCAGATCTCTTATGGTTCAAGACAGCCTGGTCTAACAAGCAAGGTCGCGGCAGCCTGGACTAGAAAGGAAGATCCCTATCTCAAAATGAAAGAAAGAGAGAAGAGAGACAGCGAGAAAAGAAAAGAGAGAAAAGAGAGAGAAAGAGAAGAGGAGAAAGAGAGAAAGGAAGGAGAGGAAGAGGAAGAGGGGAGGGGAGGGGAGGGGAGCAGAAGAGAAGAGAAGAGAAGAGAAGAGAAGAGAAGAGAAGAGAAGAGAAGAGAAGAGAAGAGAAGAGAAGAGAAGAGAAGAGAAGAGAAAAGAAAAGAAAAGAAAAGAAAAGAAAAGAAAAGAAAAGAAAAGAAAAGAGAAGAAAGCCAAGAGGTTTTGCATTGGGGAAAAGTTCAAGTTCAAAGATAAGGTCATATAGCAAAGTGATACCAGACCTAAGATTAGGAGTTTGGTTTTCAGTCTTTCAGACCAATAAGCTTTTCCACTGATACCAATTACTAGGATTTGTTGCTTCCCACACACATTACTGTCTTCTTTGACTTAAAACGAGTCAGGTATTAATAATACTATTTAAAAGATGAGAGAGGCTCAAAGAACAGCAGGAAATTGCCCAGGACACAAGTTAATGACAGAGCTGGGGCTTCAACTCCAGTGTCCTAACTCCCAGGCCAGGCTGCTTTCTAAAATGTTCTGTATTACACTTTAAGAAAAAAATGGTTCCAGGAACAAGACTACAGATGATTAAACAGATGCCTGGGTGAATGGTTTTCACTTTGTCAGCTTATGAGGGCCCCAGGCAAGGGCAATTTTTAAGCCAATGAATGTTTTGTTTTAAAGTCAAAGAAGTATTAGGAAACTGAGAGCTGCTAAACTAGAGAACAAGAATCTCAGCTTTAGAAAGCAATGCCAGTGGGTGCTGGAGAGATGGCTCAGGAGGTGAGAGCACTTACTGCTCTTCCAGAGGACCCCACATGGCAGCTAACCTCTGTCCTTGACTCCAGTTCCAGGGATCCTGACACCCTCTTCTGACCTCTGTGAGCACTGCACGCAAGGTGCATTTACATTCATGTGCACAAAATATTCATACCCATAAACGAAAATAAATCTTTTAAGAAAAAAAAGGACAGAAAGCAATGCCAGTGTAGAAGCTTGGTCAAATCAGTCACATTCAAATCCTTTTTCAAATGATTTTTTCCAAGCCAAAAGATCAAGCAAGCCTTTCGTGTACTATAATTCCTTCTGGAATCTATTGAACAGGTACCCTCATATATCCCCAATTTCTAGTTGCTAAAGAGAGTAAAATGGAAATTTATACCTGATTGCAGGAGGCAACATACTCTAAAGAACACAGCTTGGATTCAATCTCAGCCCTGTCACTTTCTAGCTTTATGATTTGGGGCAAGATATTTAGCATCCTTGGGTCTTCAAAACCTTAACTGCATCAATGAGGACCATAATGCCAATCTTAAACAGCTATTTGATAATAAAAATTTAAAACTCAAGAAATGATCTTGCTTGCCTTTCAGTGCATAATGCAGGTTCCTAAAATGCTGGCTTCTCCTTCCCTCTTTTCCTACAGCCATGATGGCAAAACTGTTTTCTCCTAGGCCAACAGCAAGCACCAATCAAAGCACTCTTTTCCATCAGGTATAATCAAGACCTCAGTCTTTCTTCACAGAATATTCTAGAATATTCACTAAATAAAAACCACATGTCATCCTTATAATCCTCAAAGTGAGTTATCCACAATCTCTCCCATCACATCCTCCTCCTAAGGCGGTGTCCAACCAAAGCTGGTGAAACCCAAGTCAAAGGTTTAAGGTGATGAATAGTACAGTCCATGGCTAACGTACCATACATGGCCAGCCAGCCACATGGTCTAAACCTAGGATCCAGATCTTCATAGCAGCAGAATTCCATCTCCACAATTGGGCACTCATAGACCAAAAGAAGGTTCGGATAAGTATGAAGTGCTTACGTAATTTCTCCAAGATCTCCTCATCAGACATTTTAGGCTTCTTCTTCTGCTTCTCAGTATTCCGAGTCAAAGCATCAGGTGGAGTGGTGGTATTCTCAGTGGGTGAAATGGGAGATGTAGCCACATCCCGAGTTGGAGTAACAGGAAGTGGTTCAATCACCGATCGTGTATATACCTGCATTATTGGTGCAAAATTTTACCAAAATTAGCTTTTGTTAACATAGTGGAACCTTTTCTAGATGTAACATTGGAATAGCAACAGGAAAAGAGTCTGCCAAAATTCATCCTTTCTCATATGTCAAAATCTGCATTATTCCTCAGAGCCCACACCCATTTGTTGAGTGAAATGACCCTTTTTTGCTCTCACTGGTTAGTCTTAGGACAAAGATACTCTAAAAGGGCCAAACGATTTGCACTGTTGATCAACACGTTATTTTATTCCCTCTTTAGCTCTTGAGCCCGCACCAAAAAGGAAGTACTCCTGCTTTTCAAGAGGCAGTAGGTTGTAGGGATTTGCAGCACAGACTTGGGAACTTGACTGTTTAGGCTTTAAATCCCATGGTTATTCTTACCATCTGTGTGACTTGACAAACTGCTTAACTTCTCAGTGTTTCAGTCTCTTTGTCTATAAAATGGTGATAATGTCTACCTTATTTGATAAATTAATGCATGTGAATGATCAAGAGTCATGCACAGCAGATATTAGGTACTCAAATTCTAGCTTTTAAATATACCATATTTTCTATTCATTTATTCATAGAATTTTAGTGGGAATCTATAATAAGCCTAGCCCTGTTCAAAATGCTGCTCCCATGTTCTCATTCTGGGGAAGGAAGTGACAAAGTCACTGTAGCAAGGGAGAAAAAGAAAAGTATATTTAAGGAAGAAGCAGCCACATGCTGCCAAGGTTCAGACGCACTCCCTGGCTACAACTTCCCTTCCCAAGAAGATGCATTAAGTATTTATCAGGAATTGCTTTTGTTTAGTTTTTTAGTTTGTTTGATACAGGGTTTCCCTGTAGCCCCAGCTGGCCTAGAACTCACTATGTAGACCAGGCTAGCCTTACTCTCATAAAGATCCACCTGTTTCTGCCTCCTGAGTGCTGGGGTTAAAGGAGCATGCCTGGGACTATTTATCAGATTTTCTTTTTTTTTTTTTAATGCTTTTTTTAAAATTTTATTTACTTTTGTATGTGTATGAATGTACTACCTGCATGTAGGTTTGTGTACCTGTGTCATGCAATGCCTTGGAGGTCAGAAGAGGGTCTTGGATTCCCCTGGAACTGGAGTTCTCCTGGAATTGGAGTTACAGACAGTTCTTAGCCGCCATGTGGGTGCTGGGGATCGAACCCAGGTCCTCTGCAAGAGCAGTCGGCACTCTTAACCGCTAGGCCATCTCTCCAACCCCAGATTTTCTTTTTTTATATGTTTGAGTGTTATGCCTGCATGTATGTAAGTGTACCCACGCTGTGCAATGCCTGCAGAGAACAGAAGAGGGTGTCGGATCCCCTGGAACTGTAGTTACAGACAAATGTGGGTGCTAGGATTTGAATCTGGGTCTTCTGCAAGAACAGTCAGTGCTCTTAATCACTAAGCTATCAATCCAGCCCCAATTTTACGAGATTCTCATCATAAAAACTCAGTTATCTTTTGGATAGTCTACAGGGTCTATGGAGACAGGGAAAACACATTATTCATCCATGAGTTCCTCCATCTAACCACTTACCTAACAAGAAGCAATCATTCACATAAGTGTCATGGGAAATTAATAAATAAGTAACTCAGCTGAATTGGCTTCCTAACATAATGATTTCTCAATTGTTCTTTCTTTCTTTTTCTTTATAGTCACGTTCCTTAACTCCATAAAGCAACAGCAAAATGGCACAAGTCAGCTGTGCAACAAGGAGCCAGGAATTCTTCTGCACTACAGTGTAACCAAGAATGGGGGATCCCCATCCACAGGTTCAAATACAGTGCTGGCTCAACTTTCCCATTCCTGTATCTGTACAACAACTATGTTTCAGCTACCTAAACTTTTATTGTCATGCCCTGTCCTCTTTCCTTGCGTCTCCTCATATGGATCCTTGAGAAAAGAAACCTGGCCTTTTCTTCCTTTCCTAACATTCTCCTTAACTGGCTCCCAGTGCAGGCCCTATACACACAAAAATGTGATGTGTGTACTCTGGTGGAACGCAATCTTGGGTTTGATTACCTGCCTTCAAATCCTGGCTTTTGCTTATTAAGTGACTGTAGATAGATCAATTTACCTCCCCCAATCTGAGCTGTTTCTTTTTATAAAGGAGGAATTAACAGAATCATTTTAGAGAGGAATGCTAAGAAGTAAATTTATCAATCCATTCCTTTATCCAATATTTACTGCCCTCTGATTCCTGTGCTAAGAACTATTTTAAGTACTGAAGATAGATGATAGTGGGTAGGTAGGTAGGTAGGTAAGTAGGTAGATAGATGATAGATGATAGATAGATAGATAGATAGATAGATAGATAGATAGATAGATAGATAGGATAAACAGATGACAGATTGATAGATTTCCTCTATGTCAGAGGAATTCAAGGTTTAGAGAGCAAACTACCTGCCGCACCCCCACACACACCAAGAGCAAAGTGTTTTAAATGAATATGCCTGCATAGGCCACATCAATGGGAGACATTTTGACAACTCTTTACTTTTAAAGGCCTTTTTCCCCTCAAGGTAACTTTATGACCTATTAAGAAGGACATTTAACAGATTCTGTTGGTAAGTTCTTATGCTAAGAGGTCAGTTCCTAATTGAATTTCCTTCACAGCATCTCCCCCTAGTCATCCAAGGAACACAGAGTTTAATTCCTAGATGATTCTTTCATTATCGATCACTCCTCATAACAAAAAGCCCAAACAAAGAAATACTAGAAGAGTGCCTCAGAGTATCCACTGATGGGAGTCACTGTTCAGTGATGCTAAATCAAGTAAAAGGCGATATGGACTACACTGTTCAAAGTGCAGGAGGACAGACTGTGGCTATTCTGAAATGCAAGAACCACAAAGGAAGTTAAACAAAAATCCCTGCCAATATCCGGCATCAAAATGCACTCCTAATGTCCAGCATATTAATAGCACTAATGTATTATAAACTCTCTTGGGTCTTTCAGCATCATCAATGATGCTGTGAGAGCAGCTGAACACTGCACATTTAACATCAAAGAAAAAAATCTTCAGCAAGATAATTCACTGCTTCCCAAGAGACTGAAATAACATTAGCCCTAAAGTGAGTTGCACCAATTCTATATACCTTCCTGTCCTATTCAGAAAGAACAGGCTAAGTAAACCAAGAGTAGCTTGGTACAAACACCAATTAACTAGGATATTTTGGGAGTACCTGTAATGACAAATACAACATTTTCTTTTTAATCATATAGAAAGTATTCTTTAAGAGGTGCTCCAGCTGGGCACAGTGGTACATCCCAGCGTCAAGAGCCTGAGAGGCAAGAGTATGGTCATAAATCAAGGCCAGACCTGAGCTACACAGTGAGACCTTGTCACAAAACCAGGGGAAAAAAGTATTTCTTTTTTTTTTAATCTTTTTTAAAATTTATTTTTGTATGTGTATGAATGTACTCTCTGCATGTAGGTTTGAGCACCCATGTCGTGCAATGGCACGGAAGTCAGAAGAGGGTGTTGGCTTCCCCTGGAACTGGAGTCAAAGACGGTTCTCAGCTGTCATGTGGGTGCTGGGGATTGAACCGGGTCCTCTGCAAGAGCAGTTGTTGCTCTTAACCACTAGGCCATCTCTCCAGCCCCAGGGGAAAAAAGTATTTCAACGATTGTAGCAGCTCTAAAGTTTATGGACCCCATCAGGGTACTACACTCCTAGCCTTAGTACAATCACTTCTGTCCATGACCCCTAACCCTTACATGTTAATGAATCAGAAAACTATCCAGATCCCAGAAACTCACAGATTTTGTGTGCTCTGGACGCGGAGCAATCACTGGAGGTGGGGTAGCATCATCATCATCATCTTCATCTTCTGAAACTGGTGGCACTGCCGGGGTCTCAGACACAGTCTTCACATTCTATACAGAAAAGAATTGCCAAGTTTATCTGGTCCAGTAGACCTGGACCTTAAGATATCAGGACTGCTAGTTCTCCAGAAGGAACCCCGTCCTGACATCCCACCCCCCCATAAAAGCCACATTAGCCTCTAGGCTGTCTACCTTTGTGTAGCCAGCAGTCTCAGGCAGGCGGCTTCCCTCTCTTTTAGCCATCACTATCTACTCAGTTTGGGTGCTTCCTTTCCCCAACCCAAAGCCTAACTGTAGAATGGGAAACCAGTTCACAGCTTTCTTACTGTCTCCTCCCAACCAAACACCTGAAGACGGGCTCCCAGTTCCTCCTCCTTCTATGAATTTTACCTCTTCACACTGAGCAGATTAAATAAAGTATGAAATGTAGGGAAGGAATCAAAAGTTTGGAATTGTTCAAAATCACTGTTAATTTATCACTACTAATTCCTTACCTTTCCTAATATGGTAAATGGAAGCCCAAACAGGCCTTTTTTTCCAACCTCCTAGACCTAATCTGTCACCTGAGTGTGCGCATGCAGCTCATGGCATACATCTTGCTCAATCTCAGGGTACAGAACACTAAATCTAAAAAGAGATCATGTATTTCTCCCCAGACTGGATGCTCTTACACTGAACTTCAATCTTATTCTGGAATGAGCTTTACCAATACCACTAATTAGATCTGCTATAATCTGTAGCAACTTGATTTTCCCATGTACACTATAACAGAGGTAGGCCAAGATTAACAGGTTTTAGGGCAGGTCCAGGCAATAATAACCTACCATTACTATTTACAAATAAATTCAAGAAAAAAGTGGGTCTAGAACATGAAGGGGTTTTTGTTCGTTTTAATTTTTGTTTTATTTTTAGCATTAAGACTAAAAAGGCAATAAGGATTTTTCTTTTTTCTTTTTTTTTGGTCTTTTCGAGACGGGGTCTCCCTGTAGTCCCTGCTGTCCTGGAACTCACTCTGTAGACCAGGCTGGCCTTGAACTCTGCCTCTGCCTCCCGAGTGCTAGGATTAAAGGCGTGTGCCACCATGCCCAGCAGGATTTTTCAAACATATACTTGAGATAAATATTTTCAGATATTTTTAGAGATGGCATTGATACTGCTGACATAAAGGCATAAGGATGAAAAAGCTGGTCCGTGTCCTAAAGCAGCTCACCATCTGGTACGGAGAGAGACAGAGGGTGAGTCCCCATCCTGCCTACCACCTGAGGCTCCTGACAAAGGAAAGCCAAGAGACAGGTGGAAGAATTTAGAAATACTGGATTAGAGCTGTATCTGATATATAAAGGAAAATTGCAATCATATGCTTTATAACAGGACCACATACATGTAACAAGACTTCACTACATCGTATGACCAAAAACTTAGCCAAGCATAGCCAAGCAATTAGTTATGATGATCACAGGTGCTGATCATCTTCCTGGCCCAAACTTTCATCACTTGAAGAATGTGAAGGAAGAAAAGTGATATAATTTGAGGGGAAGGGAGAGAAGGAGACAAGAGGAGGGAAAGGGAGTTAGACAGGACTACATATCAAGACGCTATCTCAAAGAAGGAGGAGGAGGAAAAGGAGGAGGAGGAGGAGGAGGAGGAGGAGGAGGAGGAAGAGGAAGAGGAGGAGGAGGAAGAGGAAGAGGAAGAGGAAGAGGAGGAGGAGGAAGTAATTATTCTAATCAGAAAGAGTAGAAGCCAGAAAGCAGTAGTATGACATATTACAAGAGCTGAATTTTTTTTTTAATTTACAATCAAGAAACATACATACAATAAAGCTATCTTTCAAAACTGAAGATGAAGGTGGGCTAGAGAGATGGCTCAGCATGGGCTGCTGTTGCAAAGGACCTGGGTGGGTCCAGTTCCCAGTACCCACCTGGTGACTAACAACCATCTGTAATGCCAGTTCCAGGGGATCTGAGGCCCTATTCTGGCCTCTGAGGGCACTGCACACACGGTTCACACTTACATGTAGGCAAAATACATAAAATTTTAAATTAAAAAAAAGATGAGGGCCACTGAGATAATCAACAGGTAAAGGACCTGCTGCTATGCCTGACCACCACAGCAGAAAGACCAACTCCTGCAAGTTGTCTTCTGACTTCTACACACAAGACACCACACACATACAGACACATGCACTTGAGTGCATGCACACACACAATAATGAAATAAAAATGTAATTTTAAAAATTTTAAATGAAGATGAGGGCTAGGTATAGTATTGTATATCTTTAATCCCAGTACTTGGGAGGCAGAAGCAGGATGGTCTCTGTGAGAGTGCTGCAGGCCAGCCAGGGCTACATAGTGAGGCCTAGTCTCCAAAGGTGTGTGGGGGGGGTGAAGAGTGGAGGATCAAGATAAGGGAGTGGGGAGCGGAGGGAGGGAGGGAAAATTTTCTTCTAAGAATCACAATTACGACACATATCAATAAACATGAAGATATGCTCAAAATCATTAATTCTTAGGAAATGCAAACACAACCACGATGAGCTACCATTTCAAATGCACTAAGATTACTATAATCAAAAGACAGAAAAGAAGTGTGGGCAAAAATATGGAGAAATCAGAGCCCTCATAATTGCTGGTGGGAATGAAAAATGATGACAACACTGTGAAACAGTCTGGCAGTTCTTTCTGTAGTCAGATCCCCATTAACAAAGCAGGTTTAGAAGACTCTTCTCTGGCTCTGTCCAGCCTAACAGGAAAATTCCAAAAACAAAAAATGAAGGGCTTCTCCCATGGTCTGGCTGAAATATCCTACAGTGCTGCCAGCAAACAAAGAAGTCTCGATTACGGAGGTGGCCATAAAGCTCTAGAAATGTACTGAGATTGCTGAACCTAAATGGAACTTAAAATTGTACTAAGTTTTAGTATCTTTTAGAGCTCAGATTTAATGTTTCTCCCTATTCTTTCCTCACTTAAGACTTTGGCTGATAGAATTCTAGGTTGGAGCCAGGCGTGGTGGTGCACACCTTTAATCCTAGCACTTGGGAGGCAGAGGCAGGCGGATCTTTGTGAGTTCAAGGCCAGCCTGGTCTACAGAGTGAGTTCCAGGACAGCTGGGGCTACAGGGAGACCCTGTCTCGAAAAGACAAAAAAAAAAAGAATTCTAGGTTGGGAATAATTTCCTAACAGAGTTTGGAAAGCACTGCATTTCTGCCATCTATCTTACGATCACGTGAAGTCCAATGCTACTTTAGTTTCATTTCTTTATCATTTCTTTGCACTTGAAAAGCTCATAGGATTTTTCTTGTACCACTACTTCAAAATTTCATAATTAAATCCACATTTTCATCTCTTGCTGTGAAATGAGCAAATAAATTTATTATTGATTCTTTCAATCTGAATATTCAAGCTTTCGGTCCTAGGAAATATACTTGAATTATCATTGATTTCCCCCTGATTTTCTTTGTTCTCTTTTTCCAGAACTACTTTTAGTATTTAGATTTTATTTTTAACCTCTTGAACTGAACTGATTCTGCATTTTCTTATATTTTCCTGGTTTTCTTGAGATTTCTACTTTTTTTTTCAGTCTATATGTGGAGTTTTTCATTTCTGCTACATGTTTAATTTACACAGCTCTTTTATTAGAAAGAGTTCTAGCATTATATTTTGCATAAAAAATTATCTTTCTTGGAAAGCATTAATGATGTGCCTTCTACTGATTCCAACTCTATTCTTTAATTTGTCTTCCATATTAGCTCTTTATTTTCCCATCTTTCACATTTTTCATGTTTTACTAACTCTCTCACTGATTTTAGATTATAAGAACTCTTTTACCCTCTGATCCTCCAGTAGCAGTTTAGTTTTGTCAATGCAGATTCACAAATTCTTTTTGAAGAATTATTTTTCCTGAATTATCTACTTCCTATAGGCCCAGTTTTATAGATTTATCTCAATCCTTCTACTGTTGCCCTCAAAATGTTTGTATTTTACTGCAAGTCAAGGTCTAGACAGAGTCCTGAACATCATTAGCATGGGAGTTTCCTTCAGGCATGCAATCTGTCCTCTGAATGACAGGTCTGATTTAGTCTGTGCATTATGGAGAAGTGGTTACTGGCAAGTTTTAATTTGTGATATGTATGTAATGAAAAAGGATATGATGTAGAAATTCCTTTCCTCCCAGGTATCTGAGCATGAGAAATGTAGTCTTGGAATGCAGGGTTTTACCACATTTTCTTCACAAGCAGGAATTCTTGCCTGGCACTGTAAACCTGACTGAAAGCCCACGGCTTAGGTCCTAGTCCTAGCTGGGAACCTACTACTGGTGTTTTGTCAAATGGAAATGTTGTCAAACTGCTTTCTGCTTATTTACATTTATACTCCTAGATTAATGTTGCTCTCAAACTTGGCCAGAGTAGCTTCTTTCTGCAGAGGCCAGCAATAAATGCAGCAACTCATAACTAATCAGAGTGCTGATCATCACTGACTGCTGAGTGCTCTACCCTAAATGGGACTTTTAAGTCAACTCTGTTCCAAGCCTGAGGGGCAAAAGAACAGGTGGAAAGAATGTAAAAGCCCAAAGGTAGGGGGAATGCTGTGAAATGTTGTCTTCTGAACATGACAGGGCCACAACACTCATGAACTCATTGCAGCTTGATCTGCACAAGATCAAGCCAACTTATCAGTCAACATTCCAGCAAGCAACACTAACTGGACTCAGTGGGTTTAAAAAAAAAAAAAGGAAAAAGAAGACATGAAAGTGGGAGGGGAAGGTGCTGGCAGGATATGGGGGGTTGGTGGGAAGAGGTAGTTGGATATGCAAAGATAACAAAGATCAAGATGCCTGGTATATACAAAATGAAATTATCAAAGAATAAATAAAAAGACATTCTAAAAATGATTCCAGCCGGGCGTGGTGGCGCACGCCTTTAATCCTAGCACTCGGGAGGCAGAGGCAGGTGGATCTTTGTGAGTTCAAGGCCAGCCTGGTCTACAGAGTGAGTTTCAGGCCAGCTGGAGCTACAGAGAGACCCTGTATCGAAAAGACCAAAAAAAAAAAAAAATTCCAGTCTTTTCTTGCACTGCAGAGCCTCCTTTCCCTTTCTGCTGATTCTCTCTCAGGCCCCCACACCACAGTGGTTTTCCTCAAGTAAACAGGTGAATTTAAACTAATTTACTTTTGAAAATGACTCAGGACCACAGCCCCAGTTTTTTTCTGGTGCTCCTTCTATCTTCCTAGGATTCTTCTCTCCCACTGTCTGGCCTTGAACCCTCCATCTTTCTGCCTTGGTCTCTGGTGCTGGTATTTCAGGCGTGTGCCAAGTGCCTGGCTGTCTTCCAGTACTAGAAGCTGCGGCAGCTTCTGCTCTAATCAATCTGACCTTGTACACTTTGCATCTTTTATGAACTTCTAACGACTGACATATGTCATGTTTTTGTTTACAGTATTGTTTTCATTTTTATTGTATCTTTGGGCAAGAGATAAGCACATGAATTCAGCCCATCATCCTGAAAGTACTTCCAGAGGAATCTTCTAAGACATGAGCTTGGACTAAAATACACATCCGACTATATAAATCTTTTACTTAAAATATTTTCTTAATTCTAACACAAACACCAAGTTCTCTTGCTTTATATATTAGACTCCTAATGGCCGAGCTTTTGTTCACACTGTCCTTCAGACACTGCCCCCTTTTCATTACAGCTTTACCTGGGATTATGTTGTAAATCCTTGTTGTGAAATATCACTAAATTGTGAGAATAAGAGCAAAGACCTCACCAGTCCTTAACTATTCAGCACTCCAAGAGCCTATCACATGAGAGGCATTCTTTTATTTAAGATGGAACTGAGCTATGTACCTCACACTAGCTTTGAACTTAGGATCCTCCAACTTCAGTCTTCCAAGTGTTAAGATTACAGTTAGGCCCTCCACACCTAACTGGTATTCATTTTATAAATGAGAATCAGTGACAAAACCAGCATGGAATCTTAGAACGGAGAGATCCCAGACCCATACAACAAAGTTTGGTTTACAGCTAGGAGAGGTCTAAGAGACGATGTTTGTTAAATGAACAGTAACTGTTCAAACGTCCCTCTATGACCAGGAAGAAAAATCACTCCATCAAATATGACCCACTGAACATTATTCTTGCAGCCCTCTCTTTTGGCTCTTATTCCCCTAGTCTGCCATTAAGGTTTTCCTCAAGGTCTAAGAATGCACATTCATTTTTGTGCTACCTATGATCTGGCATGAAAAAGGGGCTGAGGAAATATGGATGCTCAGGAGAATGGAATTTCTTAACTGATCTCTACTACTAACTCAACAACAGAAAGCAAGTCACAATCATTCTGTGTCTCTATTTCTTAATCTGGAGAAAGTAATCCTGCTTATTTCACAAATGAAATGGAACAAATTACTATAAAACCAATACAGAAAACAGTGACATGCTGTCAAAATAAAAACATATCCTCCATATAAAACTAGTAAGGAAATAATAGAACAGCGAGTTACAGGACAAGTGCTCTCGATTAGGAAAGAATGTCCTTGACAGACTGAGTGGTTTTAATCATAGATCCTAAACTAGTGCAGGTTTTTACCACACAGGTGTTATCCTCTTGCCCATATGGCATGAGCCACAGGGCTCTTCCTCCACACTAACAAACAGCATGGCTGTGGTTTTACTGCAGTCACCTTTGTAAGACCTCTCTGACATTTTCTCTGTTCCCTGCCATGGTGGAAATCCATAAACTGAGATTCATAGGATTCCAGTTCTTATCTTGTTTTGTTTGGTTGGGTTTTAATTTTTGTTGTTTTATTATTTTAATTTTATGTGTATAAATGTATTCTCTTCATGTGTTTAAATGCACCCATGTCATGCAGTGCTCTCGGATGTCAGAAGAGGGTGTTGGATCCGATGGAACTGGAGTTACGGATGGCTGTTAACAGCTATGTATGGGTGCTGGGACTGTGCTGGGACTTGAACCCAGGTCCTCTGCAATAGCAGCCACTGCTCTTAACTGCTGATCCATCTCTTCAGCCCTGGTTTTATTTTCTGTTTGTCTGTCTTTTTGAGACAGAGTCTCATGTATACCAGCCTAATACTATGTAGCCAAGGACGACCTTGCCTCTACACACAAGAGCTGGGATTATTGGCATGCACCACAACTGGTTTCTAATATGGTTTTTATTTATGAGTCTTAGGAAGGTTTGTTTTTTGCCTGTGAAATGAGGGTGCTAGTATTTCCTTCTCAAGGTAACAATATGGATTAATTATGCTAAAGATGAGGCT
>VZQC01005371.1:705139-761491 GCA_009823505.1 Rhizomys pruinosus
CACAGTGCCTGAGGAATGACACTTAAGGTTTTCTCTGACCTCTGTGCACACACATAACACAAAGAAATTATCTTTCTATATGCATGCCTAGCTTTCACAGAGACAGGAAGCCTGAGGATTAGGAAAAGCCAAGTATCAATTATGTGAAGTCTAATTAAAGGCAGGGGCTTGTTTTATAAGAACAGAATCAAGTACCCTCAATAAAGCAATTATATTTCATTGATTCTGAAGTATTTTTCATGTTCATAGAGATGTATCCTACAATTAAAGGCATTTCAGTTCAATGGTGAGTGGGACATAAAAAATTATGCAATGATATCACAGACTTGATGAAATAGGAAATAGAGACCCATAAGCAGTTTTAGGAAAAAAAGTTTCAGGACTAGGTTGTTTTTTATTCTATTTTTTAATTCCTAAGAATTCAATGGAATTGAGAGGAAGAAATATGCTACCAAATCTGCCATGTCTGTCACCAAGAAGCCAGCCTTGAGACTGCCCAATATCTCAATCCTGTCACCTAAGAAAGGGCCCAGTATAGCTTCTTTGGCTCTAGAGCAGATAAAAAATCTACAAAGAAGGAAGTAAGAAAATCTGTGACAGTATGCTCCTAAACAAAACCCAGGAGCAGGCAGCATGGCTGTGATTAAGAACCGTCTGTAACTTCAGCTCCAAGGAAATCTAATGCCTTCCTCCAGTGTCTGTGGGCACTGGACATTTATGTGGCACACATGTATGCAAGCAGGTGAATACTCATATAAATAAAATAAAAATAAATAAATCTTTAAAAAACTTAATAGTTAAGCCCTGGAAAAATCAATTCAAGGCACAATAAAAACTTAATTCATTTGCTTTGCTTTTCCAAAAAAACAAAATACCAACTTAGCAGAGCATTACGACCGCCTTCACTACACTATCAGACTTTACATACTGCGAGCATTTTTTGAGAACTCGACATTATGGTTATAAAATGCCTCAAATGCCATACGAGAAAGTAATTGGAGCTGGCAAGAAGGCTCAGCAGATAAAGGAACTGGACACACCTGAGGACCTGAGTTTGATCCTTGGGACCTACATGGCTAAAGGAGAGAACCAACTCCTGTGTAAGCTGTCCTCCGACCTCCGCTTATGCACTATGGCGTGTAACATAAACAAATAAATGTAACATTAAAAACTTTAAAAAAAGGAAACATTACTCCTTTTAAAGACAATGCCTAATTTCTATAGATCAAAATCAAATTCCAAAGCACAGAATAACAGAACAGAATGTACTTTCCAACCCATTTATTTTAAAAATGAGGAAACCCAGATTCACAAGGGCAAATATACTGGTTCAAGAAAAAGGAAGTTAATGTCAAAACACTGCTAAAACTTAGCTGAGATTTCAATAGAATCTACTTTTTCCCTAACACTGACTGGTCTAGAAAAACAAATGGCATAAGAAACTTAACCTCCTCCAGTGTGGAGCACAAGGGCAGAACTGATGGTTGTTTGGGCTTCCCAAGGAGGAGCCTTTAAACATGACATCTTTCAACCCAATTAAAAAAAAAAAAAAAGAAAAAAAAAGAAAAGAAAAGAAAAGAAAAGAAAAGAAAGAGAAAAAAGAAATCACAAGCTGAAGATGCCAAAAGATGTATGTGGCATGCATATATCCATATTTTGGAGTGATGCAGATTGGAAGGAACAATAACAAAAACAACAAAAGACTGGGTCAAAGAACTGACTGAAACAGTGAACTTCTGCTCAAAACAGTAAACTTCTGCATCGAAAATTTTAAAAGAGGACTGAGAAAAAGATTAAAAAACATGTTTGGGCAGAATGCATGAAGCTCTGGTGGGGTGGGGTGGGTGGGGTGGGGGCAAGGTGGGGATGTATCTAGACTTGATTGAAATTTTGTATGAAAAGCACAAAGATCTCAATAAAAATTGGCTTTAAAAAAAAAAGAAACTTGGGGCTGGAGAGATGGCTCAGTGGTTAAGAGCACCCACTGCTCTTGCAGAGGACCCGGGTTCGATTCCCAGCACCCACATGGCAGCTAAGAACCATTTTTAACTCCAGTTCCAAGGGAATTCGACACTCTCTTCTGACCTCCACAACATTGCACGACACAGGTGCACTAACCTACATACAGACCGTTACATTTTTTCACAGCTAGAAAACATAATAACATAAATAAATAAAAAATTAAAAAAAAAGAAACTTAACCCCAACAATGGATGGGGAGTTGTGTTTGGCTTATAGACAGCAGAGGTTTTAAAGGCCCAAATTTTTATTTTTATTTTATTTTATTTATTTTTTAATTTATTTATTTATTTTTGAGACAGGGCGTTCAAGATCCAGGCCCGTGAGAATTCCAGGCTAGCCAGAGCTACCCAATAAGAGCCTGTCTCAAAGAAAAGGAAAAAACACACTTCTATCACTTATCAGCTGAGTAATCATGGGTAAGTTATTTAATTTCTCTAATCTCAATTACTTCTTTGAGTCTATAAAAGGGGGACGGTAAGTCCTTGCCCTGCCAATCCCTAGAGGGTATCATGAGACGTCTCTCACATGAGCTAAATCACATGTGAGCATACACAAACTGAGTTGATGTTATCATAATTGACAGTTCAAAGAAAACAGAGAAATTAAAATAAAACATTAAAAATAAACTGTTAAATATAAAATTTTGCTTAGAGTTGGCCTTCAGCTAGAAAAAAAAAATTTTTTTTTTTTTTGTTTTTTCGAGAAAGGGTCTCCCTGTAGCCCCAGCTGTCCTGGAACTCACTCTGTAGACCAGGCTGGCCTTGAACTCACAAAGATCCTCCTGCCTCTGCCTCCCAAGTGCTAGGATTAAAGGCGTGCGCCACCACGCCCAGCAGCTAGAAAATTTTAAATCCCGCATATACATATGTGTGTTTACATTAATATACAAAAGTAGATGCATGAAAATGTATCTATGGAAATACAATAACTATCATTCAAGCATGTATGCACTGATGAACATATACGTAATTACTGGAATGTGTATATCTATACACATACTCATTCATAAATACTTAAGTGGACTATCATTTCAACCATATGCAAGTCTATAAGGGCAATAACTCTGTATACTTCCACATATCTATATACATGTACAGAGAAAACAGCTGCCAATCTCATGTGTCTGTAATAAATTCCTTAAACAAAAATTCTAATTTCTTTGCTACTCAATAACCTCTCACCCCAATTCCTCCTTGGAATGACCCAGTCCTTCAAGGAAAGAAGTGAGACAGATGGGGGGGGGGGGTTGTAGAGAGGAGGGAAAAGCTGCTGGGAAGATGCGTGGCTCTCTCCTGAGCACGACTGTGCCAGTCAGAGAGAAGCTGCAGCCTGCCATCTCTACCATCTGTGCCCTTTGATACAAGCCAGATCCTAGCTAGGGAAAGCATCCATCAAAAGAAACCAGTTCATCACAGCTCTCACCTCCAACAATGCTGCCTTTGAAGGAGGTAGCAGAAACAAAGAACTCAGACTGGGAAGAGGCTAGGCCCGACACTAATTTGGCCACACTACAAAGGCCTCCTGTGCAAACAACAAGGAGCTGCTAGATGTGTACAAACTTCTTGGTCTAATGTTCTATTCCCTGCCCCTCTGCTTTTCAGAGTCTCTCAAAGCCTAGGTACTCCCTGAATTTGCTAGGTAGCCAAGGATGACTTTAGAGTCCCCCTAAACCTGCCTCTACCTGGAATTACATGAATGTACCACAATCCCCAATTTTGCTCTAATATTCGAAGATACTATAAAAGTCAAGATTCAGGGCTGGAGAGATGGCTCAGCGGTTAAGTGCACTGACTGCTCTTGCAGAGGACCCAAGTTTGATTCCCAGCACCCACATGGCGGCTAAGAACCGTCTTTAACTCCAGTTCCAGGGGAATCCGACACCATCTTCTGACCTCCACAGCATTGCATGACACAGGTGCACCAACATACATGCAGATAGTACATTCATACACATAAGAAATAATAAAGCCAGGCGTGGTGGTGCACGTTTTTAATCCTAGCAGAAGCAGGTGGATCTTTGTGAGTTCAAGGCCAGCCTAGTCTACAGAGTGAGTTCCAGGACAACTGGGGCTACAGGGAGACCGTCTTGAAAAAAACAACAACAAAAAAAGTCAGGTTTGGGCCAGGCGTGGTGGCACACGCCTTTAATCCCAGCACTTGGGAGGCAGAGGCAAGAGGATCTCCGGGAGTTCAAGGCCAGCCTAGTCTTCATAGCGAGCTCCAGGCCAGCTGGGACTAAAGGGAGACCCTGTCTCAAAAATACCAAAAACAAAAAGGTCATTTCCAGAAAAAAAGGCCTTTCAAGTTATCCTAGAAAAAGGCAATTGTCTCTGCCATTGAAAAAGGTGCTCCAAGTAAAACCATGAGAGGCAGTAAATAAATTCAAAAGTAGGTTCAGAATTAGGAGGCCTAGGTTCTAATCCCAATTCCACTATTAGAAGCACTCTAAAAAATAATCCCTTACACAGAAAGTACATACAAAAGTATTTATAATTATGGGCTTGATTTCCATTCCCATGATAAAAATTAGTGCCCTAAGGCTGGAAATGAGGAAATGATGGCTCACGACTTCACTGCCAGGACTCTAACAGCTGACGCTGGAGGATCACCACAGGTTCTAGGCCAATCTGAGCTACAGAATGAAACTATCTCAAAAGTCTCGAAGAAGAAACTGGGCTTGCAAGTTACATGATACTCATTACTATTACTAAACAAGTAATTATATTAGCAGTAATGACAATGACAGCTAGATTTCCATGTTTTTAGAAGTCTGTGCTCATTTTATAAAATACATGCTATTTTTAAATAATATGCAGGAGCCTGTGAGATGGCTTAGGAGGTAAAGGCAGTTGTCACAAAACCTGAAATCCCAAGGACGGAAGTAGAGAACCGACTCCTGAAAGCTGACATACCCTCAAGCTACAGCACATGAACTTCAGCATGCATGCCTGTCCCCCAACAAAATAAATGTAAAAATTTCGTCTTAGTGAGTGACACCTGCATTCTTTCCACATTCCTCTAGCGTGCTAACTAACAAGCACACGGGAGCTTCTCCTGCTCTGACTACCATGGACAGAATCCTCATACCTGTAAAACTCATGTACTTCTGACTATTGGAAGTCTTCTTAGAGTTATAAAATTCCAACACATCCAGAACAGCCTGTGGGTTTTTCTTCTGCTCTGACTTAGTGATATTTGATGTTTGAAGCAAGCGGGCCCACTGCTCTGGCATCCCCTAAAAGAGAGATGTGCAAGGCTTTCAGGAAGGCATGGTTATAGGGGACTTGAAAGAATATCAGATCAAACCCTGGTATCTGCTAGCAGATAAAATGAGTTAGTCATCCCTAAGTTCCCTCAGACTTTAACAAGCCCTTTAAAAAAAAACCCTCCTTACTGTGCTTCTCATTTCGTAAGACATTTGCTCCTGTACCAGGCTTTACCTCCTACAGAACGGAGACCATGTCTGATTCTCCTGCATCATCAGTGCCCCACACAGAGCTTGCTGTCATGGGAGGTCTGTTTGGGCTGGCAATGTAGGTCAGTGGTAAAGCATTAGCCTGGCATGAACAAGGTCATTCCTCACTACTGGAAACTTAAAAAAAAAAAAAGGACACTCTGGAAATTAGCAAAGTGTTCTTATGAATTTAAGAAAATCCAAATGGCTGGACATGGTGGTGCACACCTTTAATCCCAGCACTTGGGAGGCCAGAGGCCAGAGGGCAGAGGGCAGAGGACAGAGGGCAGAGGCAGAGGCAGAGGCAGAGGCAGAGGCAGAGGCAGAGGCAGAGGCAGAAGCAGAAGCAGAAGCAGAAGCAGAAGCAGGTGGATCTCTGTGAGTTCAAAGCCAGCCTGGTCTATATGGTGAGTTCCAGGACAGCTGGAGCTACAAGACAAACCTGTCTCAAAAAAAAAAAAAAAAAAAAGATACAAATGAAAATCTCTGCCAAAGAAAGAAGTATCAGGAAGATGAGAAAGGCCTGAATCTAACAGCACACTAATGCTCAAAGAGTGATACTCAGGACTTACCGTAAACTCCCCTGTGACAGCATCAAAACCAACATGAATTGTATGCTCAAAATCTGAAGGAAGAGAAATCTCTGGCCGCTCTTTCTCCTTCTTCTTATTTGCTACAAGGAAAAATAGGGAAAAAGAAAAGCATTATTCAATTTGTGGGCTTATTTTAGCTTCTTGTTGAGCGATAATAGGCTCCTATAAAGGCAAGTTCTATCTAATTTACATATATATATTATATGTATGGATTAGAATAGATGCTCAATGCATTTTTAAAAACTTAAATCTTGTGGAATTCCCATAAGGGAGAAGTGAGAACAGAGCTGCTTTTATTATTTTTTTTTCATTTTTTAATTTTTTTTTTGGTCTTTTGAGACAGGGTCTCCCTGGAGCTCCAGCTGTCCTGGAACTCACTATGTAGACCAGGCTGGCCTTGAACTCACAAAGATCCGCCTGCCTCTGCCTCCCAAGGGCTAGGATTAAAGGTGTGTGCCACCACGCCCAGCTCAGAGCTGCTTTTATTACTAGTTAGAAATTTCCCCTAACCTGGGAGATGGTGTGAAAATGAGAGGAAAATCTAACAGTTCAAAGTCCCACTGGAGAATACACATACAATAATATATATAAATATATGTATACCAGAAGGCTATAGAACAACAACAACAACAAAAACAGTGCCAAACAGGAGAAACCTCCCTTCGATTTGCTGGTCAGGGTAGTCCAAGAGACTCCCAAAATAACACAGGCTACTGCCACAGCCCTTGATTCCTCCCAGAACTTGAAGGTTACAAAACCCTATTGCTGAAAACAGGCCACACTTTTCTGACACAGGACTTGGAGCAATAGAGCTGGAACTGACCTGGAAGCTGCCTCCCTGAGGACTAGCTCTTATGGTATCAGAGGATGCTATATACAAGCTGCCAAGGGAAAAGGCCAGTCAATGTTCCTGCCCAGTAAAGCCTAAAAAAAACAATTGACTGGCCAAGCAAACTACTGCTATTGGTCAGTGATGGCACTTTTATCTGGGGGGGGGGGGATCAACAGCTGTCTAGTTGGAATTAAGGCCCACTCAGTGGGAGGGAACTCATGTGGTACTGTAAACGTAGCCAAATATACATGGCTAGAGAGGTCATAGATCCTACAGAAAAATCTTCTTTTGGCACATCTCTAGATCAATGTAATTTCTTTTTCTTAATATTTTATTTATTTTTATTTTATGTATATGAGTGTATTTGCCGGCATATATGTAAGTGCATCTGTGTCATGCAATGCCTGAAGAGGTGAGAAGAGGGTGTCAGATCCCCTGGAACTGGAGTTATAGGTGGTTGTTAGCCACCATGTGGGTTTTGGGAATCAAACCAGGTCCTCTGCAAGATGCTCTTAACCACTGAGCCATATCTCTCCAGCCCCCAATGTAATTTCTTACTTTATTCTAAATATGCATCCTCATATTTACAGATAAGTGTACCTTTCACCCCCTCATCAAAGAAGTTTCTTTTTGCAGCAGATCGAGACTATTACAGAGTTCCAGAACTGGTCAAATGTAAAGAATAAGTGTCTCTGAGACACTTAACCCTAAGTGACACATCTTCAATGTAATCTCTACACATAGGATGAATCCATCTCTCAACACTCACCAGAGAAGTTTCCTAAGGCAGCACATGGTGATTAACACAGAAACTCACAATTACAATTGGCCAATGTGCAGAGAACAAGAGGCTACAGAGTGCTTATCCCTGAATAACACACCTATATCAAACGTCTTTCTCCCAAGGCTCAGGGATCACTGTGGAAGAGGAGGTGGAAGATTGTGAGAGACAGAGGGGGTGGATGACCACAAGGAGTCTTCCAGAGGGCTGGATGAACTCTCAGCAATGGTGACAGCATGCACAAGTCCCATGCAGGCTCAAACTAGAAAATCCCAGCCTAGACAAGAAGGGAGGAAGGGGGGGGGAGGGGAGGGGAGGAGATAGATGGAGAGAGATGATAGAGATAGAGAGATGATAGAGAGAGAGATAGAGATATAGAGACAGAGATAGAGAAATGCCCCCTGATATTCCACACACCTAGACAAAATAAGTGCTCAATGAGTGAAGAAAACAAAACAAAACACAAAATACCCCACTGACCAGATATTTATCTCAACTGGGCACACAGTCTAAAAAACTCCCTAAGACATGGATGTTCTCTCCAGAACAAGTATGTAATCTCATCAGCCATGCCCCCCACCAGTTCTGTCTGAGAGGAGCTAGCAACACAGCACACTAATCAAAACAAATTCTGAAGTCCTAATACCATTTCAAAGCCAATGTAACCCCGAAGAAAGGCTGTAAAGTGTGTGTGTGGGGGGGGGGGATCTAAAGTCCATGCCTATCTTCCTTCCGCCTTGTGATACTCAGCACAGTTCACAGTCCATCCAAATGATAGGGACAAGATGATCTTGGTGGGGGGAGGAAAACAGGACGGGACGGGACACCTTCCAGCTCCTACATTCCACAGAGCCTATGCAATCAGGAAGGCAAGAATTCTTAAAGCTCTGTGATTAGATTGCTTCCTGAGAGGACATCCCATGGTCTTTAATAGGTATTTCACATAATCACCACAACCCCTAGGGTCAACTTTCATCTGTGGAGTAGGAAATTGTAGTACAGATCTGACTAGTCATTAAGCAAGTAAAATGAAAGTCAAGGCCCTTCACCTTCTTCTACTTTACCTCCCCTGAAGAATTCCAAGCTAAATTCATACACATTGATATAATGAGAAAGAATGTTAAGAACTTCCTATGTGTATGTACCATAACACACATTATTTCCCTTCCTTCTTACAATTTTACAAGCTAAGTGCTACTATCAGCTTAGAGAACAGAACACTGAGTAATTTATTCAGGTAGAGAAGTGTGGGACTTGAAACTAGATCTGGCCCAAAGGTTTTTTTTTTTAACCTTTCAGTAACTTCCTAGGAACCACTTGACTATATACCAACTGCTAAGGGTTAGGCTATTTATGTACTTGGCAATTTCCCTTCCAGAGCAGCTGCTTTGAGAAAGAGAAGGCTAAGGGTTGTACCATGGTCCCAGTCAAGCAGGCACTTAGGACATAATTGCATCTGTCTCACTCAAAGCTAAAATGTATAGGACATGTGGCAGGGCTTTGGAAATGCTTCTGTTCCAAATGGCTGTTTCTAAATTCTCTCTAAATTAGTTGCTTAAAAAGTTTTAGGGAAGACTGGAGAGAAGGTTCAGCACTTAAGAACCTGGCTTTCTTGCATTGAACCAGGCTTGAAGATCCCAGCTCCCACATGGTGGCTAACCGTTTGCGACTTCACTTCCAGGGGATCCAACTCCTTCTTCTGTGCTCACAGGCACCATGACACAGTAGTGCACTTATACACATGGAGGCATAACACTCATACGCATAATTAAATTTTTCAAAAAAGGTTTTATGAAAATGTAATTGGTATTTATGTAAATTTTAATAAACTTTATTGGAATGTTATGCATTATTTCCATTATATATAATACAATATATAATATCATAGACATAGATGTTAAGTCCAGAAGGAACTCTAGTAATAAGATCCAGAGAGAGTGTAGCTCAGGGAACAAGCAGTCTACAGAAAACAGCTCCAGAGAAATGAAGTCATTTACACAACACACAGGGCAATGCTAGTGTTGGCTCACCTCTACCAGCCATGCTTTCTTCCTTTGGCCCATGCTCTCTGAATACACTTCCCACCTCTACTTTTTGGTCACTTTTTCTTCCTATTTAAAGACTAGTTCAAGGGCTGGAGACATGCTTCATGTTAAGAGCATTAACTGCTCTTGCAGAGGACTCAACATTTGATTCCCAGCACTCACCTAGGTACTCTCTACCTACCTAGAAAGCCAGCCGACCTTGGTAGTCTCTTAATAGGCATATACTCTGAATTTGGGACTGAGAAGTAAAACAGTGGATAAAGCAAGCCTACGATTCTGGTGGTTCTATATTCCAAGGCCACAAACTTCAGTCTCTCTCACCACCATAGCACATTTTAATATGACTAAAAAGTCCAAGACTGGGGTGTATCTGGTAAAAACTTTCCTCTACAAAAAACCTTAAATGGGAATGTTCAAAACAGTCAAAAAATGGAAAGTAGAGGGGCTGGATGATGGCTCAGTGGTTAACAGCTCTTGCAAGAGGACCTGTGTTTGATTTCAACACCCATATGCCGGCTAACAACCGTCTATAACTCGAGTTCCAGGGGAATCTGATGCATTTCTGACCTAGACACCATTGCATGATGGGTGCACTTACTACACAATGCACAGGCAATACACTCATAAACTAAAATAATAAATAAAATATATATAAAAAAAATTAACCAGTATGGTGGCACATGCCTTTAATCTAAGCACTTGGGAGACAGAAACAGAAGATCTCTCGTGAGTCCAAAGGCCAGCCTGGTCTACAAAGCAAGTCCAGGCTAGCCAGTGCTACATAGTAAGATCTGCTTCAAAATACAAAGGGGGAGGGAACTACAAAATTTCACTGATAAACAAACTGTGGTATATTCACAATGAAGTCCAGTCAAAATGGCATGAGACCTGATATGTTAAAAAAAAAAAAATAGATGAACTTTGAGAAACAAGCTAAGTAAAAGAAAGCCAGTCATAAAAACTATATTGTTTTATATGTTTCATATGAAATGTCTAGAACAGACGNCAGCTCCTACATTCCACAGAGCCTATGCAATCAGGAAGGCAAGAATTCTTAAAGCTCTGTGATTAGATTGCTTCCTGAGAGGACATCCCATGGTCTTTAATAGGTATTTCACATAATCACCACAACCCCTAGGGTCAACTTTCATCTGTGGAGTAGGAAATTGTAGTACAGATCTGACTAGTCATTAAGCAAGTAAAATGAAAGTCAAGGCCCTTCACCTTCTTCTACTTTACCTCCCCTGAAGAATTCCAAGCTGAATTCATACACATTGATATAATGAGAAAGAATGTTAAGAACTTCCTATGTGTATGTACCATAACACACATTATTTCCCTTCCTTCTTACAATTTTACAAGCTAAGTGCTACTATCAGCTTAGAGAACAGAACACTGAGTAATTTATTCAGGTAGAGAAGAGTGGGACTTGAAACTAGATCTGGCCCAAAGGTTTTTTTTTTTTAACCTTTCAGTAACTTCCTAGGAACCACTTGACTATATACCAACTGCTAAGGGTTAGGCTATTTATGTACTTGGCAATTTCCCTTCCAGAGCAGCTGCTTTGAGAAAGAGAAGGCTAAGGGTTGTACCATGGTCCCAGTCAAGCAGGCACTTAGGACATAATTGCATCTGTCTCACTCAAAGCTAAAATGTATAGGACATGTGGCAGGGCTTTGGAAATGCTTCTGTTCCAAATGGCTGTTTCTAAATTCTCTCTAAATTAGTTGCTTAAAAAGTTTTAGGGAAGACTGGAGAGAAGGTTCAGCACTTAAGAGCACTGGCTGTTCTTGCATTAGACCAGGGCTTGAATCCCAGCTCCCACATGGTGGCTAACCGTTTGCGACTTCACTTCCAGGGGATCCAACTCCTTCTTCTGTGCTCCACAGGCACCGCACAGTATGTGTGCACTTATACACATGGAGGCATAACACTCATACGCATAAAATTAAAATTTTTCAAAAAAGGTTTTATGAAAATGTAATTGGTATTTTATGTAAATTTTAATAAACTTTATTGTAATGTTATGCATTATTTCCATTATATATTAATACAATATATAATATCATAGACATAGATGTTAAGTCCAGAAGGAACTCTAGTAATAAGATCCAGAGAGAGTGTAGCTCAGGGAACAAGCAGTCTACAGAAAACAGCTCCAGAGAAATGAAGTCATTTACACAACACACAGGGCAATGCTAGTGTTGGCTCACCTCTACCAGCCATGCTTTCTTCCTTTGGCCCATGCTCTCTGAATACACTTCCCACCTCTACTTTTTGGTCACTTTTTCTTCCTATTTAAAGACTAGTTCAAGGGCTGGAGACATGGCTCAGTGTTAAGAGCATTAACTGCTCTTGCAGAGGACTCAACATTTGATTCCCAGCACTCACCTAGGTACTCTCTACCTACCTAGAAAGCCAGCCGACCTTGGTAGTCTCTTAATAGGCATATACTCTGAATTTGGGACTGAGAAGTAAAACAGTGGATAAAGCAAGCCTACGATTCTGGTGGTTCTATATTCCAAGGCCACAAACTTCAGTCTCTCTCACCACCATAGCACATTTTAATATGACTAAAAAGTCCAAGACTGGGGTGTATCTGGTAAAAACTTTCCTCTACAAAAAACCTTAAATGGGAATGTTCAAAACAGTCAAAAAATGGAAAGTAGAGGGGGCTGGAGTGATGGCTCAGTGGTTAACAGCTCTTGCAAGAGGACCTGGGTTTGATTTTCAACACCCATATGCCGGCTAACAACCGTCTATAACTCGAGTTCCAGGGGAATCTGATGCATTCTGACCTAGACAGCCATTGCATGATGGGTGCACTTACACACATGCAGGCAATACACTCATAAACATAAAATAATAAATAAAATATATATAAAAAAATTAACCAGGTATGGTGGCACATGCCTTTAATCTAAGCACTGGGAGACAGAAACAGGAAGATCTCTGTGAGTTCCAGGCCAGCCTGGTCTACAAAGCAAGTTCCAGGCTAGCCAGTGCTACATAGTAAGATCCTGCTTCAAAAATAAAAGGGGGAGGGAACTATCAAAATTTCAACTGATAAACAAACTGTGGTATATTCACATAATGAAGTCCAGTCATAAATGGCAATGAAGACCTGATCCATGTTAAAAAAAAAAAATAGATGAACTTTGAGAACAAGCTAAGTAAAAGAAGCCAGTCATAAAAACTATATTGTTTTATATGTTTCATATGAAATGTCTAGAACAGACGACACTCCTAGACAAACTAGAGCAGAAGCTGCCAGGGGATGTAGGAAGAGAGGAATGAAGAATGGCTGCTAACAGGAATGGAGTTTCTTTTTGGTGTGATGAAAATGGATGTTAGTCGTAATGATTACATGTATATTTTTGGTACTGAGACTTGAACACAGGGCCTCATGTATGTTACAGTAATGATCTACAATGAGTTAGACTCACAGCTTCCTGATTGTACAATTTAAAAGGTATATATTTAAAACTCACCAAATTGGGTTTTAAGATGGTGAACTATAGAGAGAGAGAGAGAGAGAGAGAGAAATTTTTAAGTAAATTTTTTTTTTTGTCAGATTCCCCTAGAACTGGAGTTAAAGATGGTTCTCAGCTGCCATGTGGGTGCTGGGGATCGAACCCGGGTCCTCTGCAAGAGCAGTCAGCGCTCTTAACCGCTAGGCCATCTCTCCAGCACTTTTTAAATAAATTATTTTTTATTTATTTATTTATTTATTTTTTGGTCTTTTCGAGACAGGGTCTCCCTGTAGCCCCAGCTGTCCTGGAACTCACCTTGTAGACCAGGCTGGCCTTGAACTCACAAAGATCCGCCAGTCTCTGCCTCCCAGGTGCTAGGATTAAAGGCGTGAGCCACCATGCCCGGCTTTAAGTAAATTTAATTTATCATATTAAGAAAGTTAAGGTCAGGGCCATCAAGAGGGTTCAGCATGTAAAAGACCTTGTCTGAAGACTGGGATTCAATCCTGAGATCCACATGGTGGGAGGAAAGAACTGACTCCACACAGGTATTCTCTCTCTCTCTCTCTCTCACACACACATAAATAAATAAATAAATAAATAAATAAATAAATAAATAAATAAATAAATAAAGCAAAAAAATAAAATAAATAAAAATAAAGCAAGCAAGCAAGCTAGCTAGCTAGCTTTGGCTTCGATCACCCACATGGCAGCTCACAACTACCTATCACTCCATCAGGACATCTGATGCTGCTCTCTGGCTTCCGTGGGCAGCAGGTACATACAAGGTACACATACATACATTCAGGAACTTGTACATGCAAATAAATGTTCTTTAAAAAAAAGAGAGAGAGAGAGAAAATATCCAGGTGCAGTGGTGCACACTTTCAATCCCAGCATTCTGAAGGCAGAGGCATTCGAATCACTGTGAGTTCCAGGCCAGCTGGGGCCACAGGGAGACCCTGTATCAAAAAACACAGAGAAAGAGAATAGAGAATACATAATATATATAATCTATTCAATAAACACAGAAAAAGAATTTGCTAAAATGTAATGATTAAACCTTCTTAGCAAACTAAGACTAAAATAAAAATGAATTAACAAAGCTTTTAGAAAAACATTTTACAACTATAAAATGCTGGAAGCCTTTTCTCTAAGATTAAAAACAAACAAGTATGTTTCCCATCACCACTTGTATGCAACACAGTATCAGACAGTACAATTAGCCAAGAAAAGGAATGAAATAAGGAACTGGAGGGTGGGGGGAGGAGAAAGAAACCTATCACAATTTATAGATAATATAGACAAAAGAAAATTCAAGTATAGGAAAGGAAGATTCACATACAGATACGAGCTCCTAAAAAATCAGTAATAAATATATTTTAATAGGCATGACTTGAAAAGCACTTCACAAAAAAAGATAACCCAAATAACCAACAAATGAAATGCTGCTGAAGCTCAGCAGTCATCAGAAACCATGTTACACACACTACAGTATGACTAAACAAAAGATTGGTCATACTAAGTGAGGACAAGGAAGCATAATAACAGTAGTTATTAGTGGAAATACAAAGTCAAACAACTACTTTAAACTTCTAGTACTATCTACAGAGTATAACATGAGCATGTCATGACTCAGGAATTTCACTATGTATATCCATATCTACATCTATACATATGTGAACACATGTATCAGACTATGTGTGTATGAATTATCAGAAAGCATTCTTCTTTAAAATATTTATAATTTTTATTTTATGTGCATGAGTATTTTGCCTACATTTATGTAAGTGTAACACATAATGCAATCTGCAGAGGCCAGAAAATGGCACTGGATCTCCTGGAACTGGTGTTACAGATGGCTATTAGCTGCCATGTGAGTGCTAGGATTCAAACCTGGGTCTTCTGCAAGAGCAACCAGTGCTCTTAACCACTGAGACATTTCCCCAGCCCCCAGAAAGCATTCTTAATAGTTGATTACTGAAATCAATTCAACCTACAGTACAATGGAGATGTAAGAGAATACCTGGACAAGTTTATAGATGTCAATTTCAAAACAGACAAACTCACATGTGTTTTGTTTGAGAAAGAAAGAGATGTTAGTGCCTGGAAGGGAAAAAAAATGCAGGGAGCTGTAGAGAGAGTGGTAATATCTAGTTTCTTGAGCAGGATGATTGCTATAGAAGTGTAATGATAATTCATTGAGTTGTATACTTCTGAAGTGTGCAATTTCCTATAAAAAGATCTGGAAATTCAATGGAACACTAAGAATCATGCTCTATGTGATCTTACAAAACTACTTCAATTTAATTCATTATATGGATGAGAAAGTGAGTACTGTGTTATAAAATTGTAAACATGTATTTAGTTGCTCACTAAGCCTAACATCATATGTATACTTTGGGGTTTCCTTTTTTATACTTTTCTTTTTACTGAATTTTGTATGTGTTTCATACATACTTTTTCAATGTCTTAATTGCCTTTATAACCACTTCTTCCTAGGCACCCTTCCGCAGCCCTGCCCTGGGGCTCACACATTCTGTCATTTGTGCTAGGTGGGGTTCATTGTGCCAAACTACTCCCCCCACCCACTCCTCAGTTCATGCCCTGAGCTCTAGTCAGCCTATCCAGAATCCCTTTCCTAAAGAAGGCCAGGTCTTCCTCACCCAACTGCCATCAGCTGCCAACAAGGTCTCCCTATAGCCCCAGCTGGCCTGGAACTTGTTTTGTAGACCAAGCTGGCCTCAAGCTCAGAGATCTTCCTGCATCTGTTTCCTGAATGCTGGGATTAAAGGCATGTGCCACCACACCTGGCCATATTATATGTATAGTAATACTTCCAATCCTGGTGATAACTATATAAGTAAACTATGAAAATAAGAAAGGAAAAGAGAAAGTGAAGCAAGGAAAAAAAAAATGGAGAAACCGTAGCCTATTTTACATTTGTAATTTTAATAGGCTATCTTTTTTGTTCCAGTTTTGAAGATAGCATTTATTCTATATTCAGGCTGGGATTCAGCCATACCTGAGGTCAGAATCCTCTTCTGACATTGGAAGGAACTTTAAGAACTTTTTTTTAATAATGATTGATTGATTGATTGACTGATGTGTATGAGTGTACTGTCTGCATGTAGGTTGGTGCACCCGTGTCATGCAATGCCTCGGAGGTCAGAAGAGGGCGTTGGATTTCCCTGGAACTGGAGTTAAAGACAGTTCTTAGCTGCCATGTGGGTGCTGGGAATCGAACCCAGGTCCTCTGCAAGAGCAGTCAGTACTCTTAACCGCTGAGACATCTCTCCAGCCCCTCTTAAGAACTTCTTAGCAAATATTCCTTGACTCTGCTTATCATCAGGGTCCAGAAGTATTTAATCTGTATTTCCCATTAGCTCTGTCTAAACCAACCATTGGTTTGGTTTAGAAAATACAGACATTCTGGAAGGACACTGTTAAAAGTTGTTGTAACAATTCTGTAAATGTTAATCATAGATCCCCCCAAAAAGATAATGACAACAAGCAATAATGATACATGCCTGCTACCAAAGTTCAACAAAACCAGCATTTTTCACTTTGGTTTTTTTTTCTTTAGATCAGGTTCTAGGCTTGCTATGTAGCCTGGTTGGCCTCAAAATTTTCAGTCCTCTTGCTTCTGCTCCTCCATATGCCACCAGATCTCATCTACTTTCCTAGCTTTAGTTTTATGAGCTCTAATAGGTAATTATCCATACTACAGGTAGGATAACTGAGGCTAGGAAAAATAAAGCAAACTTGGCAAAGTCACAAAGTCAGAATAGGAACAGTGACAACCTCAAGTGCTTGAACTTCAGGCACGGGGTGTGTGTGTGTGTGTGTGTGTGTGTGTGTGTGTGTGTGTCTGTGTCTGTGACTTGTGCATGTATGATGTCTCTTATGTTGTTCAACCTGATATCAAGCTCCCTGGTCAAGTAGCTCAAGTGTGTAGAATGTCACTGCACTCAGCTTCACACTTTCTTCTATATGCACTGTGCTTCCTCTGTATTATAAACTAAGTGAATAATGCCAGCAAATGATAGAATGAATGCTGTGAGGTACAGAGTTGTTTAAAATAAGTTCAAAGAGCCAGAAAAATCAATTCTACTCAAAGTACTAGTCTGGAAAACTCTGCTGGGAAACTTCAAACCCTGTGTGTTTTCCAAGTGCTTTGAAGAATGAAAAGAGTAAATATTCTAGAAACTAAAAAACATTGATTTAAATTCAGACTTCATGAATTACAGCTATGCAGCACATGATCTTACACAAGTCAGATTCTCTAAATCCCAAAAGTTTAAGTGTTAGACCATGTAAAGTTCCTTGGACTCAGATAGATATAAAAGGTCCAATCCCAGATCTGTCATTCTCTAGCTAGAGAACCTTAGACAAGTTACTTAATCACTGTGAACTTCATTTCAACTGTCTAGAAAGAGAAATAGTTATCTACCTGAAATGACTTGATATATTTCACAAACATCACAGCTCTTAAAATCATGTATGATACCTAACAGGAATTCACATAAAAATATACAAAAAAAAAAAAAAATTTAATATATATATATATATATTACTATTTTTATTACTGGTCTCACTATTTTAGATTAAAATATATGGTTATAAACTAAAGACCCTTAAAAACATGAGTTATCATTAATATTAGCAACTTTGAAGATTTCTCAACCAACATGTTTAGACATGAGATTTCAAAATACAGTTGAAGACAGAAAGGAGAATTACCTTGATTTCATTTAACTAGAGATCTTAGATTTGAGGAAGTAAACTAGTAAGAAAAGAAGTGTGCAACCTCACCCAGCCCCATCTCTGCCTAGTCCATTTGGTTTTCTCATAATTTGGAAAAAGCAAATGAGCCTACGAAATTTCATGTTTCAGTACAACCATCCAAGTCTTAGTACAAGTCATTAGCCTTATTATTTTTTAAAATTATTTTTAAGCACCACCTCTCATTGGTTCAACTGAGCTAATCTGAGCACAAGGCAGTAAAACATTCCAAACTTGGACAGATAAACACTGACGTAGTTCAGTGTTAAAATTAACTTTGTTAAACTCTTCCCAAGCTCAGAGAATTTCGCTTTGGTCATGAAAATATACCCAAAAAGATTCCAAACTAAACGCTCAAGACTTCTTAGAATAAACCAAAGGCTCCAGATCCTAACCACAGAAACCAGGCTTTCCCACATGGAATTCTGCAACTCAGCACCACCTAACACAGGCCTTCTATTATAGTTTCTCCTTCCAGTCATTTACGTATTCCCTCAGGCACAAACTGAGGCCATCCTAGAGGTCAGCATTAGATAATGCCCACAGACACTCTACCCACTGCCAGCTCTAATCTAAGCCACTACTGTAGCCTGTTAGGAACTTTTCTTTCTCATTTCCCTTAAAAACACACCACTATTCCTCTAGAAAGTCTGACTCCAAAGCTGAGCCAGGAGGTATACAGCTCTAATCCCAGCACTCAGGAGGCAGAGGCTACCCTAGTCTACATAGCAAGTTCCAGACCAGCCAGGGCTATATAGAGAGACCCTGTCTCAAAACAAAACAAAACAAAACAAAACAAAAAAAAACAAAACAAAAACAAAAATTCTGACTCCAATTTCTGGGTTGAAATAGATATTTCTTGAAAGCACCATGAATGAATCCAATATGCAATTAGTACTGGCAAAAACAAATAGGGGTTTGTTTAGAAACAACAGCTAAAAACAACAACAACAACAACAACAACAAAAATAGGGACACAGTAGTTGGTTATGAGGCAGACACTGGAGAAACTGAGTTCCAGGTTCATTCCTCCCAGTTTCCACTAATGAGAGCTTGAGCATTATTTACTAATCTCTAAGCTTCAGCTTCTCTATTGGAAAACAAATTCTTGTGGCTATCAGATATGAATATCAATTAACATAAAAAAGTAAGATTTCATAAAAATAAATCTCACATTTGTACTGTTTTATAGCCTACTAGCTTTTATACTCACTATATCGAGTGACAGACAAAAGCCTACTAATGGATAGGAATCGTGGTTATTCTCACTTTACAGACGAGGATTTCCTAATTCACTATTTTATTTTTTATTTTTGGGGAGACAGAATCTCACTATGGATTCCTGGCTAGCCTAGAACTGGCTATGTAGACCAGGCTGGAGACAAACTCACAGCAATCTGCCTCTGTCTCTCAAGTACTGGGGGATGCAAGGTGTGTACTACCATGCCTGGCACTATAATTGAAATACTTTAAAAAATAAATAGCAGTGTTAATTCAAGAAGCAGGACTCGGGGCTGGAGAGATGGCCTAGCAGTTAAGAGCGCCGACCACTCTTACAGAGGACCCGGGTTCGATCCCAGCACCCAAATGGCGGCCAAGAACCGTCTGAGGCTCCACTTCCAGGAGAACTCCAGCTCCAGGGGAATCCGAGACCCTCTTCTGACCTCCGCGGCATTGCACGACACGGGTGCACAAACTTGCATGCAGACAGTACATTCATACACATACAGAAATAAATAAAATTAAAAAAATTAAAAAAAAAAAAAAAAAGAAGCAGGACTCAATCTAGGTTAGCGGAGTTCATTTCTAGACTGGGTCTCTATGAAGCTGATATAAATCCTCAGATACTCTATGAAGGTATACCTTTTTCAAAGACTGCCAGCACATCTCTTATCCCACATCTGAGTAACAGCTTGTTGCCTGAACCAAGATTCTAAATCAAAGGGAAAAAAACTCAGCTGTTTTTCACTTTGGTATACATATTTATAAGAGCTAACAAGGGTCTTAAAGCAGAGGGGTAAAACCAACATGCTCACCAAATCTATAGGAAACCCACGGCTGGAGATGAAATGGAGGCTGTTAGATCATTTTGCAAGAACTACTTTATAAGTCTTACTTTTTGACCTCTGCGCTTGCAATCTACAAAGATTCAGCTTTCATCATCAGGCTGAGATTTATTTTCAGCCCAAATCTGGCCTAGAGTTATTCAGCCGATTTCCAGAAGAACCTCCAGGTCTACAGCTCTACCATCGATTAAAATTCCTCCCAATGGCCTAGTTTCCTTTCTACCTACACAGACAAGCCTGATCTAAGACATCTGAAATACTTCATTTATATAAGTATAGGGCTGCAAAGCTAAAAGAAACTATATATACATGCTGTTCTAACTCTCTCATTCTTTAGGTGAGGACACTGAAGTCTACAGAAAAGTAACTGACCCAAATCTGGCAGGCAACTTATGGGAGAAACAAGATTACAACCCAGATATCTAGATTCCTCTATCCCCATTTAGAACATAAGATTGTCCCTTCAGTCTCAATGGCCTACAGAAGCCCTGCTCCTATCCTGTTCTTCTAGGTGTGAATCTTCTTTAAAAACAAATGAACAGGGGCTGGAGAGATGGCCTAGCGGTTAAGAGAGCTGACTGCTCTTGCATAGGACCTGGGTTCAATCACCAGCACCCATATGGCAGCTGAGAACCGTCTTTAACTCCAGTTCCAGGGGAATCTGATACCCTCTTCTGACCTCCACGGCACTGCATGACACCGGTGCACAAACCTACATGCGGACAGTACATTCATACACATATAAAAAAATAAATAAAATTTAAAAAAAATATATATTTTTTTTTAATGAACAAAAGGGGCGGGAGAAATGGTTCAGTAAAAGGGCTAGCTCTGCCTGCATGAGAACCTGATTCAAATCGCCAGCACCCGTATGAAAAGCCAGGTGTGTCCATGTATGTCTGTAACCACAGCATCGTGAGGTGATATGTGGTTAGGGGTTGGAGAGGAGGATTTGCTGCAACTACCAGGCTGCCAGCTTAGCTCCAAGTTCAGGGAGAGAAAAGGTGGAACTTGATACAGCAGAAAGCTCAATATTCTCCTCTGGCCTCTGCAGGTGTGTGAGTGCACACCACCTCCCTGCAAACACAGTGCACAGGCACACACACAATCTAATGAAACCTAATTTATGTATTATTACAATTTATCTTTAGAGTATTTTCACAGAGCTGAGCAAACACCACCACAATCAATTCTAAGGTATTTTTACCATTCCAAAAAGAAATCCCACACCTCTTGGCCATTTCCCCCCTCTCCCATCTGTTCACCCCTCTGCAGCCTTAGGCAATCATTAATATGCCTCTTATCTACATATGTCCCTTTCCTTGGTGTTTCACATAAATAGAATCATACACTATATGATTCATTATGACTGGTTTCTTTTCCTTAACACAGTATTTTCAAGGTTCACCCATAGGTACAGCATGGCTTAGGACTTCATTTTTGTTGTTCTTGTCACCAAATAATATTTCAGTATCCATATATATAGTACATTTTATTTATATATTCTTCAGTTGATATGTAAGTTGCTTCCACTTTGGAGCTACTATGAACAATGATGCTAAAACATTTTCCTTGGTGGAACTGCTGGATCATAACATATCTCTACACTTAGGCTTCTGAGGAACTGCCAGGGCCCTTTCCTTATTGCTATACTAGTTTACATACCCACCAGCAATTGTGAGGGCTGTAATATTATCCATATCCTTACCAACACCTGATATCCATCATTTTTATTATAACCATCCTGTGGGTTTGACCAGCTCTGTGAAAATACTAAAAGCCACTGAACTTTATATTCTAAAGGTGAACTGTAATAATATATAAATTACATTTCAATAAAGCTGATTTTGTGTGTGGAGGGGTATATTTGCAAGGGAGTGGTATGGGATTGGTATTTCACTGTGGTTTGGGTTTCCTTGACAACTAATGATACTGAACATTTATTCATGTACTTATTTGCCATTTGTATATCCTCTCTGGAGAGATGTCCTTTGCCCGTTTTTAAATCAAATCATTTTATTTTAGATGGAGGTGTCATAGTTCATATATTTTTCTTATACATGTCCCAGATAAGATATACAATTTGGGGGGCTGGAGAGATAGCCTAGCGGTTAAGAGCACCGACGCTCTTGCAGAGGACCCGGGTTCGATCCCCAGCACCCACATGGCGGCTAAGAACCGTCTGTAACTCCAATTCCAGGAGAACTCCAGTTCCAGGGGAATCCAAGACCCTCTTCTGACCTCCGCGGCATTGCACGACACGGGTGCACAGACCTGCATGCAGACAATACATTCATACACATGCAAAAATATAAATAAATAAATAAATAAATAAATAAATAAATAAATAAAAAATATATAATTTGGGAAAGTTGCCTCTCTTTTGTGGTTAACTTTAACTTTTGGGATGGTGGTAAATCGGGTCCATCTGAATGTGAAGCTCATGCTATTTATAGAAAGCCAGTGCTATAGAAAAAGGCCCTACGAGCATAACTGAGACTCTTCAGATCAGCACTCCACCTAAGTTAACATTTTTAGTATCAAGCAAAAGCATCTATATGGATTCTGAAGCTTCTATTTTCCACTGCTTTGTCTGTAACAGTTAAGATCCTGGTCACTCTTCTGGAAAGTTTTACTAGTACAAAGGAAATGAAAGCTGAGCATGGTGGTTTATGTCAATCACCTGAGCACTTGGGGGGCTGAGGCAGGAGGAAGCCATGTAGTCAAGACCAACCTGGGCTACAGGAAGAATAAGGCTGCATGGTGGGTACTACTCATGGGTCTCTGCTTCCCTTCCTCGGCCATTCCTTTGGTAGTCTTACTGACACTTAACGGCTAAAACTGGGTGTGGAACCTGAGAGCTAGACAGACAGCAAGGCAATCAACCTCAGGAAAGAAGGCACTCCACCTGAAGCAAATTTGGAAAAAAGCAATTTCCAAACTAAAACATTTCAAAATTCCTTAACTTTTATGATTTCATAAACACTCTTAAAAGTTAAAAGGAAGAGGCAACTTTCCCAAATTCAATTTCTCTAGAGTCTGGGAAGAGCAAATTATTTTTAGAATTTCGTTCAGATATAGTTCTGAGCAATGAGTCTATTTTGCATTTGGCTTTAGGAGGACAAGATAAGGGAAAACAGTAATGAGAAAATAAAAGGTACTGAAGGGGATTAAGGAGGAACAGATCTTTGATTCCGATTATTAGGATGGAAAAGCACTCTTTTTTTCTTTTTAAAGCATTCAAATGATGAGGAAGAAGTGAAATCCTGTACTTTTATCTCCAGGTAGAATGGAGCGATAGAATCGGTCCTTCTTCTTCTTCTCCTCTGGGTTTGGAGGCAGGGGCTTGGAGCCGTGGTTTAGGGTTCCCGAGTCTTTGCTGCCAGCTCCAATCATAGTGCTGGTGTTTCTCATCGGAGGGGCTGGGGGTTTGTCTTGGATGTCTAAACCGTTATTTGACATTGTCACCACCACCACCAGCAGCAGCTACTGCAAACAACAGAAAGAAGATAACTCTTATTATTTTGAGCACAAGGAAGTAATTATTTTAAATGTTTCAAAAATTCAAATTACTTGAGGCTGAAGAGATGGTTCAGTGGTTAAGAGCAATTGCTGCTTTTGGAGAGTTGCTGCTTTTACCAGTTCAGTTCCCAGTACCCATGTCGAGCGGCTAACAATCACTTCTGATTTGAGCTCCAGGGACTTACACACCGCTAGCCTCTGCTGGCACCTGCACTCGTATGTCCATAGTACCCCCTTCACACACACATGCATCATTTAATACAAATTTCAAATTTACACACCCCTTCCCCTGCACTCCATGAACACTGCTAGCCAATTTAGTCAGTAACACAGATACAAATTCTACTCAGTGCAAAGCATTGCTAAAATTCACCAAGATTTTGATTTTCTTTTCACTCTCTGAGATACCAGAGAACAAAGATACCCACCATGATGCTGCTGAAACGCAGACACTGAAATCCGGTCACTTATCAGCTATCAAGACAGCATGGCCATGAACCTACAGCAGTTATACTGCTTAGCCCTTTCCAAGTGAAGCTGCTGCCCTTATACTAAATCTTCTGGATCTCCCTCCTCTAAAATTCTATCTTATTTTAAGTATACAATCATCAGTGCGGTAACCAGCCTGCTGAACCTAGTGGCAATTTCCCATGCTTTTGAGAAATAGAAGGAATAAAAATTTTAAAGGTTTATAGTTTCTCATTATGAATGTATAATGTCAAAATTATATCTTTAATCATGACTACTTAGAATATAATCTTTCTGGAGTTAGATACAACAATACTTTAGAAATTAAAAGTTTCCAAGAAAAAAATACAATAATTACAAACTTTTAGATATAACAATACCACAGGGCTTAAGACTCATTAACCTTGGTTTAGGAGCATCTGGATCTGAATTAAGGTTAAAATTTTGAAGTTTGAAAATAAGTAACCTCAATATGTGCCTGATAGGAACACCACTACTTCAGAAACCAATTCTCTAAAATGCTCTGAATTTGCTTCTCTAATAATTAAAAGGATTAGATACAGTGAGAACTCTAATACTGTGTACAATAAAAATAACTTTGTAAATAGCTATAGACAAACTCTATAGAAGTCTTTTAAATATTCTCTAATAAATGAGAATCTGATCTCTCTCATCCTGCTTTTCCCTCAATGATCTTAACACACGCCAATGATCTTTTTAAAAACCCTTCACTGACATATCAGAACAAAAGCGTTTCCTAGGAGCCCTCAATTACTTGCGTGGGCCCATTTATCAGTCTTACTTCCCACCCTACATTCCCTTGAATTCCCCTTAGAGTATGGACACACACACTTTTTAAATTTCTTTAAATCTACATAATTTTCACACCTTTGTACATGATGTTTCCTCTGCAAACTTCTCTGTCCTCAGGCAGTGAATCCATTTATCCTTCCAGTATTAATTCTGCTGTTATTAATGAAGCCTCTGGAAATGTCCTGACCTCCCAGAAGTTAGGGGTCCCCTTCTCCATGCTCCAAGGCAACGTATTTGCGGATTATCACAGTTCTTTGTAATGCTACAACCATTCACAGATATATCTTCCCAGGAGCCAGAGTGTCCCTCAAATGCCAGGGTCCAATTTTGCCATTTATGTAGTACAACAGTACCTAACATAGTATTTAACTTACAGTAGACAAATATTTTAACTAACACAATTTGGAAAAAGATAGATATATACATTGCCTTCAAGGAATTTATTACTATAGATGAAATTCAAGGTCCTTCATAGTCTGGTATCTACTGCCCTTACAAACTAAGCTTAGCCATGGTCTATATTCAATTTAAAGTTCAATTTAAAGTTCAAAAATCTCTGAACTTGTCAAGTATTCATTCATTCTTTTGTTAATTGCTAAGAATGAAACCCCTCAGTGACACCACTGCCAGCTCATCAACTATTCATACACAAGAGAAAGGAAAGGCTTTGTCAACAATTTTTTTTCCGTCTCTGATAAAAATCTCAATTTTTGGGGGGGGTCTTAAAGGGTCTCCTTGTAGCAGCAGCTGGCCTGGAACTCACTATATAGACCAAGCTGGCCTTGAACTCACAGAGATCTGCCTGACTCTGCCTCCCGAGTGCTGGGATTAAGGCATGTACCACCACACCAAGCAAAAAAAAAAAAATACTCAATTTTTTTTTGGGGGGGGTCTTTTTGAGACAGGGTCTCCCTGTAGCCCCAGCTGTTCTGGAACTCACTATGTAGACCAGACTGGCCTTGTACTCACAGAGATATGCCTTCCTCTGCCTCCCAGGTGCTGTGATTACAGGCATGCACCACCACGCCTGGCTTATTCCATTTTTTAAGATCAAACTCAAACTACATTTCTTTGTATCTGGTCAACCTTTGGCAAACCCATTGGCTTTTTCTTTTTCAACAAAAGATATCAAGCAAGGATACTTCTATTAATCCAAACTGGCTCTCTGGTTAGTTTTTTATTATCTTTCTTCTAGCTTCACTTCCCAGATTTGCCCTTGCCTTCTCTTCCAGCCCTAACTCAAGCTCCTGCAAGCTTTCAGTGTCTCTGTTGGCAAACCCTTCCCTCCAACCTGCCAGTTCCAAAGCTGTATTCCCACAGCCACCTGATACCTAAAGCAGTCTCTTCCTGGTCTCCCTTCAATCAGTAGACCCATAGCCCAAGATTACAAAAGGAAAGGCTTCACCAGCCATCTACACATTTTTCTTCATTCTCAGTTATTCAGTGATGTTTAGAAAACCCTCAGCAGCTAGGTTAACCAAAACTCTGTTGAAATCTAATGTGTTTAAAACTTTGTACCACAGGGGGCTGGAGAGATGGCCTAGTGGTTAAGAGCACTGACCGCTCTTACAGAGGACCCGGGTTCGATCCCAGCACCCACATGGCGGCTGAGAACTGTCTGAAACTCCAATTCCAGGAGAACTCCAGTTCCAGGGGAATCCGACACCCTCTTCTGACCTCCGCGGCATTGCACAACACGGGTGCACAAACTTGCATGCAGACAGTACATTTATACATATACAAAAATAAATAAATAAATAAAAACTTTGTACTACAATCTAGCCTAGATCATCCCACCTACTTTTGGAAAACCTCCAATGGTAAGGTAACTGTAATCTCTCCGGGAGTGGTGGTGCACGCCTTTAATCCCAGCACTCCTGAGACAGTTCAAGCCCAGCCTGGTTTACAGAGTGAATTACAGGCCAACTGGGGCTATAGGGAGACCCTGTCTCAAAAAGAGCCCACCCCCAAAAAAGATATCTATAATCTCTAAAGGAAGTCTATCCTTTCTTTATTCATCTCATTTAAAGAGTTCCCATATTAAGTTCTATCTACCCCATTCTTTTAAAAATTATTTTCGGTTTATTTCTTTTTATTTTATGTGCCGGGTGTTTGGTCTTATGTATATAAGTGCACCCGTGTCACACAATGCTCATAGAGGCTAGAAGAGGGCATCAGATCCCCTAGAAGTGAAGTAATGAATGGTTATTAGACACCATGTGGGTGCTTGGATCCAAACCCAGGTCCTCTGCAAGAGCAGCCAGTGTTCTTAACTGCATAGCCAGTTCTCCTGTCCCTGTCTATCTCATTCTACATTGCAATTATTTATTTGCACATTTGCCTCCCCATTCACCACCCTGGGCCAGACTTGAGACTATGAACTCCCTAAAAACAAACTTCAGATCTTACGTATTTCTCAACCTCAACTCCCAGTTTTAGCAAAGGATAGGTGTGCTGGATAGTTTTAGTGTCAACTTGACAGTTTTAGTGTCAACACATCTGAGTTGAGGAACCCTCAGTTGGAGAACTGTCTCCACTGGACTAGCCTGTGGCCATGTCTGTGGGAGTATTTTCTTGGTTGTTGGGTAATGTTGGAGAGGCCAATTCACTGTGGGCGATGACACCCCTGGGCAAGTGGTCCTATATTGTATAAGAAAGCAAGCTGGCCAGGTGGGCGTGGTGGTGCACCCTTTGAGACGTAAGACATTAGAATAATCCCTCTCCTCCCCAAGTTGGTATTGGTCAGAGTGTTTTGTCACAGCAATTTTGAAGGCAAACTAGAACAACAGGTAATCAATAAAGATCTGTGGAAAATGAATGAACAAATGAGGACAAGTGAATAAACAACAGAAAATGATTACTCTCTGGTCCTAAACCCTATCTCCCAGAGCTATTCAGAAAACTCACTCTCCCCGACACAATTTTAGACACTTGAAATAAACTCTCCGCCCCAACTGGATGCTGGGGTTTTTTTAATTTTTTTTATTTAATTAATTTATTTTTTATGTGTATGAATGTACTGTCTGCATGTAGGTTTGTGCACCCGTGTCATGCAATGCCGTGGAGGTCAGAAGAGGGTGTGGGATTCCCCTGGAACTGGAGTTACAGATGGTTCTCAGCCACCATGTGGGTGCTGGGGATGGAACCCGGGTCCTCTGCAAGGGCAGTCGGTGCCCTTAACCGCTAGTCTATCTCTCCAGCCCCGAAATAAACTTTCAAGACCTTCAAACCTCATCTTCTCAAGGCTAAACATTCCTAGCACCTTCAAACTATTTTCATAGAACAGGTTTTATGTTTTCTTGATCACTGCCTCTGAGCTTAGTTGGGACTCAGTGCTTCTATAGCATTTTCCAGTTTCCTTGTAGCCCTCCAACTAGCCCTTTCCTTGTAGTTTCTATATGTTGTCTCATTTTTTCAGTCACAGATCCCCTCATTAGTTCATCTACACTCAGCACAATGATCAGCACATTTAAAAACTTGATATAGGAAAATGGTCCAAAATGTCAATCCCAAGAGAAGGAAAAGGCACACACAACTCTTAAATAAGGACTGTAAACACAGCCTAAATCTAACAATCTCTGCAAGTTGCAGGATTGAAAGGAAAAGAAACCAATGCCCTCTGACAGGCTACAGAATACACCTAGACCTGAGGAACCATTTATAATAAAAGATGACTGTCTCTTCTGGAGAATGAAAAGATACTACTTACACATAAAGGTAAGACTGCCCACATTTAACCAATGCCCTAAAGGCTCAGGGAGCCTAAGAATTTATAAGCAACTAATTCTACTGAAGCATGAATTATGAATCAACTGAATGAATCCATAATAAATGCAGGATCACTGTGAGGATTCAAGAGAGCCACTAATAGAGTAGTATATAAAAGAATGAGTGAAGTCAGGCAATCTCGGTATAAGTCTTGGCTCTGTTATTTATTAGGATTCCTAATCACCTATGAGATATAATTTGCTTTTCTATACTAGGCAGTCTTTGGTCAAGAGACAACCAAGAAAGAGAAGTGATTCATGCCTCTTCTGAACAGGCCATAAAAGGCAAAAATACAGTGCTAAAACAGAAGGAAGGGTAAGAAAACAATTTCAAATAGTCTCTATGGATAGGCTATTCATACTGAATGAAAGTGGACAGAGCAAGGGTACACTTATACACATGCAGGCAATACACTCATATACATAAAATAATAAAATACGTTCAAAAGAAGAATATTGATTTACAAATAACAGTAAGAAATTGCCTACATCCACACAGTAATTTAAAGGTAAATTATAGTACAAACAGAAAGACTTCCAATCACATATAAATGAAAGATGAGATTGAACTGGGATAATAAGTGATGTTTCACCAAAAAGGTAGTATTAAGAACAGCAGGTTGGGCTAGGCATGATGGTGCATGCCTTTAATCCCAGCACTCAGGAGGCAGAGACAGGCAGATCTCTGTGAGTTCAAGGCTACAGGGAGACCCTGTCTCAAACAGACAAAAACATCAACAACAACAACAAAACCAGCAGGTTTAAAAAGCCAGGCGTGGTGGTGCTCACCTCTAATCCTAGCATTTGGGAGGTGGAGGCAGAGGCAGAGGCAGAGGCAGAGGCAGAGGCAGGCAGATCTTTGTGAGTTCAAGGCCAACCTGGTCTACAGAGTGAGTTCAAGGACAGCTGGGGCTACAAAGAAGACCCTGTCTCGAAAAAGACAAAAAAAAAAAAAAAANAGAGAGAGAGATACCAGAGAACAAAGATACCCACCATGATGCTGCTGAAACGCAGACACTGAAATCCGGTCACTTATCAGCTATCAAGACAGCATGGCCATGAACCTACAGCAGTTATACTGCTTAGCCCTTTCCAAGTGAAGCTGCTGCCTTAAGCTAAAGTCTTCCTGGATCTCCCTCCTCTAAAATTCTATCTTTATTTTGAAGTATACAATCATTCAGTGCGGTAACAGCCTGCTGATACCTAGTGGCAATTTTCCCATGCTTTGTGAGAAGACTAGACAGGGAATAAAAATTTTAAAGGTTTATAGTTTCTCATTATGAATGTATAATGTCAAAATTATATCTTTAATCATGACTACTTAGAATATAATCTTTCTGGAGTTAGATACAACAATACTTTAGAAATAAAAGTTTCCAAGAAAAACAATACAGATATATTACAAACATTTTAGATTATAACATACCACAGGGCTTGAAGACTCATTACCTTGGTTTAGGAGCATCTGGATCTGAATTAAGGTTATTGTACTTTAAAATGAAGAACTATATGATATGCATATAGCACATCCCACTATTTAGCGCCAAGGGATTATTCAAATGTAACACGGCTTTCCACCAGTAAGTAAGGATGAACTTTAGCATACCTAATAGAATTGAGTCTGTTGAGACACTTCTGATGTATACCAGCCAGAGGATAAGTACTGGTAATTCAATAGATATAGCAAGGAGGTGTCTGGATGAGAGTATATTTGGTGGTATGTCTATGAAGTCTATAGAAGTTTTTATATCCTAATTGAGTATCGTCTTATCGCTGTCGTTCTGCTATGCACGTGCAGTCCAACTTAAGCAATGATCATTTTTTGTATAAAAACCCTTCATGACATATACAGAAGCAAAAGGCGGTTTAATAGGAAGCTGCCTCAGATTACTATGCGTGTGTATGCGTCATTTATCAGATCTCTACTTACGTCCTAACCTAGCGTTACCTGGACTTGAATTGGGGCCGGCTTGACGAGTATGGAGCGATCACGAACACACTTTTTAAGATTTGCTTAGTCACAATCTACATAATTTTCACACCTTTGTACATGATGTTTCCTCTGCAAACTTCTCTGTCCTCAGGCAGTGAATCCATTTATCCTTCCAGTATTAATTCTGCTGTTATTAATGAAGCCTCTGGAAATGTCCTGACCTCCCAGAAGTTAGGGGTCCCCTTCTCCCTGCTCCAAGGCAACGTATTTGCGGATTATCACAGTTCTTTGTAATGCTACAACCATTCACAGATATATCTTCCCAGGAGCCAGAGTGTCCCTCAAATGCCAGGGTCCAATTTTGCCATTTATGTAGTACAACAGTACCTAACATAGTATTTAACTTACAGTAGACAATATTTTTTAACTAACACAACTATTTTGGAAAAAGATAGATAGTATTTACATTGCCTTCAAATGGAATTTATATACTAATAGATGAAATTTCAAAGGTCCTCATATGTCTGGTATCTTACTGCCATTACAAACTAAGCTTAGCCACTGGTCTTATTCTTAATCTTGAAGTTCAATTTAAAGTTATAAAATCTACTGATACTTGGGGTCAGAAGCATTCATTCTTTTGTTAATGTGCTAATGAATTGAATATCCTCTCTCATGTGACACTCTACTGCCAGCTCATATCTATTATACACAAGAGAAAGGAAGTGTGTCTTGTTCAACAATGTGTGTGTTTTCGTGTTGTTCGTGAAAAATGCTCGGGAGTTTATTTTTGGTGGTGGGGTTGTTGAAAAGGGTCTCCTTGTAGCAGCAGTCTGGCCTGAGAACTCACTATCATGGACCAAGCTGGCCTTGAACTCATCAGAGATCTGCCTGACTTCTGCCTCCGAGTGCTGGGTTAAGGCATGTACCACACACCAAAGCAAAAAAAAAACAATACTCAATTTTTTTTTGGGGGGGTCCTTTTTGAAGAACAGGGTCACCCTGTAGCCCCAAGCTTAGTTTCTGGAACTCACTAATGTAGACCAAGCTGGCCTTAGTACTACATAGAGATATGCCTTCCTTTGCTGTCCTCCGGTGCTGTGGACTCTCATTAGGCATGCACCACCCCCTGGCTTACCTGTGGCTAGTTTAAGTCATCAAACTACATTGTTCTGCAACCTTTGGCAAACCATTGCCTTTCTTTTTAAAGAATCAAGAGGATACTTTATTGTATTTCTAAACTGGTTCTCTGGTTTTTATTTCTTTCTTCTAGCTTCACTTCCCAGATTTGCCCTTGCCGCCTTACTACTTCCAGCTATGTTCGCTCAGTGTCTGTTGGCAAACGCCTTCCCTCAACCGTGCAGTTCCCAAGAGTGTTCCCACAGAACTGATACCTAAAGCAGTCTCTTCCTGGTCTCCCTTCAATCAGTAGACCCATAGCCCAAGATTACAAAAGGAAAGGCTTCACCAGCCATCTACACATTTTTCTTCATTCTCAGTTATTCAGTGATGTTTAGAAAACCTTTCCAGTCTGTTAAAAATGCTGTTGAAATCTAATGTAGTTTAAAACTTTGTACCACCAGGGGGCTGTAGAGATGGCCTGTGGTTGGAAGAGATGACCGTGTTCTTCGAGCCGGTTCGATCCAGCAAACAATATGGCGGCTGAGACTGCTGAAACTCCAATTCAGGAGACCCGTCGGGACGAACACCCTCTTCTGACCTCCGCGGCATGCACAACAGCGGGTGCAAAACTTGCATGCAATTCAGTAATTTTGATCTGATTTACACAATAGATAATTATGATTGTATTGTAACGTAGAGTTAACTTTTTACAACAGCCTAATGCAGATTGCGCCAGGCTACTTTTGGAAACCTCCAATGGTAAGGTAACTGTAATCTCTCCGGGAGTGGTGGTGCAACGCTTTATCCCAGCACTCCTTGGAGCAGGCAGTTCAAGCCCAGCCTGGTTTACAGAGGTGAATTAAGCCAACTGGGCTATAGGGCAGACCCTGTCTCAAAAAGAGCCCACCCCCAAAAAAGATATCTATAATCTCTAAAGGAAGTCTATCCTTTCTTTGTTCATCTCATTTAAAGAGTTCCCATATTAAGTTCTATCTACCCCATTCTTTTAAAAATTATTTTCGGTTTATTTCTTTTTATTTTATGTGGGTGGTTGTCTTTTTATTTGTGGTGCACCGTGTCACAGGTGAGTGCTGGGTCCCAAGAGTCAGAAAGAGCATCAGATCCGCTAGAAGTGAAGTAATGATGGTTATTGCACTAGTGTTGTGTGTGTTGATCCAAGACCAGTCCCTCTGCAAGAGCCAGCCAGTGTTCTTAACTGCTATAGCCAGTTTCTCCTGTCCCTGTCTAAATCTCATTCTAGACATTGCAATTATTTATTTGCACATTTGGCCTCCCCATTCACCAACCCTGGCCAGACTTGAACTATATGAACTCTCCTAAAAACAAACTGTTCAGATCTTCGGCACGTATTTCTCACCTCAGATCGCCAGTGTGTACGCAAAGGATAGGTTGTCGCGAATGTTTTATGGTGTTCAAGTGTGGAGGAATTTTGTGTCTAGACACATCTGTGAGTGTCGGTAGTGAACCTGTGCATGTTGTGGAAATGTTGTCTCGGCACGGGACTGCTGTGGCTATGTGTGGAGTATGTGTTCTTGGTGTTGCGGCTATGTTGGTGGCATTCTCTTGTATGAACGGGATGGGGGTGTTGTCTAGAGCAGTGGTCCAGTGTGGTGTTCTTTGTGGTGGTGCGATTTTCTTGATTTGGGGGCTGTAAGAAGATGTTGGATAGACCTCCCCAAGTGGGTCTCGTGTGCGTGGTGTTGTGCATGTTTTCTTATTTGTCTTTGAATTTTCATAGAAGCAGCAAAGGGAGGTATGGTGCGGGGTGTGCCTTTAGAGATAGTATCATTAGGCAGTGTAGGATTTCTCCAAGGATTTAGTTAGTTTTTCGAGAGTTTGGCGGTGTTATTTGAAGGAATTAGTTGTTAGTGATACAATTGTTCAGGTATGATGGTTATCTTATGAGGTACGGTGGGAAGGAGAGGTTGTAACGAAATAGACGGGAGTGGATAAAAATGATTACTCTCTGGTCCTAAACCCTATCTCCCAGAGCTATTCAGAAAACTCACTCTCCCCGACACAATTTTAGACACTTGAAATAAATTCCGCCCCAACGTGGACTGGGGGTTTTTTTTTTATTTTGTTTTTTAATATATTAATTTTGATTTTGTGTATGTAATGTACGTGTCTGCATGTAGGTTTGTGGGTTGCACTCCTGTCATATGGCAATTGCCGTGATGGGTCGAGATATTGAGGGGTGTGTGGGATTCCCCTGGACTGGAGTTGTACAGTATGGTTCTCTGTAGTGCTCGACAGTATTGTGTGGTGTCTGGGCGATGACGCGCGGGAATGCAGGTCCTCCCTGGTGTGGCTGCTCTGCTAGCTGTTAAAGCTTGTCAGGTGCTTACCGCTGTCTGTCGTTAGCATAATACTTTAAGACCTTCAACTTTTCTCAAAGCGCTAAACATGTCGCTTAGATCCTTCAAACTACTTTTCATAGCAGGTTGTTATGTGTGTGTTCTTGTGTATACTGGTCTTCTGGCTGATGCTTTGGATGTGCGTGGCTCAGTGGTCTTCTATAGCATTTTCCCAGTTTCCTTGTAGCCCTCCAACTAGCCCTTTCCTTGTAGTTTCTAATATGTTGTCTCATTTTATTGCAGTCACAGATCCCCGTTCACTTAGTGCATTAGCACTAGACACAATGATCAGCACATGTTAAAAACTGATATAGGAAAATGGTCCAAAATGTCATCCAAGAGAGAAGGCAACACCTAAAAGGACTGTAAACCAGCACTACATGGCTAGTGCAGGATGAAAGAAGCACCTGCCCACAAGCATGTCATCCTTTAATCCAGCCTGGAGAGTCAGCAGTATTGTAAGAGCCAGCTGGTCACAGAGCGGTAGGCAGTTGACTAAGTTGACGATCGTTTAATTATCAATAAAAAAAAGAGCTGAAGAGCATAGCTAGTGGGTATTGGCGCCGACTGCCGAGATACTGGTTCGATCACATCCGATGGTACAGAATGTTAGAAGCTCCATTCTGGGAATTGTGCCAGTTCCAGGGTGATTGCGACACCTCTTCTGACTTCATGAGTTGCAGCTAGGTTCATTGTCACGTCTGGAGTGTCCGACCGTGCATGTAACGAGCTCTATTGTCATGTGGGGAGCGGGGTTGTTAGTTATTGGTGTCCGTTGTTGGATAGTGTGTTGGTTATTGAGTAGAGATGATTGAAGAAAGAAAGTAGTGTCTTTAGAAGTTTGCTCATGGTGTAATTGGTGCTATAGGTGCCCAAACGGGTTATCGGCTATCACTTGTGTTGTAGTTGATCGTTCTATCGTCAGTGAAGAACCCATTCAATCCGACTCTTTACCTAGCATAAACTGAAGGGGCAAATAATCAGACGGAATTAGATAATAGGAAAGTAATAAAGATATAAAAAAGGAAGCCAATGCCTCTGACAGGCTACAGAATACACCTAGACCTGAGGAACCATTTATAATAAAAGATGACTGTCTCTTCTGGAGAATAAAAAGATACTACTTACACATAAAGGTAAGACTGCCCACATTTAACCAATGCCCTAAAGGCTCAGGGAGCCTAAGAATTTATAAGCAACTAATTCTGCTGTAGTGAATGTTTGTAATACTGAATGAATGGTGATATAAATGCTAGGAGATGTAGATCTCTAAGAGATGTGTCGTGTCACTGAGAGAGTAGTAGTATGAGAGTATAGTGAGTGGGATGTAGACAGGGCAGATTGGGGGTATAAGTCTTGGCTCTGTTATTTATTAGGATTCCTAATCACCTATGAGATATAATTTGCTTTTCTATACTAGGCAGTCTTTGGTCAAGAGACAACCAAGAAAGAGAAGTGATTCATGCCTCTTCTGAACAGGCCATAAAAGGCAAAAATACAGTGCTAAAACAGAAGGAAGGGTAAGAAAACAATTTCAAATAGTCTCTATGGTAGGCTCATTCAACTGAATGAAAGTGGACAGAGCAAGGTCACTTATACACATGCAGGCAGATACACTCATAATACATAAAATCAATAATACGTTCAAAGAAGAATATTGATTTACAAAATAACAGTAAGAAATTGCCTACATCCACACAGTAATTTAAAGGTAAATTATAGTACAAACAGAAAGACTTCCATCACATATAATGAAAGATGAGATTGAACTGGGATAATAGTGATGTTTCACCAAAAAAGGTAGTATTAGCCAGCAAGGTTGGGCTAGGCATGATGGTGCATGCCTTAAATCCCCAGCACTCAGGAGGCAGAGACAGGCAATCTCTGTGAGTTAAGGCTTACAGGGACCCTGTCTCAACAGTGAGAAAAAACATAACAACAAACAACAAAACCCGCAGGTATTAAAAAGCCCAGGCGTGGTGGTGCTCACACTCTAATCCTAGCATTGGAGGTGGAGGCAGAGGCAAGGAAAAAAAAAGGCAGAGGCAGAGGCAAAAGGCAGGCCAGATCTTTGTGAGTTCAAAGGCCAACCTGGTCCTACAGAGTGAGTTTCAAGGACAGTGGGGGCACAAAGAGAAGACCCTGTCTCGAAAAGACGTCAGGAAAAAAAAAAAAAAAAAAAGAAAAAAAAAAAAAAAAAAAAAAAAAAAAAAAAAAAAAAAAAAAAAAAATCCAAAAACCCAGCAGGTTTGGATAAAGCGATTCTCTCTATAGCATGAGGACTGGAGTTCTGATCCCCGGCACTCACATAAAAGCCAAGCAGGTTTGGCAGCATGCCTGTAATACAGCCCTTGGGAAGCAGAGATGGCATCCCAGGGCAATTGGCTAAACTAGCTGCACTGATGAGCTCCATTCAGCAAGAAACCTTGCTTGAGTAAATAAAATGGAGAATGAGAAAGACACCTGTTGTACAGCAATTTCCTCAAGATGAAACATTCCCTCTTAGAGGGAAGCTTCTTAAAGTACAAAAAGTTCTAAAGAGAGGTGAAACATTTCATCCTTCAGGGAAGGTCCTTAATTTCAGGAAGTAATCAACTCAAAGGCGTCAACAAGTCCCTGAAGCTGACCAGATTCATTAAGGCCCCCTCACTCTCCAAGCTTACAGAAATAGCAAGGACTGTTACGAAGGCTCTCAGACAAACTGAGCTGCCTGCAAGAGGCAGAGGCCGGTCAGGTATGGTGGCATATGCTTTTAATCCAAGCACTTGGGTGCAGTGGGGCATACCTTTCATCCAGCATTTTGGAGGCAGAAAACAGGAAGATCTCTGTGACATGGAGGCTAGCTTGGCCTACACAGCAAGTTCCAGGCCAGCTGGGGCTACCAGGAGACCCTATCTATCTCAAAACAAACAGAAGCAGAAAACAGCCAAGCCGCCTGAAGAGAAAGATCCTCCAACCTGTTGAGCTGCTTCCAAATCATGTAGTGCTCTCCAGGTCTCCAGCCTTGCTAAGCTGTCACCCAAGCTGGAGGGGGCTTTTGGGGACAGGGCTGTCTTTGAGTCATTTCTGCTCCTGTAAGCAACCCTAATGAAACTCACTGGTTCACCAGACTGGATTTTGGTGGTGTCCTTCCTTTGGTCTGTTTGGTTCCCTATCTAGGGTGAATAAATGTTTGCTCATGTCTCACTAGAAATAGTGTCGTACAATACCCAAGGTTACCATCTGGTTTCCACATGCATGCATACAAACATGCACACATCACACATGCAAAAATAAATTAATAAACAAATAAATAGTAGTAGCATGTCAGATATGATGGCACATGCCTATAATCTGAGTACAAAGAAACAGACAAACTGAAAGCCCAAGGCCAGCCTATGTTAGATGGCAGGTAGGCAGGCAGGCAGGGAGGGGGGAGGGGGAGGGGGAGGGGGGGGGGAGGGGGAGGGGAGGGGGGAGGGGGAGGGGGGGGGGGGAGGAGGAGGGGGAGGGGGAAGGGGGGGGGGAGGGGGGAGGGGGGAGAGGAAAAAAAAGAAAGGAAAAGGAAAAGAGAAGGGGAGGGAGCAGAAACAGGAAAAGAAAAGTATAACAAACTTTAAAAGAACAAAATAAGTCTTTAAATCTGGACTACAGATTGAATTTAACTATCCCTCTGGGGGTTTTCAAAAATGCCAATGTCCCCCTGTCACCACTCTCTTCAATATAGTGCTGGAAACCCTTGCTAGGGCAATAAGAAGAAGAAAGAAATTAAAGGAGTATCTAATCGAAAAGAGGAAATCAGCTATCCCTTTTGCTGATGATATGGATTGTCTAACTAAGGATGGCTAAGACTCCACCAGAAAACTCCCTAGAAATGATTAGAGCTTTGGTAAAGTGGCAGGATACAAAACTAAATCTGAAAAAAGTCAGTAGCCTTTCTTTACCACCAACAACAAGCAACACCAGCAATGGATTGTTCTACAGGGGGATGTGGCCAGGGGTCCAAGGCCCCAAAAAGGTAAGGGCTCCTTGCCCTAGGTTGGGAATACCTGCAGGAGGAGAGGCGATAAGACGCTGCTGCCGAAGACCTGACGTTAAGACGGGAGGGATGTATTGAGACCAGCACATGCAAGTGTACAGAATGCCCTCTGGAATGCCAGAGAGTATTACCCAAAGGCACTAAACCAATAAGCAAATACGGGTCTCCCTGAGTCCAAGGCAAGGCTCCAACCCGTCGCACCAGCTACACCTCACCTGCCTGGAAATACTGTGCACGGAGGCAGCCATGTGTCTGTAATATCCCAAAATCTAATTGGCTACTAGCTCACTCCTATGAGGGAATAACCCATGGCTGATGCCACAAGCTTAACATCCTTTACAAGTTACGCATGTTGTAAGCCACAGTAGACCCTGATCATATTTTACAGTGGGAAACAATATATTACATGGATTAACTCCAAACATATGTGTCTAGCCAAAAGTAACCTACCATACTGATTAGTGCTGCTTGAATACCTGTTATATATTGCTTGTTCTTCTTAGTGGGATCAAAAGGTTACCCTGGAGAACTGTCAGCCGCATGAAAGGAAACAGCCAAGAATTGACGCAGGAGTCCAGTCAAACACAGCTCCAGAGAGGTGGACTGTTTTACTTCTCATCCCCTGTGCCCTTTTCAAGCCTAAGGGAACAATCTGCGGAGAGGCGTGGTAGAATTAAAGGCTCCGATGGCGGGAATGGTGAACTACACAGCGATGGAGAAGTTGGACAACTATGACAACTTTTGAACAAACAACGATGTCACCCCTCACTGGATGGTGAGGCTGTGGGGGTTTGGACACAACAAACAGGCCTGTAGATTGGTTTTGCAAAAGGATGCTTGTCATCATGGATTATCACTTATAGCTAAAAAGGAAAAAAAAAAAACAGAAGAAAGATGACAAGACAGTTAGGCAGAATACAGACTGGGATTGGGTGGTGGGGAGAAAGGGAAAACTGATCTGAATTGGAAATGATGTAACGAAATGCTACCAAAGCTCAATAAAAACAAAACGCATGCTGGACTTAAAAGGAAGCATACTAATATCTGCACTTTACTTTGAAGTTTTTTTAAAAAAAAAAAGATTAATGGATAATGTAAAATATGTTATAACACGTCAACATAATATATAATGGATGTGATAAAGTACAGTCATGGAGAGAAAATGCGTGGTGTGGACATCAACGGGCATAATCTCTGAGGCAGTCAAGAGGTGCAGTACAGCCAAGGATCTGGCTTAGTGATAAAGCACCTCAGTACCACATGCAAAGCCTTGGTTTGAATGGCTATCTCAAGAAGCGAGAGAAACAGGAGGAGAGACATAGCTTAGGATTCTCCTAACACCGAAGAGTGGAATGGCTCCTTCAACTGTGAGCTTTTGTATTACACATCAATACACCACACACACACACACACACACACACGTAAAAAGAAGAATCCTCTAAAATAATGACAGAAGTATACAGAAGAACTGGGAATGCAACTCAGTGGTTCTTACCTAGCCTGCAGAGTCCTAGTTCAATTCCCAGCACCACCAAATAAAAACATAATATAAATACATAAACTAGTAACATATTCCTTTGTTAACATTTTCTTTTTTTTTAATTTTTTATTATTTTCTGTATGTGTAGTGAATGTACTGTCTGCATGCAGGTTTGTGCGACCCGTACCTGTCATGCAACGCTGCAGAGGTCAGAGAAGGGCATCGACCCCCTGGAGTATCTGAAGAGCTCAGTGCTTTTAACTGCTAGGCTCCTCTCCAAAGCCCAGAGAGTCTTTTTAANTGTGTGTGTGTGTGTGTGTGTACAAATATCAAGGCACACATGTGGGGGTCAGAGGGCAACTCTAAGGAGTCAGTTCTTTCCACTATGTGGGTCCTCAGGTTCCAACTCAGGTCAAAAGGCTTGGTTGAAAGTGCCTTTCTATACTGAGCCATCTCATCACCTACCCTCCACCTTTCTAGATAATCTCTCAGATCACTATTTAAAATAAAATCTATTTAGAATAGTAAAAGGAGGCTGGGGCAAAGTAGCTTAGCTGTAGAGCACTTGCCTAGAAAATGAGTGCTAGTTTCGGGCTGGAGAGATGGCCTAGCGGTTAAGAGCACCGACTGCTCTTGCAGAGGACCCAGGTTCGATCCCCAGCACCCACATGGCGGCTGAGAATCCTCTTTAACTCCAGCTCCAGGGCAATCTGACACCCTCTTCTGACCTCCGCCGCATTGCCGACACGGGTGCACAAACCTACATGCAGACAGTACATTCATACACATACAAAAATAAATTTAAAAAATATAAGAAAACAAGTGCTAGTTTCAATTCCCAGCAACATAAAAAACACGTGCACGCGAGCTTTTAGAGGAGACTAAAATGTATTAAGTAAAAAAAAAAAAAAAAAATGAAAGAAATAAAACCTATTCCACATACTAATCACATTTCTTGGTTGAATAACATATCAGCTGCAACTGGCATGGTCAACACTCAGGCCTGGGGAGTACTGTACGCCCTTGACACTTGGTTATGAGAATCTGATCTTTAATTAAATGGTGCCAAGAGGTTTGCTTTGGCAGGAGACTGGAATGCTGCAGCCTAGAATTTGCTGAGGGATGTCCTTCTAGTGTGTCAAAGGCACTCTCACCAAGCTGCCTACAGCCACTTGCTCTAGTGTAGCAACAAGCAGCTGCTGGGGCACCAGGGAAGGAAACTGTAGGTGGTTTCTGAGCTATTATGAAAGCTACTTAACTTCTGAGCCTTTGTTGGCTCTTATGTAAAATACAAACAGGACTACCCTCTTTAGAGTTATAAGAATTAAAACGCACCAAAGCATTTAAGAAACTACCTAACATGCTGCTTGGCACAAAACAGACGTCCAACAAATATCTGTTCCTTCCCCATCTTTCTGTACCATTCCCCAAACCCACATTCCGTCTCTGTATGCTTCCATGTTCCTGCTTTTACTTAAAATGTCCCAATTTGTCTGCCTACCAAACTCCTATTCATTCTTCAAGGTCCAATTTCATTCACTTTCTCTAGAAAAAACTTCACAGAAGTCTTTTACTGTCCTAGTCTGTCTTCCATTGCTGTGACAAAACACTCTAACCGACACCAACTTGGGGAGATAAGGGTTTATTCAGCTTACATCTCTGGGGTCACAGTTCATCACTCAGGGAGCCCAAGGCAGGAACTCAGGGCAGGAACCTGGAGGCAGGAGCTGAAGCACAGGCCATGGAGGAATGCTGTTCACTGGCTTGCTCCCCTGGCTCATGCCCAGCCCGCCTTCTTATACAGTACACAACAACCTGCCCAGGGTGGCACCACTCTTGTGGGCTGGGCCATCCCACACTGCTCAACCATCAAGACAATACTCCACAGATGTGGCCACAGGCCAATCCAATGGAGCCAATTCCCCAACGGAGGCTCCCTCAACCCAGGTGTGTCAAGTTGACACTAAAGCTAACCAGCACACTTACTTACCTTTCCTCAAAATGTAATGATGTTTTATACATATTTTTATTTATTTTCACTTTATGTGCATGTGTGTTTTGCCTGCATATATACTGAGTGTACCCATGTGTGCAACGTCCGCAGAGGCGCTGGAACTGGACTTACAGACGACTGATAGCCACCATGTGGGTGCCAGGAACCAAATGAGGGTCCTATGCAACAGCAGCCAGTGCTCCTGACCACTGAGCTACCTCTCCATCCCCTACACAACAATTTTCTAATTTCATCTTATCATCTATAACCCATACTTATCGTGGTCACTAGGCCAGGAATAACTCAAAAGACAACACTGACTCTGAATAAACTATGTCTCCAGGACCCATCCAGCAGAGACATGAAACACCTCAGGTAATCAGCCACAGCCCACTTTCTAAGGCAGCCTGGCTTAGAACACATAGAAACTGGAATTATCTTGAAGAGTCAGCCAAGTCTAAACCTGTATTTTATGAGAACCTGAAACCCCAGGGTATATAATTTACCTAAGCTCACTAAATGAAATATTGATAAGGACATGACTAGTCTCTCAAAACTACTCTTTGGACACTAATTATATTTTGAGACAGAATGAACAGAGGGCTATACTAAGAGGCTTCCTAAAGTTAAGAGGAATATGAGAGGCAGCAAAGAGGTGGAAATGGCAGAGATTTGGAGTGAAAAATGAAAGTTCACTCAGGCTCACCCTGTAACCAACACACACACCACCACCACCACCACCACCACCACCACCACCACCACCACAACCACACACCCCTACTCCTTGCACCTAACTCCTCTGCAGGCTATTAACTGGAGTTAGTTGCAATAAATGAGTAATTACAGCTCTTCTAATCTTCCTACAATCTTGGGAAATTCCTGACCAGTAGCTCCAGTTGAATTATATTCAATAGTTAAGGGGGGGGGATCAAATTTAAGCTAGGCATGTTAATATGCACCTGCAGTCTCAGCTACTCCAGAGGCTGCAAGTAGTTCACTTGTTTAAGAGTTCAAGGTCAGCCTGACCAACACAGTGAGAACCTATCTCGCATAATAATAATAATAATATCAAATATTATTTTTTGTTTGTTGGTTGGTTGGTCTTTTTGAGACAGGGTCTCCCTGTAGCCCCAGCTGTCCTGGAACTCACTCTGTAGACCAGGCTGGCCTTGAACTCACAAAGATCCGCCTGCCTCTGCCTCCCAAGTGCTAGGATTAAAGGCGTGCGCCACCATGCCCTAGTTCACTTTTCCATTGCTGTGACAAAACACTCTGACCAATACCAACTTGGGGAGGAAAGGGTTTATTTGTCTTACATCTCCTGGGTCACAGTTCATCACTTAGGGAGCTCAAGGTAGGAACTCAGGGCAAGAACCTGAAGGCTAAAGCACAGGCCAAGGAGGAATAGTGTTTACTGGCTTGCTCCCTGCTCAGCCTGCTTTCCTATACAATACAACACAGCCTTTCCAGGGATGGCACTGCCCACAGTGGGCTGGGCCCTCCATCATTCAACAATCAAGAAAATATTCCACAGACATGGCCAGAGGCTAGTTCAATAGAGGCAATTCCCCAAATGAGGCTACCTCAACCCAGGTGTGTCAAGTCGACACTGAAGCTATCCAGCACAGTAATAATTTTAAAAAGATTTTTCAATCTAATTTAAGTCTGAAAACCTCCAGACCTATCCAAAAACATTCTTCACTGGGAAACCTGAAACCCTTATTCAGAGAGCTGAAAGGAATCACAAAGACATACCGATTAAACCCCTAGGAAACACTAGAATTTTTTCTATCTCCTAGATGGTTGACCACCTTCTAGCCAATCCTTGAACACAGTTTGTGATTTCCAACATGCTGCCTTGCCGGGCGTGGTGGTGCACATCTGCAGTCCCAGCACTTGGGAGGCAAAGGCAGGGAAATCCTCTGTGAGTTCAAGGCCAGCCTGGTCTACATAGTGAGTTCCAGGCCAGGTGGGGCTACACGGTGACCCTGTCTCAAAAGACCAAAAAAAAAAAAAAAATCCAACATGCTGCCTCAAAGGAACACGAAATAGACCCCTGTCCACCTCTGAAGACAGTCCTCCAATGGTCATTTACATTAGTCATCCACAACTGCCCAAATTCTTGTCAACTTTTCTATATCCTCTAACCAGATCAAGTTCCCATCCATCTCCTAATTCAAACCTTTCTACCATTCAGCAGGAAGGTCTTGTTTGTCACCGGCTGGTTCCCCTATACCTGCTTCCCTTAGAAGAAACCTGCCTATCAACATGAAGAAGAGACTCCTAGACTGGCCACTGCCCACAACGGAGGGTGTTTTCTCTCACAGCCTACAAACGTTGCCCTTAATTTTCAATGCCATTTGCAAACCATTTACTTACCTTTCTCTTATAAAAACCTATTTCTCTGTGAGTCATCTCTGCAGAACACAATATCACCAATGTGAGCTTACTACTCATCCCCTAGTCACTCCCACACAAAGGTTATCAGTTTCTGGTTCAGTCTGCTTCTTCACCCCTCAACTCAGTTATCAACATAGGTGACTGACTTCCACAGCAACCCACATGAGCCATCAACACCCTGGCCACTCCATTTTCTGACTGCAGATCCATGTTTGCCGATACCCCTAGGATCACACCACGGATCTGATCACCAATATATATCAACTTCAACAATGCAAAGGAATCATGCATACTCCAAATACAACTGCTCACTTGCTCAAGAACTTCTACCACAATTCCTAAACGTCATTATGAGCTCCAATAAACTACTTATCAGTTAGTTCCACACAACCCTCACCTTTACTTCTTTTTCCTTAATCACTGTCCTTCAAAGTTAACCCAAACTCAGTGAGATGGCTTAAGAGGGTAGAGGCATCTGCCTACCACCAAGCCTAAAGACCTGAGTTCTATCCCCAAGACCCATATTGTGGAAAGAGAGAACCAGTTCTCACAAGTTGTCCTCTGACCCCCACATTTGTGCCTTAGCTTGGTGCTCTCGCATGCTCTCCCTCTTCTCCCCACCACCATCCCTCTCCTCTTGCTTTTCCCTTCCATCCCTTTCCAAAACTTAGCAAAATCTAAGTTCTGATAGCTCTCCCAACTCTCTCTAGACTGAAGCAGCAATGTCTCAGAGAACAGGACATAATTTGGTAACTGCTTTCATTTCAAAGTTTATGATTATTTTCCTATGTCTTCCTACTCACTCTCCCTCTGAGGAGATTAGCTTATGTTTAACAAAAAAGCAGAAATCTAGCCAGGCGTGGTGGCGCACGCCTTTAATCCTAGCACTTGGGAGGCAGAGGCAGGCGGATCTTTGTGAGTTCAAGGCCAGCCTGGTCTACAGAGTGAGTTCCAGGACAGCTGGGACTACAGGGAGACCCTGTCTCGAAAAGACAAAAAAAAAAAAAAAAAAAAAAAACGCAGAAATCTTTGCAGGAAAACTATCTTCCATCCGAAAATCTGTGTGCCTCCCGACACAGGCAACCATGCTCTCCCTCCTCCTAGTTATAACAAAGGTGATGTCTCTCCTTCCCTCAAAACCATCTTTTCCCTGTATTCTTCCCTTGCCTGCGTCTCTCTGGGATGATCTTTCAATCACATCAAGCTTGCCTTCTATCTGATACCTTCGCCTTTGCCTATCTGTCATCCCCCCCCCTCATTTATCCTGTGCCAGTACTAACTAGTTGGCTCGCCCACCGTTCCTATGGTCATGTGCGCTTCTGTGTCTAGCCTCCGCCATACATAACCCCGTGCCCAGTCCCATGTTGCTTAACTATCCAGAAAATGATCATTCTAAGCAGATGCAACGTAAGTATCCAACATCATATATATATATATATATTTTTTTTTGTTATTGGTCTTTTTGAGACCGGGTCTCCATGTGCCCCAGCTGGCCTGGAACTCACTCTGTAGACCAGGCTGGCCTTGAACTCCCAAAGATCCGCCTGCCTCTGCCTCCACGTGCTAGGATTAAAGGCATGCGGCACCATGCATGGCTGCAAACATCATATATTATACTGGGTATCAGAACAGCAAAAAGTTCAGCAAGTCTCAAATTTAATGAACAAGGAAAAATATGTCAAGAGACCAAGAATAAAGGACTGGGGCTGTATTGTATATTCTGTGGTGGAGTGCTTACCTAGCATGTTCAAGGCCCTGGGCTTGATTTCAAACAGCAAAAAGAGAGATAAATTGAGATTAGAACTATAGCTAGAGGTCAGACTGTTCAGGGCCTTACATACTACATGAAGAAGTCTAGATTTTATAGCAACTGGAGGAAGACACTGGGTTTTAAGCAGTGATCTGATTTATGTTTTAGATCACTCCAGCTACAGAATAAAACAGGTCACAAGGGAGAATAAAGGAGAGACCATCAGGAAGTTCTGAAAATCCAGGTAAGAATTCGTGCTTAGACACCTGGCCGCAGGTGGTAAACCGAACCAGTTCCAGTAAATGGACTTTTCTCCTTTTAAAACCCCCCCCATTTTCGACGCCTTTCATCCTCGCCCTGGGCGGTCCCGCGGCCGGCGGATCTTTGTGCGTTCCAGGCCCGCCTGGTCTACCGAGTTCCGTTCCAGGACAGCTGGGGCTACAAAAGACTGTCTCGAAAAGACCAAAAAAAACAACAAACAAAAAACAACAACAACAACAAAAAAACATTTTAGCCGGGCATGGTGACACATGCCTTTAATCCCAGCACTCACCTCAGTGAGTATGATGAGGCCAGCCTGGCCTACAAAGCAGGGGGCTGCAGGGAGACCCTGTCTCAAAAAAAAAAAACCCACACACATTTTATTACATCTTCTTTGTGTTTGTGGGAGAGTGTTGTATAGGCACATATGCAGAAGTCATAAGCCAACTTGTAAGAGTGGGTTCTCTCCAACCCTATGGGTCTCAGAAATGGAACTCAAAATCACCAGGCTAGGCAGCCAGTACCTTTACCTGGTGAGCCATCTTACGGGCCCAGGAAATGTATTTTGAAGGTAAGAAAAAAAGAAAATTCAAAATTGTTTTTGACCTGACCCAGGAAATACTGGCTGAATATACATACACTGTACAGTATCCTACACACACACACACTCACACAGATGCCATCTCTACTGACACCAACATTGTCCTCCAAATGCCACTTATTTCTTTGCTTGCCCTCAAAGGCAAAGCTTCTCAAAAGAACCATCCATCAACATTTAAAGTACTATCTCTACTACCTTCCCTTCTGCCCCAAGTGACACTCACCATTTCAGCGTAAGTTTTATCAAGAGTGCCAATCGTTTCCATCTTGACAAATCAAATGGTCGCTTTTCTGTCCTTGCCTCAATTTCTCGTCAGCCTCCAATGGAGCTGACCTCACTCTTCTTTCAAACACTACTTTCTGGACTTCTAGGGAAGCAGGTTAACCTGGCCTTCCTATCATTCCACCTTCTCTTCTCTCCTCTGTAGCCCTTCCTTCTATACTCTCCCACAGATGACTTCACCCATTTCAAAAGCCTTACATACCATCCATATACTGAGGACACCCAAGTTTCTTTGTTTTAGCCAAACAGCTCTCTTTCAGACTAACAGATATCGAGTAAATAATTCTATCTACACTGCTGTTAAGTTTGAGAGATTATTGAGAAATGCAGGTGGAGTTATCTAACAGATTGTTAAACTTAGCATGACCAAAAAGATCTCTGGGTTATCACAGCATCTATCATGAACTTTAATTATATTTATTTATTTATTATATATCTCCTTAGTAAATAATATGTGATAAAGTAGTAACTAAATCTGTTGTAGTTGTCAACGTATATGTAGTAACTAAAAAAAGCTTGGCCAGAATTGGCATGCAGTTGATTACTTAGAGTTATTAGACCCTACCTCTGCCCTCAAAAAATGCAGACTCATGGGGCTGGAGAGACGGCCTAGCAGTTAAGAGCGCCAACCGCTCTTACAGAGGACCCGGGTTCGATCCCCAGCACCCACATGGCGGCCGAGAACCATCTGAAACTCCAATTCCAGGAGAACTCCAGTTCCAGGGGAATCCGATACCCTCTTCTGACCTCCGCAGCATTGCACGACACAGGTGCACAAACTTGCATGCAGACAGTACATTCATACACATACAGAAATAAATAAAATTAATTTAAAAAAATGCAGACTCTGATGGGAGAAACAGTTATATAAAAACAGTATGGCAATGCCCAGTCCAACTACTGAGTGCTGAGAAGTGCTGCCGAGTTCAGAAGACAGACATTTAATAGCCTAAGAGTAAAGAAGACTTTGTGAAGAAGTGACCAGAGTTTATTTTTGCAGGAAAAAAGTAAGTGCTGTTATTATCTATTATATATATATATATATATATATATATATATATATATTGTGTGTGTGTGTGTGTGTGTGTGTGTATTATGCGAACACTGGTGTGCATATGTGGAGGTCAGAGAACACATTTCTGGAGCTGGTTCTCTGTCTACACTGTCTAAGTCGGGTCATCAGGCTTAGCAGCAAACACCTTTACTTACTGAGCCATNTTGTGTGTGTGTGTGTGTGTGTGTGTCTTTTTGAGACAGGGTCTCCCTGTAGCCCCAGCTGGCCTAGAACTAACTCTGTAGACCAGGCTGGCCTTGAACTCACAGAGATCCTCCTGCCTCTGCCTTCCGAGTGCTGGGATTAAAGGCGTGCAATGCCATGCCCAGCATGATTTTTATTTTTTATAAAATTACCTTTAACCCTTATAATTCTTCAAGGTAAGTATAGACACCTTTCATTTTATATTTGAAACTTACATTAATAACTAGTAAATAGTAGAACTAGAATTCAAACTTAATTCCTTTCCTCCTTTATTTATTCCTATATCATAGTCACTAAAACCAATGTCTTTTCTATTTGCCACCTACTATCTCTTTTACCTAAAGTACCCTTGAACACCAGTTTGCCTCCACTTTGAGCCTGAAGCTCAATTATAAATCCTGAAAGTCTTCTCTATTCCTTCTTCTTTTATTTGTTGAAAACTGAGACTCAGTTTTGGACTACTCAGTGATGTCCTTAGACTTTCAGGCTACAGCATCTGAGCATTTTCTCACTGTTTATGAATGCATTCAGGAATAACCATAATAACATCAGTTCAGCACTTTACAAAGCATTTTCACACCTCTACTGCGTCACTAGATCCTCACCAATCCTACGAGGTGTTATGTTCCTATTTTAGGAGTCAATGAAGTAAACACCTAACCTACCTGGTCTCTCATGAGAGTGCCAGAAATTGAATTTAAGAAAACAGGGAGGAGAAAGGGGAAGAGATCAAATGGCTCAGAGGGTGTTCAGTCTCCCAAACGGCCTAGAGCCAGAAATGAACAGGGACAAAGTCTGTTTCCTTCCACCATAGGGAATATTTGCTTGGCCATGCACAGTGACCTGCCATATGTAATTTTCCCCCCAATCTCAGTAATATCTACACTCTAGTCCCAAAGGTAGACAGAAAAGAGAACACAAGAAAAACTCTTTATATACAACATGCACACAACAGTCAGGAAACAACATGGTATAAACTAATTCATACTGCCACTAGAGAAGACGAGTTTAGGACCCAGCTGTCTCTGATTTGCTGAACCTGTCTTCCTTCACTGCATCACCGCTCCCTGTGCTCCCCTCTACCCACCCTACCACGTGAGGTTCCCCGCTCAACCCACATCTGAGGGCAGCAAATGAATCTGATTCTCTCTTTAAAATCCCCAGCATCGCCGGGCGTGGTGGCACACACCTTTAATCCTAGCACTCGGGAGGCAGAGGCAGGCAGATCTTTGTGAGTTCAAGGCCAGCCTGGTCTACAGAGTTCCAGGACAGCTGGGGCTACAGGGAGACCCTGTCTCGAAAAGACCAAAAAAACAAAACAAAACAAAACAAAACAAATCCCCAGCATCATAACTAGCACATGATGAGTGATGGGGGCAGGCACAAGTACCACAACACATGTGTGGGGATCAGAAGACAACCTGTAGGAGCTGGTTCTTCCCCTCCACCATGTGGGACCCAGGGCTGGAACTCAGGTCTTCAAGTTTGGTGCCAAGTGCCATTACCTCCTCAGCCATCACTGGCCAGAGAATATTTAATAATGGATAGATGCCACATGAAAGTATATTTTTTTTCATGTATACAATCCCATATTCTAGGCAGTGTCAATAAAGCAGCAACCCTGTCATTCTCCTGTTTCTTCTTACTTTCCCACTTTAGGGACCCTGCCTAAGAAAAAGATTGCTGAGTAAATAAACCACACTTCAGAGGGAGAAAGAATTTATATGGTCCCTTTTCAAATCCTATAAGCTTTCCCTCCACCCCGCCCCACCATCAAATAACCCCTATCTTGCCACGTCCACCCTCTCCTTGGAAAGAATGCTATCTTTTGCTCTAAGACTCCTCTTCTCCCCACTCTCCACCTCCTCCCCCAGCCATTCACAGACCAACCTCCTTCCTTCAGGTCAGCAGTGCCTCAGAGCTGCCAACTGGTAACCGGCCACCTTCCTGCTCCTCATCTCACTAAAGAGAATGTATCTAGGCCTTCTGACACTTGTTCTCTTCCACGCAAGCCTTCAAGCCCCTGAGTTCCCTTCTTGCTTTTTCCCTACTGGTTACATTCTGCCAAGACTCCCAAAGAGATGGAGAGAACAAATTCAGGGAGACTGACTGCTTATTGACAAGGCTTAAGACAAAGTATGAGGGCAGGAAAGAGAAGGTCTGGCATTTAGTGAACATCACAATAAAGGTCCCTACAAACCAGCAACCTCCTAATGACAAGAAAGCATAACCAGCTGGGCGTGGTGGCGCACGCCTTTAATCCTAGCACTTGGGAGGCAGAGGCAGGTGGATCTTTGTGAGTTCAAGGCCAGCCTGGTCTACAGTGCGAGTTCCAGGACAGCTGGAGCTACAGGGAGACCCTATCTCGAAAAAACAACAACAAAAAAGCATAACCAAAAATTATTTATTTATTTTTTATGTGTATGAATGTACTGTCTGCATGTAGGTTGGCACACTCATGTCGTGCAATGCTGCTGAGGTCAGAATAGGGTGTTGGGTTCCCCTGGAACTGGAGTTAGAGACGGTTCTCAGCCGCCATGTGGGTGCTGGGGATTGAACCCAGGTCCTCTGCAAGAGCAGTCTCTTAACCACTAGGCCATCTCTCCAGACCCCAAAAATTCTAACTGAAAAGGAGGAAGATCCAAGAGAAGAAAGGAAAAACGGGTTATGGACAGGGAAGAGACAAGGGAAAGCATTAGAGCACCAAAAAGGGAAAATGGGGAGCTGGGAAAACAGGTGAGAGGAACAGGTGAAGAAGAAAGCCAACTAGGAGGAAGCAAGGAAAGGGAGGCGATAACGGCTTACCAGAGGAAATGCAAGCATCTTTGAAGGTGGAGAGAGAAAGGACCACAGTAATCAAGGTAGGCTAGCATTAGATTTGACATGAGTTTCCTGGTGCCAGATAATAAAGAAGGAATCACAGTGATTGAGACACTACACTGTCTCAAGGTCTGTCATTTACTTAGCAGCTCAAGAACAGTGCTCTAGAAAAGACAGCCTAATTCATAGCAGTTGTCTAAGTATCAAAGAACTGGCCAGCTCAGAGAAAAATTATTAACATACTGTTATCTGCTTCTTTTCAACCCCACTGCCCTACACTCAACACACCTACGTGGCCTGACGTTCTAAGACTGTCTTCGCTGAAGTCACTGGTTCTAAATAGACCACAAAGATTTGGAGAAGGCCGGCTGAAAACAGGCTACCTAGGTCTGCTTCTCAGGTTCGCCATCTCCCACAGTTAGACCACCACTGCAGCTTGAGTGAGTTCCAAACAAGTCCTTCACTGCAGATCAGGAAACTGAGGCCCACAGAGGCTGTCTGAACAGGACCAGCTCCTGGGGGTCCTATCTTCCAGAAGACTCCACCTCTAATCAGAGAACAGTCCCAGGAAGCCAGCAACTAAGCCAAGGCCCGGGAAAGCTGCTTTCCATGGCCAACAAGCAGAAGGGAGCTTACAAAGGCGTGGGGCCCCTGGAGCACAGCAGTTCCCCAAATACCCAGCTTCCCCTTCACAACCTTCCCTAGCCAGATCTCTGATTCCAGCACAGGTCTGGCCCAGGGCTCGCAGGGCTGAAGGTTCCACCCTCAGGCCATTCCCTCATCAAGGGTTCCTTAAGGTAAGTGAAATGGAAGGCTTTTCTCGTCCTATCCCAGGAAGCCTGAGAGACACTACCCCCACCCCCACCCCCACCCTGTGCACAGGCCAGCTGGACCAACCCCAGGGAAGGCCAGCATTACCTGGCGGGGGGCTTGGGCCCAGGCATCTCGAAGGTCTGGGGTATCTGTCGCAGAGCCGCACCTCGCCCTTCCCAGCTCCGGGACAAAGCCCGGGCTCCACCAGCAAGCCGGGCTGAATTCAGCGGGGCGGGCTCCCGCAGCAGCAGAAGCAGCAGAAGCAGCAGCAGCAGCAGCAGCCGCCCAGCTCGCTCACGCCCTCGCAGGGCGGCAGTGAAGAGGAGACTGGGCGAAGGGGAGGGAAGGGAGGGAGGGAGGGAGGGAGGGAGGGAAGGAATGAGGCGGGGAGAGGCCAAGCTTCTCCAAGCGCCGAAGAGGCTCTGAGAACAGGGGGCGGCCGCTACATTCCCACCATCTCGCCTGTCTCCACTCAGGCTCTAGCAAGAGGTGATTTCCTGGCCTATCCAGGCCCTCCTGAAGCCCCAAATACAAGAAAAGAACCAGACCTCCTCTGCAACTAGGTAATGAGGAGTCTTTTCTTTTAATTTTATTTATTTATTTTTCTATGTGTATGAATGTACTACCTGCATGTAGGTTTGTGCACCCGTGTCGTGCAATGCCTCGGAGGTCAGAAGAGGGCGTCGGATTCCCCTGGAACTGGAGTCAAAGACGGTTCTCAGCTGCCATGTGGGTGCTGGGGATCGAACCCGGGTCCTCTGCAAGAGCAGTCGGCGCTCTTAACCGCTAGGCCATCTCTCCAGCCAGAGGGGTCTTTTCTAGATCTCCTCCAATCTGAGTAAAAATTCTATCAGATTTGGAGGGATGCAATGTACCTCTTCTAGTGACTCTCCAAAAGATGTCCCCTGAAACACACTAGTGACCCTAACAGCATCCCTTCCTCTAAGCAAAGAAAGCTTAGCAGCAGCTACTGTTTATTAAAAAGCTATTTACTGCATGTATACTAGTGCTTTCTAAACCTACTTCTACCTCACAGCCTTATGAAGTACTGCACCAACCTTGTGTCATAACTGACATCTAAGGAGAATTTGGTCTAGTGTAGAAGTTTCTTTCTTTCTTCCTTCCTTCCTTAAGGCAGGGTCTTGGGGCTGGAGAGATAGCCTAGCGGTTAAGAGCGCCGACTGCTCTTGCAGAGGAGCCAGGTTCGATCCCCAGCACCCACATGGCGGCTGAGAACCGTCTTTAACTCCAGTTCCAGGGGAATCTGACACCCTCTTCTGACCTCTGATGCATTGCATGACACAGGTGTACAAACCTACATGCAAACAGTACATTCACACACATAAAAAATAAATAGCGGGGCTGGAGAGATAGCCTAGCGGTTAAGAAAACACACAAAACACAAACACCGACGCCTTGCAGAGGACTCGGGTTCGATCCCCAGCACCCAACATGGCGGTCTAAGAAACCGTCTGTAACTCCAATTCCAGGAGAACTCCAGTTCCAGGGGTAATCCGAGGACCCTCTTCTGAACTCCGCGGCAATTGCACGACACAGGTGCACAGACCTGCAGGCAACAATACATCATACACATACAAAAATAAAAAAATAATAAATAAAAAAAAAAAAAAAAAATAAATAAAAATAAATAAATGGCTGGGCGTGGTGGTGCATCACCTTTAATCCTGCACTTGGGAGCAGAGGTAGGTGGATCTTTGTTAGTTCATAGGCCAGCCTTGGGTCTACACAGTTGGGTCCAGGACAGCTGGGCGAAGGAGAGACCCTGTCTCGAAAAGACCAAAATAACAAACAACGAAACAAAACATAAATAAAACAAATAAATAAATATAAATAGTAAGTAAAAAAAAAAAGAGGCTCTCTATCCCTGTAGTCCCTGCTGGCCTGGAACTCACTGTTGCTATGTGAACCAGTCTGGCCTAGATCTCTGGGATTAAAGGCAAGCACTGTTCTTAAGCACCTGTTGTGTATCAAGATGCTGTGATGGAACTAAGCTGGGCAACACCTTACAGAACCAATTCTAGACCAATACCCCCCCCACACACACACAAGGGGCACCTCCTCAAAACTGAAATGATAAAAATGCACCTTCAGGGGCTGGAGAGATGGCCTAGCGGTTAAGAGCACCGACTGCTCTTACAGAGGACCCGGGTTCGATCCCCAGCACCCACATGGCGGCCGAGAGCCGTCTGAAACTCCAATTCCAGGAGAACTCCAGCTCCAGGGGAATCCGAGACCTTCTTCTGACCTCCGCGGCATTGCACGACACGGGTGCACAGACCTACATGCAGACAGTACATTCATACACATACAGAAATAAATAAAATTAATTAAAAAAAAATTTTTAAAAAAATGCACCTTCAAATATTTCCAAATGCTCCCCAGAAGGCAGCATGCCTCATCCCTCACCCCGCCTACCCAAACTATCCCTTGCTTGAGGGACATGCCTGGAGTCAAGTTACACAGATCATAATTCCAGGTCATAATTAAGAGCTTAGATTTTGTTACAGGTTTTAGCAACCGGAGGACTCCAGAAGGTTTTTAAAGTGAATGACAAGATCTAACTTACATTTTTTTTTAATTTTATTTATTTTTGTATGTGTATGAATGTACTGTCTGCATGTAGGTCTGTGCACCTGTGTCGTGCAATGCCGGAGGTCAGAAGAGGGTGACGGACTCCCCTGAAACTGGAATTCTCTTGGAATTGGAGTTACAGACGGTTCTCAGCTGCCATGTGGGTGCTGGGGATCGAACCCGGGTCCTCTGCAAGAGCGGTCAGTGCTCTTAACCACTAGGCCATCCCTCCAGCCCCCTAACTTACATTTTTAAAAGATCACTAGCTGGTCAATGAAAGGGAGTTGGGGCAAGAAAACAAGTTACCAACATCTTTTAGAGCTACAGGCAAAGATGGTAATAATTAAACTAATATATAAGATAAAAACAAATAGCACATTCTGAAGACACAGCTTGGAAGCATAGCAGCACCAGTATAGCTTAGGACAGAAAGCAATGGGTAAGAAAGCACAGTGACTCTCCGCTGGTAAATGCCTGGGTCATCCACATCATGCTCTGACTCCTAAGCCTATGCTTATTTTTACTGCTCTGTTGGTATACCGCACATCACTGTTAGTCATCTCTGTACTTACTGTCTCCGACCTGGCAAAGAGAAGGGAACCACTATTAAATCTTACTTGTATGTTATGTGTCCTCTTCCCTGACAAATAGCTGCACTTCTAGTAATGTGCCAAATTAGTCTAACTGCAGAGCAAGAATCCATAGGGAAACAAAGAACTCAGCTCTTTTGTTAAGTATCATTCACCCTTCCAGATCCTGAGTTCTTGAAAAGATAGGAAATCTCTACATTAAAGACAGAATTGGGAATAAGATGGCTCAAAAGATAAAGGAACTTGCTGCCACAACTGATGACCTGAATTCAATCTCTTGAACACACGTGATGGAGAGAAACCAAATCCCACAAGTTGTCCTGACTTCCACATACACATGTGCATGTGCACACACAAATATATAAATGTAATTTTTCTTTTTGTCTTTTTGAGACAGGGTCTCCCTATAGACCCACCTGGCCTGGAGCTCGCTCTATAACCAAGCTGGCCTTGAAATCACAGAGGTCTGCCTGCTTCTGCCTCCCAAGTGCTGGGATTAAAGACGTGTGCCACCACGCCCGGCTAATAAATACAATTTTTTTTAATTTTATTCATTTTTTATGTGTATGAATGTATTGTCTGCATGCAGGTCTGAGCACCCGTGTCGTGCAATGCCGTGGAGGTCAGAAGAGGGTGTCGGGTTCCCCTGGAACTGGAGTTTTCCTGGAATTGGAGTTACAGACGGTTCTCGGCCACCATGTGGGTGCTGGGGATCGAACCCAGGTCCTCTGCAAGAGCAGTCGGCGCTCTTAACTGCTAGGCCATCTCTCCAGCCCAATAAATATAATTTTTAAAGAAAGAATTGGTCAGTAATGCAGACTGGAAGCTAATTCTGTACTCAAGAACTGAGCCTCAACATGTTGTGTGTTTACTTAACTTTTATTTAGTTTTTATTTAGTTTTTATTTAGTTTGGCTTGCTTTTTTATTTATGTATTTCTATTTTATATGTCTGAGTGTTTTGCCCACATGTCTGTAAGTGCACCATGGGTATGCAATGCCTATGGAGGCCAGAAGAAGGCCAGAAGGAAGCTCTGGATCCTTCCTTTGGGAGGAGGAACTGGAGCTGTTAGCTGTTGTTCTAGTTTGTCTTCCACTGCTGTGACAAAACACTCTGACCGACACCAACTTGGGGAGGAAAGGGTTTATTCAGCTTACAACTCCTGGGTCACAGTTCATCATTTAGGAAGCCCAAGGCAGGAACTCAGGGCAGGAACCTGGAGGCAGGAGCTAAAGCACAGGCCATGGAGGAGTGCTGGTTCCTGGCTTGCTCCCCTGGCTCATGCCCAGCCTGCCTTCTTTTTTTTTTTTTTTTAATTTTTAAAAAAATTTTATTTATTTCTGTATGTGTATGAATGTACTGTCTGCATGCAAGTTTGTGCACCCGTGTTGTGCAATGCCGCGGAGGTCAGAAGAGGATGTCGGATTCCCCTGGAACTGGA
>VZQC01005371.1:767369-784095 GCA_009823505.1 Rhizomys pruinosus
ACACACACACACACACACACACATTATTCAGCCTTTAAAACAACACCTGCCATCAGGCATGATGGCACACACCTTTAATCCTAGCACTCGGGAGGCAGAGGCAGGCAGAGCTCTGTGAGTTCAAGGCTAGCCTGGTCTACATAGTGAGTTCCAGGACAGCTGGAGCTACAAGGAGACCCTGTCTCAAAAAAGACGGAAAAAGAACACCTGCCACTTTGGCAACTTGAATGAACCTAGATGATGTTCTGCTGTCACAGGAAATATGCCAGGCTCAGAGAGACAAATACTGCATGATCTCATTTATATGTGCAATTTTAAAAAGTGTCATACTTACCAAAGTGATAAGCAGAATACTGATGGGGGACACATAACAGTGAAAAGGAAGATGATCAGTGAACAGTGGTAATATGTCATGGTGTTCTAACACAGCAGGTGTAGTGATTTGAATGAGAAATGGCCCCATAGGTTCAGGTATTTGAACACTCTGTCCCTGGTTGAAGGAGCCATTTGGGAGGTTATGGAATCTCATCCTGAAAGGATGAGGAGCCTTGATGGAGAAGTCAGTCACTTAAGAAATGCTTCTAGTTTGCTCTCAGCTTCCTGTGGGATGAAATGTGATCAGCCAACTTCCCATGCCAGCCAGCTGCTGCCATGCCTTCCTTACCATTGTGGTAAGGCATTGAAACCATACGGAAAAATAAACTCTTGTCCTTAACTTGCTTTTGGTCATGGTATTTTTTTTTTTTGTATGTGTATGAATGTACTGTCTGCATGTAGGTTTGTGCACCCGTGTCGTGCAATGCTGCAGAGGTCAGAAGAGGGTCTCGGATTCCCCTGGAACTGGAGTTCTCCTGGAATTGGAGTTACAGACAGTTCTCAGCCACCATGTGGGTGCTGGGAATTGAACCCAGGTCCTCTGCAAGAGCAGTCGGTGCTCTTAACCACTAGGCCATCTCTCTAGCCCTGGTCATGGTATTTTATCACAACAACAAAAAATGACTAATACAGCTGGTAACCATAGTAAATAATAATTATTACTTCAAACCAGCTAAAAAAGATTTTAAATGTTATCACAAAAAATAAATACTTGAAGTGATAGATGCAAAAATTAGTCTGATTTAATTATTCTAAGGTAGATCTATACCACATTTTACCCCAATACAATTACTTAAAGTAATTGTACAGTTAAAAATAAAGACTTTGGGCTGGAGAGATGGCCTAGCAGTTAAGAGCACTGACTGCTCTTACAGAGGACCCAGGTTTGATCCCCAGCACCCACATGGCGGCTAAGAACTGTCTTTAACTCTAGCTCCAGGGGAATCAGAGACATTCTTCTGACATCTGTGGCATTGCGAGACACAAGAGCACAGACCTACATGCAGACAGTACATTCATAGACATAAAAAAATAAAATAAATAAATAAAATAAAGACTTCAGGCTTGTGTAATAGCTCAGCGAAGAAAGGTGCTTACTGCCAAGCCAATGGCCTGAATTCAATCCCCAGGAACCACATGGTAAATGAAAAGAACTGAACCCCCAAAGTTGTCATTCACACACATCAGGACAAACACAAAAGCCACCTCTCCAGTCCCATAAGTGAATTCCTCTTACTACTATTAGATTACAGGTCTGAATGGTCACAAAAGGATGAATAAACATTTTTTTATAGTTCCAAGAAGCTAGGCAACCACTTTCCCTAAGAAATCCTTTAATAAAACATTCAGAAAATAGCATAATTCATCTATTTAAAAAATGGTTTTCAGGTTGTTTATACATACAAAAACACATATAGCGTATAACCGAAGATAATGCTAATTAATCACACTGAGACTCAGGTAATAAAAAAGAAAGTTCTACAACAGTACCAAAATCCCATGCTAAAAACAACTATTGCAATTCATGACCAAATTTTACTCTGAGCATCCTGGAAGCCAAGCCAAAACCTTCATACTACCCAGTACTCACTGTTTGATGAAGCAAATATTGTTTTATTAAGTGACAAATATTGGGGCTGGAGAGATGGCCTAGCAGTTAAGAGCGCCAATTGCTCTTGCAGAGCACCCTGGTTTGATCCCCAGCACCCACATGGTGGCTGAGAACCATCTTTAACTCCAGTTCCAGGGGAATCCGACACCCTCTTCTCACCTCTGCGGCATTGCACAACATGGGTGCACAAACCTACATGCAGACAGCACATTCATACACATACGCAAATAAAAGTTTTTAAAAAATTAAAAAAAAAGACAAATATTGCTAGGTGTGGTGATGTACACCTTTAATCACAGCACTCAGGAGGCAGAAGCGGGCAGATCTCTGTGAGTTCAAAGCCAGCCTGGTCTACATAATGAGTTCTAGGACCCTGTCTCAAAAAAAAAGAGGGAGGGAGGGAAGGAGGGAAGGAGAGAAGAAGGGAGAGACAGAAAGACAGAGAGACGGAAAGACAAGAGGGAGAGAGGGAGAAACGGAAAGAGGGAGAGAGAGAGGGGGAGAGAGAGGGAGAGAGAGAGGGAGAGGGAGAGAGGAAGAGAGAGAGAGGAAGAGAGAGAGATGGGGAGAGAGAGAGGAAGAGAGAGAGAGGGAGAGGGAGAGAGGGAGAGAGGGGGAGAGGGAGAGGGGGGAGGAGAGAGAGAGAAGCTAAAGAGAGCGAGGAATGGAATAGAATACTCTAGAAAGATAAAGTGTCTCCAAGCTTTCTTCGGGTGTCACAGAAGCTTTAATTGCAATAAAGACTCAAAAACTGCTACTCATTCCATGACTCCATGTNGGGGAGAAAGAGAAATATGACATTTAGAGCATTTTGGACCTTTGAACTACAGACGCTCCAACTTGACATTGGTCTCCATGTCTTTCTACAGGCTGTTACCTCTCCTAGGACACCCCCATCTCTCAGTATCCTCCTCTGCTTCCTGGTAAACTCTGCTTATCTTCAGGCATCTCCTCTTACCTGTCATGCAGAGGTCAGAAGAGGGTGTCAGATCCTCTGCAACTGGCCACACTGTGGATTCTGGGAACCAAAACTAGGTCCTCTACAAGAGCAGCCAGTACTCTTGACCACCCAGCCATCTCTCTCCAGCCCCCTAACCTGTCATTCTTGTGTAGTCCTCATCCAAAGGCTTGAGTGACACTTTAGGATCCTAGAGCGGTTCATGAAAACAACTTCTACGGTATTTACCATTAGTATCTTCAATTTCCAGCCAGACTGCAAGTCCCTTTGTTTAGAAATGTTGCTGGGCGTGGTGGCACACACCTTTAATCCCAGCACTTGGGAGGCAGAGGCAAGCGGATCTCTGTGAGTTCAAGGCTAGCTGGGGCTACAGGGAGATCCTGTCTCAAAAAGACCAAAAAACAAAAAAAAGTTTCATTAGTAAATTCTACTTCCTTAGTACCTCATACAAAGCCTAGTGCACAGAAGGCTCTCAGTAATATGTCTAAATGTGTCTACTGAACACAGACAAATCTATGTGTGTGTGTGTCTTTTAGGTTCAACCATCCAATTTCTATTTGTTCTGCCCTTATTCACTTTATATCCCAAGATACAAGTTTCCAATACCTTTCCCAAATATTTAAAAGGCTTCAGCAGCACAAACAGCTTTAAAGAAGGGACTAACAAATATTCTTTACAAAACGGGAGACAATTTAATAGGTATATTCCATTTTAAGAAGCCCTAGGGTCAAAATGCTTTATTTTTCTAATGATATTCTAATATTTCTTGCTACTGAAATTTTTCTCTTTACTTTATGCTTCAGTTCCAACTATGGTGTTCTCATGAGCCAAGGCTTTTAGAAAAGTAATTTCTGGGGCTGGAGAGATGGTTCAGCAGTTAAGAGCATCAACTGCTCTTGCACAGGACCTGGGTTTGATTCCCAGCACCTATGTCTTTAAGCTGGGCGTGGTGGCACACACCTTTAATCCTAGCATTCGGGAGGCAGAGGCAGGTAACATATGCCTTCAAGACAATGTGGGGCAGGCTTTTTCAGTAGGGTGACATAGTTGTTATTATTTGCAGCTTTAAATGTCATAGGTCTGTGGCCAGGAATTGTTTATTTGGGTTGAGAATATATGGTGGTTTGAATGAGAATGTCCCCCATAGGCTTAAGTATTCAGACATTTTGTCCCCAGTTGGTGGCACTGTTTTGGGAGATCTTAGAAGGTGTGGCCATGCTGGAGGAAGTACTTCACTGGAGGCGGGCTTAGAGTTTAACAAGCCTTGCCAGTCTCCAGTTGCTCTCTCTCTGCTTCCTGTGCTCACTTGAAGATATGAGCCTCAACTTTCTGCTCCAGCCTCTGCCACCATACTTCCCACCACAATGGACTCTAATTCCCTGGAACCATCAATTGTAAGCTCAAATAAACTCTTCCTTTTATAAGTTCCCTTGGTCATGGTGGTTTTATCACAGCAACAGAAAAGTGACTGATATTGAATATTAAAAAAAATAAAGGACACATGTAGAATTTACAAAAGCAGAGAATAATGTGAATATGTAATCTGAGAAAAAGCTCTGGCATAGACAGACATCTAGACCCAGCAGTGCCAAATCTTTCCTGTAGTCAGAGCTCAGTGGTAGCTAAGAATGGACCTCCAATGAAAGCAGCCCAGAACTCATTTCCTCCACAGCCTCCATCAGCCTTCCTTAGTGTCTGCTAGATGCAGTGCCCTGTACCTTCACAGAGCAGCCAAGTCAGAACCAACACAGACATACAGAATTAATCATCAAACTATAAAGAATGTAGAACATACTCTACTACAAGCAGGGGAAAGGACCCTAATTCTGACCTACCAAAGCATAAAGGCTTTACCAGGTGTCTCTTGCCCGTGAATTATCACCCTCACTATACTGGGGTTCAGAAGAGCCAGACAAGAGTGATAATTTCAAAAGAAAATTCTGATGAGAAAGAAACAACTGATGAGGAATCTGAAGGTCTGTGTAGCTGTGAGGTGGAGACTGTGACCAGGATCACGACGCTGTGTTAGGGGGAGGTCAGAAAGAGTTAATCAGAAGGAAAGCGTTGACTGTAAAATTGAGTTAGCTAAAGCAAGCCTGGTTCCCATGACTACCTTCACCACAAGAATACAGTCCAGCCCTGAGTTCCTAGTTCCCACAGCTACCTGAGGTCAGGATGAATTTCCCAGCCCTGAAGGAGTGTTTCCTACCCCCTAAGAAGCCCATTCCTCTCCAAGGGGCTTCACGCTGCTAAACATAACCACTGCTTGCATTGTGTTTCTATAGCCTTGCAATTGTGTTTCTATAACTTCACCAAATTCCTCCAGTTTGTGGTTTTTGTCCATAAAAGCTCTTTGTAACAAGACAGTTGAGGTAGCACCCATCCCTGCACGGAGTGGGTTGCATCCCTGATGCATCAACAATTGACCCCCTTGATGTATCAGTTTTCTCAATTGGGTTTTGGTGCACAAGCAAATTAAATAAATTTTGTATTAAAGATTGAATCCTGGGCTTAAGAGTTTTTCTGTGCAATTTTCAGACCCAACACCCATACAATGAAGTTCAAAGTAAGGCTGAAGCTAGGCTCTGAGCCCTTTATTTCCTTTCTACTGTTTGGAGCTCATGGAATGCCAAGGAAAGTCCTTTCCAAAGATGAGAAGTGTATGCACCTGGTACTGACTAAATTTCCGGGGTTACGGAAGAAGAGAATAGAAAACAACATAGCTTCAACTAAGTCAAATGAGCTTTGAAGATTAGTTTTTTGGGAGAAATAACTTATCAAGAGATTTTCCTTCTTTAAGGAAAAAAAGATTCTCTTATTCTACAGATCCAAAGCTAATGACCCCAAACATTTCCTTAACACCAGAGATACAGTTCTGTTACCCTAAAAATCATTGTTCTCATTTTGGCCCAGTTCTTTGAGTGTCCAAATAACCAATGACTAAATTAGCCATAGACCTACTGTCTCTTCCAGAGCTCAGAAATGTTTAGGTCATGGAGACAAGCTAGACCTGTCAACTGGAGCGAGTTTTATTATCTTTTCTTTTCTTTTTTTTGAGACAGGGTCTCCCTGTAGACCCAGCTGGCCTCTGAAACTTGCTCTGTAGATCAGGCTGGCCTTGAACTCACAGAGATCCACCTGCCTCTGCCTCCTGACTGGTGGGATTAAAGGCATGCACCGCCATGCCCGGCCCATCAAGAACTTTTTTTTTTTTTGGTCTTTTCGAGACAGGGTCTCCCTGTAGCCCTAGCTGCCCTAGAACTCACTCTGTAGACCAGGCTGGCCTTGAACTCACAAGGACCCACCTGCCTCTGCCTCCCGAGTGCTAGGATTAAAGGTGTGAGCCGACACGCCCAGCTCCATCAAGACCTTTTAAAAGGAAAGATAGCCTTTGATCCAGGGAAAGGCAGGCAAATTTCTGTGAGTTGGAGGCTAACCTGGTCTACTTAAAAAAATTCTGAACAGCCAGGGCTGTTCAGGTTTTACATAGTAAAACCTTTTACATAGTAAAACCTTTTCTCAAAAAAATAAATAAAAATAAAAATTTTAAAAATACCAACACAGTGAAAGCCTAAAATGTAGTCATTATCTAGCTGCATTTTATACTCTTGTTATATTATGTAGCATTTTGCTATTAGTTGCCACATTAGTCTTTTAAAATACCCTCAAATATATGTACAGTTATATATATTTGCATTAATTACATTAATTTTGCTACAGTATATACAACAACCCATATATAGGCTTGTGTATATTTATAATATAATTTCTGACTCATCTACCTTGGGAGATTACACAGTAGACTTATTCTCTTTTTTAATTTGCCAGGTAAGACAATCAAACATGATTAGAATAAATGGACTTGTTCAGCATTTCACTGTAAATGAAACATACAGCTGAGCACGGAAACACACACTACCTCTCCACTGGTCCTTCCCCTTCTGAAGGCTTATGTGATGCTGAGGGAAAAGGCCTTTCTTAAGCATTAACTATAGAATATGCAATGGTATGAAGATGATCCAAGAAGATGGCAGTGCAATTAAGGCCCACTAAGGAAGAAGCAAAGACTTTTCCCATTCTGGACCAGAACAGGAACTGTCATCTATCTTGCTCCTTGAAGCTATCCAAAATAGCAATTTTGCTGGGCACTGGGGCACATGCCCATATTCCTAGAACTTGAGAGGAAGAGGCAAGTTCAAGGCCAGTCTGGAATAGATACATACCCTGTCTCAGAAAAAAAAAAACACTCTTCAGAAGGATCAAGTGAAGGAAGATCCTCAAAAACCAAGTAATTTCACAATGTATGTAAGTAAGCATAACTGAATACCACCAGGTCCAGCTTTCCTATGGATAAACAGTGAAACTGCTAACTAGAGAAGTGGTAAGGGAATGGACTTACAGCTCTCATACATGTGGCAGGGATGTAAAATAATGTGACTCCTTTGGAAAAAAGTCTAGAGGGCCTCAAAAGATTAAACATTAAATTAGCATATGGCCCAGCAATTCCAGTAAATGAAAATACACATCCACATAAAAGTTATACATAAATGCATTCAAAGTAGTATTGTTATTACAGCCAGAAAGTGGAAGCCAGTCCATTACCCAATAACTAATGAATAAATAAAATACGGTATATCTAAACAACAGATTTAGCAATAAAGATATGAACAAAATTAGACATACTAGAATATTAAACAGCAAAAAATATATACATTATTTATCAAAGAAAGAAAATATATGTTACAGAATGGATGAAGTCATTATACATGCTGCAGCTAGGGGAGTGACTTGGTGACTAGGAGTACTTGCTATGCAAGCATGAGGACCTGAGTTCAGTTCCCCAGCTCCCATTTAAAGAGCAAGGGATGGTCACATGAACCTATAACCCCAGTAATAGAGAAGCAAAGAAGGAAGATTGTTGGGCCTTGCTGACCTCTAGCCTAGCCAAAAATCAGCAAGCTGAAGGCTCAGTGACTCCTCTAAAACAAACTGAGCTAAGAGTAGAAGAGGAATAGAGGAATTCATCTGCCATCCTCATGTGACTTCAAAGGACCTGAGTTAAGAGTCCCAGCACACATGTGGCAGCTAATAGTGTAACTACAGTTCCAGGGGATCCAACGCCATCTTCTGGCCTCCATGGACACTGCATGCACAAGGTACACTAATTTACATGTCGGCAAAACACTCATACCATATAAAACAAAAATAAACCAAAAAAGTTTGTAATTACATGTTGTATGATTTCACTTATAGTCACTGTCCAAAGTAGGGAAATAAAATGTACAGAAACAAAAAAGTAAACGAATAATTCTCTAAGACTCGGCTGATAGGATGTAGAAGAGCAAGTGAGTAAGTGAATGCTAATGGGTTACTAACAGGATGGCCGAACAACCTAAAACTAGTTTGCAGCACTGATTGTATGATTCTGTTTATAAACTGTAAACTGAACTGTAGATACTTTTTTTTTTTTTTTTGGTCTTTTCGAGACAGGGTCTCCCTGTAGCCCCAGCTGTCCTAGAACTCACTCTGTAGACCAGGCTGGCCTTGAACTCACAAAGATCCGCCTNCTCCCTGACGATCGGATCCCTCTCAACACGATTCTTTCACAACTAGACTCCTCTCGGGTTCCCAGGTTCACACCGGCTCCCTCTCCTAGGCTCCCTAATGACCGCTTGCCTCTCTCCGCTCTCTCTTCTAGGCTCCCCGTCGACCGGTTGCCTCTCTCCGCTCCCTCTCCTAGGCTCCCAGACGATCGGCCCTCTCGGGCTCGGCTCCCTCTCCTAGGCTCCCAGACCATCGGCCCTCTCGGGCTTGACTCCCTCTTCTAGGCTCCCAGCGATCGGCTCTCTCGAACTCGGACTCCCTCTCCTAGGCTCCCAGACGCTCGGCTCCCTCTCCAAGGCTCCCAACGACCGGCTCTCTGGGGCTCAGCTCCTTCTCCTGGGCTCAGCTCCCTCTCCTAGGCTCCCAACGATCGGCTCTCTCGGACTCGGCTCCCTCTCCTAGGCTCCCAACGATCGGCTCTCTCGGACTCGGCTCCCTCTCCTAGGCTCCCGGACAATTGGTTTCCAAAGCTCTCTGCTCTCTCACCTAGGCTCCAGAACCACCAGCTCTCTCGCGCTCTGCTCCCCTGGACTCCCTCCCGCTCGCTCTCCCCCGGGGCAGCAAAGGAGGAAGTTTGGCGGCAGTGCGTCCACGCACCGACACATACACACTGGGCCGGGCGGGCCGCCAAAGACCCGCGGCGGGCTCCCCGGGGCTACCCGCACCACAGACCTGGCAAACTCGCCACAGGCTCGCCCACACACAGGCGCTGCCCGCCCTCGGCCCCAGCTCGCCAGGGCCGCTCTTGGGGCCGGGTTCTGCGCACGCGTCGCCCACTGCCGGGCAGCTCTGCTGACCTCACCTCCCCACCCGGCAGCTCTGACGCGGCGGGGCCGCGGCTCCGGCTCCACTCCAGCTCCGGCAAGAGTCAAGCTGCGGACGGAATCCGGGATCGGGATCCGGGCTGGCCCGCGGAGGGCGCGGTGTAAACACTGCGGCGCGCCCCGGGATGAGAGCGCACGTGCGACCGCTCCCCGCGTCTGGCTCCGCGTCCCGGGCCGTGCGTGTCCGGCTACGGAGGCGAGGACCGAGTTCCGGCTGCGGTCGGCACCCACTGGTCCAGGCGCTCGCTGGGCCTTCGGGAAGGCGAAGGGGCTCTCCTGGGCCGGCTGCCCTCCACTTGGGCCGGGCTGCAGGTCCTGTTCTCGCGCTCGGGGATCCGAGGCCGCGCCTCCTCCGATCTACGAACGGCGACCCAGCGAACAGAACTCCCAGTGCTCTCCTCTAGAGATACGGTTCCCCTTTTCCTCCCCCCTGGTAGCCAGCTTGTCGGCGGGGACAGCGATTCCCACCGGAGCAAGCTTTGGATTCCAGAGTAGACCCTAACCGGAAGCATAGGTTTTGGAAATGGCTGAAATAATAGTTTTAAAGTCACTTTAATTTTTCAGGGTTTAATCTCCTGCCTGCCTTCACAGCCCAAGGAAGTTTGGAGGTTTTGTTTTGTTTTTTGTTTTGTTGTGTTTTTTTGGTCTTTTCGAGACAGGGTCTCCGGTTAGTCCCAGCTGTCCCTGGAAGACTCACTCTGTAGACCCGGCTGGCCGGGAACTCACAAAGATCCGCCGCCGCCTGCCTCCAAGGCGTAGGAGGAAAGGCGGGCGCCACCACGTGCCCGGCTCGGGGAAGGGGGGTAGGGGGGAAGTAAACAGCGGGCAGGGGGTAAAAAGGGGAAAGACAAAAAGGCAACGGAGTCTGATGTCTGGGCGGGTATGTGAGGGAAAGGAGAAAGAGAAAATGGGATGGGAAAAAAGGGCTGAAGGGAGGGAGGGTGAAAGGGAAGGAGGAAAAACAAAGGATCAATAAAACACGTGGGAGCAGGAGGGCGGAAGGGGGGTAATGGCGCAAAAATCACGCAAAGGGAGCTGAGGGGGAGGCCAGGTCCTAAGTCGGCAGTAGGAAGAAACGAGACAGAAAAGAAAAGGAGACAGAGGGATGACAATTGCTGGGTTGGCCGAGTGAATTTTGAATCCGTTGTGGTGGTGCACTGAGGGGGTGAAGAGAGAGCAAACAAAACCCAGGCCTTCTACAGGCTAAGCACTCTACCACTGAACTTTATTCCTGAACTCGCCTTTTAAATAAGGACTTTTTTCAAATAAAGCTGTTTGGGGCACTAGAAGAAGAATAGTACATGTTTAAAAAAACCTCCTAATCATTGTTACATTATTTTTGTGGGTTTTTTTTTATTTATTTATTTATGTTATTTATTTATTTTTTTTTTTTTTTTTTGGTCTTTTTTGAACACAGGGTTCCCTGTATCCCTAGCTGTTCCTGGAACTCGCTCTGAGACCAGGCTGGCCTTGAACTCACAAAAGAATCCGCCTGCCTCATGCCTCCCAAGGCTAGGATTAAAAGGCATACTCCACCACGCCCGGCACATTATTTTTAAAATAGAGAATTTTGTTCGTTTTTATGCTGGCTTGTGTTGTGAGAACGTATTTAGTTACTTCGGTTTTTATCAGTCTTGTTGCACTTGTCCTTGGTACACCTCTCCAATATCAAAAGTTTATGGTTAAAAATTTTTATTGAAGCAAAATTTTTAAAAAGTAATGCTTTTACAGAACAAAACTATGGGAATGTGTGAGGAAAACAGTGTTATGGTGGCAAACAGCTTAGAGGGTGACATTCTGCTTCAGTTGTGTAATGTGTGATATTAATATAGTAAACCAAAAGTTAAGAGCAAGTTCATAATAGAATTTTTTAATTAACTAAAACTAAAAATACATTGTAAAGCTGGGCGTTCGGTGGCACGCGCACGCCCTTAATCCTACTAGGCACTGGGAGGCAAGAGGCAGGGAGTATCCCTTGTGAGTTTCAAGGGCCAGCCTGGTCTAAGATGGGAGTTCCGGACAGCTGGGGCTACAGGGAGACCCTGTCTGCGAAAACAGACCAAAAAAAAAAAAAACTAAATTGTAAAAACATTTAAAATATAGCTCAAAACAAAACAAATAGACTTGGTGGTGCAAACCTGTAACTCAGGACTTGGGAGGCAGATGCAAGGTCTACATAAAAAGTATCTCAAAAAAATTTTTGGCTACACTGCAGGTTAGAGGCCAAGCAAGGCTACATAAAAAGTATCTCAAAAAAATTTTTATTTTTATTTATTTTTTTACATTTATGAATGACTGTTTGCATGTAGGTTTTGTGCACACGTGTCATGCAATGCCGCGGAGGTTCAGAAGAGGGTGTTGGATTCAACTGGAACTGGAGAGAGCCAGAGTGCTCTTGCAGAGGACCCAGGTTCAATTCTCAGCACCCACATGCCAGTTCCAGGGAATCCAACACCCTCTTCTGACTTCGGGCATTGCAGGACATGGGTGCACTTACATACAGGCAGTATACTCATATACATAAAATAAAAATAATAAGCCAGACATGGTGGCACAGGCCTTTAATCCCAGGACTGGGAAGGTAGCGTTCAAAGCCAGCCTGGTCGTGCTAGCTTCCGCAGCACATATACTAAAATTGGGAAGATACAGAGAAGATTAGCATGGCCCCTGCGCAAGGATGACACATAAATTCGTGAAGCATTCCGTATTTTTAAAAGTACTTGAAGCCAGGCGTGGTGGCGCACGGGCCTTTAACCTAGCATGGGAGGCAGAGGCAGGCGTATATTTGGAGTTCAAGGCCCGCCTTGTCTATCATGAGGCGTTCCAGGCCAGCTGGGGCTCGGAGCGGACCCTGTCTCGACAAGAAAAAAAAAAAAAAAAGCACTTGAGATGGCAACAACAGATGACCCCTAATCTGCCAACAGACAGGAAGAAATAACACAAATCATGAGCAGAACTCAAATGATAAAACAATACAACAAAATCAATGAATCCAAAGTTGGTTCTTTTGAAATAATAAACAAGATAGACAGACCTCTCGCCCAGTAACCAAAAGCAAGAACAAACTCCAAATCAATACAATCTGTGATTGAAAGGGAAATATGTATCCCAACAGACAAGAAAAGATACAGAAAAGAAACAATCATACTGGAATACTTCAAAACCTATACTCTACCTAAGTTTGAAAACCCTAGAAGAAATGGATGCTATCTGAAGTCCTGGGAAATCACCAAAGCTCAATCAAAAAGAGAATATTTATTAGGTGTATATGGAAAACGTTTGGCATATTGGAAACAACAACAAAAAAAAACCCTCCCAACTAAAAAAAGCCCAGGCCAGAGGGTTCCAGCAGAATTCTATAAACATTTCCATAGACCTACAACCATTATTATGAAACTGTTTAGAAAGGATACAAACAGACAGAAACTCCCCAAATTCCTTCTATGAAGCCCAGCATTCACTCTAATACCAAAAAACCAGGCAAAGATAAAACTAAAAAGGACGAATTATAGACCCATCTCCCTAATGAACACAGATGCCAAAAATTCTAAAAACGTTGATACTGGCAAATCGATGAGGACATCCATGCTGAGTGTATAATAACACAAGTCCCCGAAACACAAAGAGAAGGATCCCTCATCTGTGGCGCTCGTTGCCAATTACCTAGTTTGTATTTCTTGTGCATGGTCCCTTTGAGCTTTTGTCAAAGAAGTTGGGAGTGATGTATATTGGAAACAAACAAACAACAACCAGAAAGGACTGCACTAAGAACTGGACTGAAACAGTGAACTGCTTCCCAAAACAGTCAACTTCACATGGAGAATTTTGAGATAAGGACTGAGAAAGAGATGAAAAGCATGTTTGGCAGAGTGCATGAGCTTTGGTGGGATGGGGTGGATGGGGGGGACAACAGGTCTAGATGTGATTTATAAATATATGATAAATAAAAAAAATATTATTTTGGAAGAAAAAAATATAAAAAAGCCAGCCTGGTTTTCTAGCTACACGTTCCAGCCCCCCCCCCCCCCCCCCCGTGGGTGGGGGGGGGGGGGTGGGGTGTGTTGGTTCGGGGGTGTTGGGGGGGGGGGGGGGTGGGGTTGGGGGGGTGTGGGGTGGGGGGGTGGGTGTTGTGGGGGTGGGGGGTGGGTGGTGGGGGGGGGTGGGGGTGGTGTTGGGGGGGGGGGGGGTGGTGTGTGGGTGTGTGTGGTGTGTTGGGGGGTGGTTTGGGGGGGTGGGGTGGGGGGGGGGGGTTGGGGGGTGGGGTGGTGGGGGTGGGTGGGGTGGGGGGGGGTGTGGTGGGGGTGGTTGGTGGTGGGGGTGGGTGTGTGGTGGGGGTGGTGGGGGGTGTGGGGGGGGGGGTGCCATTGGAACTACAGGGAGACCGGTCTCAAAAAATAAAAAATAAATAAATTGTAAAAATAAAATAATAAATTATGTGTACAATACATTGTTATAACTAAATCTGATGTACAGAATTAAATAAATAAAAATAAATCTTGCCAGGTATTATGGTACATACTTTTTTTTAATTTTTTAAAATTTTTATTTATTCTTGTATGTGTATAAATGTACTGTCTGCATGTAGGTTTGTGCACCCATGCCATGCAATGCCGCAGAGGTCAGAAGAGGGTGTCGGATTCCCCTGGAACTGGAGTTAAAGACGGTTCTCAGCCGCCATGTGGGTGCTGGGGATCAAACCCGGATCCTCTGCCAGAGCAGTCAGTGCTCTTAACCGCTAGGCCATCTCTCCAGCTCCTTGGCACATACTCTTAATCCCAGTTTTTAATCCCAGCACTCCGGAAGCAGACAGGTGAATCTCTGAGTTTGAGGCCAGCCTGAGCCTGGTCTACAAAGCGAGTTCCAGACTAGCAGGGGCTGCACCTGTCTCAAAAAAAAAAAGTTTTTTTTTTCAAATATTTTTTAGTGTCCAATATTGAGGTTAGAATATTCATTTGTTCCCACTGGGAGTTTCATATGCACAAAATTATAGATCAGGATTTTTTTTATATGACCAGCTATTCTGTATTTTCTGAGACAGGGTCTTGCCTTATATCCCAGGTAGAGGTCTAGAACTCACCAAGTTCCTGAGATTCCCTTGAATTCCTGATGTCTGTGTGTATCCAAATAACCAGTAGCTCCTGCTAGAGAGGTAAGAGAGAAACAGATTGTGGTGGCCCATGCTTGTGATCTCTGAGTTCAAGGTCATCCTGATCTACATAGCAAGTTCCAGGACAGCTGGGGCTACAGGGAGACCCTATCTCAAAAAAAAAAAAAAAAAAAAAAAAAAAAGAAAATACCTTACACCAAAATGATTTCTTGAAATCCTTGTTTTTTTTCTTGATAGACATTCCTTATCGCTAGTATTAATGATTAAAATCATTGAAAATGAACATTTTCCTCATCTAATTTAAGTAGCTTTATGGCTTTCCCCCATAAGCTAAAGAGAAAATGAGCAGATCTCCAAATTTACTATAAATAAGAAAACCTTAAAGTGTGTGTATACAGGTACCCAGCATACAGTCCTGAACCAAAAACCAAATAACAACAAGAAAAAGGTTAAAACAGATGCCCCAATTGCCTTCTTCCCTATAAACTAAGCCCCACTTTCCATTTCAACTAGGACACTGTGACCACCACACCACTGAAATAGGAAGTAGATGTTCAAGAATAACTGTAACATGATTACATGATTTCCAGTCCTAGGTTGGCAGGAATAGCCAAGTTTCCCTGACCCTGGGAAGACGTTTATTCTGCAGCTGGAGAAGTACCAGGAGGATATCCCTGGTGATCAACTGAAGATGGAAAAGGGAAAAGAACAGCTGTTTGTCACTTTTGTTTAAAGGAAAACGAAGGAACTTGCCTAAGCTGACAGAGCAAAACCATTTAGCCCTAGTCATGCTAAGAATACAAGTAGCCTGTGACTGTACCAAGAATTCTGGGGCCCAGGATAGGAAAAATCAAAATTCCCAAACTACGACCAAACTGGTACATAATCTTGACTAAATCAATCTCTGCCACTCAATTCCCTTCCCAAGTGTGCTTACTTATGATTCAGAATTTTCACAAATACAGCAACTACTGCATGCAAGACTATAACAAACAGTCTCTATGCTAATGGAATTTACAAGACAGAATACTGAAGCTAGATATTAAAAAATAAACAATCCTTGGGGCTGGAGAGATGGCCTAGTGGTTAAGAGCACCAACTGCTCTTGCAGAGGACCTGGGTTTGATCCCCAGCACCCATGGCGACTGAGAACCATCTTTGACTCCAGTTCTAGGGGAATCCGACACCATCTTCTGACCTTCGTGGCACTGCACGACATGGGTGCACAAACCTACATGTAGACAGACATTCAAATACATACAAGAATAAATTTTTTAAAAATTCTTAAAAAAAAAAAAAAAAACGGGCTGGAGAGAGCGCCTAGCGGTGAGAGCGAGATACTGCTCTTGCAGAGACCTTGGTTTGGTTCCCACCACCCACCACATGGCGGCTAATGAGCCGTATGTAACCCCCATTCCAGGCAACCCCCAGTTCCAGGGGCATCCGACACCTCTCTTCTTGACCTCCACGGCATTGTACATGACACTGTGCACAAACCTACTTGTCTAGCCTAGGACATGCATACACATATAAAAATAAATAAACTTTTAAAAATAAATCAAAAAAAAAAAATAAAAAAATAAACCCAATATAGTAAAATTACAAGGTGTTTCCACCAGCAAATGCAAATTCAGGAAGACGGGGTATCCTCCCAAAAATCCCCAGATACGAACCAAGACGCAGCCTCTCTCAGCTTCCCCCAAGCACGCAGGGGCTTTGTACTCCTTCTTTTACCATTTTCTAATTTTATTTATTTTTTTAGGTACGAATTGCCTATCTGCGTAGTTCGTGCACCCGTGTTGTGCAATGCTGCAGAGGTCGAAGGGGTGTCCGATTCCCCTGGAACTTGGCGTTAAAGAAGTCCTCAGCCGTTCATGTGGCTGCTGGGGTGAACCCAGGTCCTCTGCCAGAGCATCGGCGCTCTAACCTCTAGGCCATCCTCTCCAGCCCGGTACTTCTTTTTTATTATGTCACCTCACTAGCCAGTTCTCTGAGCAACTGAAACCATTATGATCAACCATAAACAAACACAAAATGTGTTACAAACGTAAGCCTCTACCAGTTACCAAGCATTACACAAACCTCTTCCTCTGAAGCTCGATTTCTTAAAACTATAAAATGGAGATAATACTAATATCTTACAATACTGTTTTGAGGGAAAAATACTCTGAAACTAAAGCATTTTATCAGGGAGACAATACTAAATCTTTAGAAAGAAGGAAACCAAGGGGCTGGAGATATGCTCT
>VZQC01005371.1:785761-802759 GCA_009823505.1 Rhizomys pruinosus
ATACACACACACACACACACACACACACACACATCAGAAGTTCTGTGTTCTGACCACCTCTGAAATGCTGCAGCACACATCAATCTATCTTCTATACCTTATTAAACAAGAATACACATTTTAGATCTCAGTTTACCAGAATTCAGAATGGACAAGAAATTTACAAAAGACCCAGTGGAAGAACAGCTGTCTTTTCCTGACTCCCAGGCTGCTGTTTTTTCGATGAACTAACCCAAAAATACAGCTTAGGTACCTGGCAGGTATTCTCCCTCCTCCCTCCCCCTCTTCCCTCCCCCTCCTCCCCACCACTCCACAGGTTTAAAATCAAGATCTATTTCCTTCATCAGAGGCCCAACATTCGCTGGGTGACCTCTTTCACTCCACTCTAGGCTGTGGACCAGATAGCCCTTTCTCCTTACCTTTTCCACAGGTCCCTTCCTTGCAGAGGTACACTTCTACCTATCCAAGATTTAGCAAGATGTTCTACCCAAAAAGTTTAGCTTGGTTGGCCAATATGAACTAATCCTTTCCCAGCCTACGGGAATGAACTGGGCTCAGGGAGGGGCCCAGGGCAAGCTGTAACAGCTTACTTTGGACTTTCTCCCCAGGAAGTGGCTTTGAAGGGGGGATGGAGGGGAAGACTAGATATCTTAGGGAGAGGGGAAAAATGGAGAAGGAATATATAAGCAAATGGACCTTACAAAGTAACCAGCCACACACAGGGTCAGCATAAACTCTCCAACATCTAGTTCTTACTAGCAATTCAAGAACAAATGCCTCTCCCCTTTAAAAAAAAGGGGGGGGGGATAATAAGTGCTGATTAAGTCATAAGCCTCTGTGTCATAAACTTACTTCACCTAATCTTTACAACCAGCTTCTGAGATATTACCTACCCTGATTTTAGAGAAGAAAATGAGGCTTACAGAGGCCAGTTCACTTGCCTTAGGTCACCCAAACAGTAATAGCTGAAATTTATTCCTCTTGTGATAATTAATTTCAAGTGTGGGCCTGACTGGCCACAGGCTGCCCAGATTAAACATTACATTCTAGGTATGTCTGGGAGTATTTCAAGATGGTATTAGCATTTGAATCAGTGAACGCTGCAGAGAGCCCTCTGCACTGTGGGTCAGCATTGTCCACCCTCTGCACTGTGGGTCAGCATTGTCCAATCCGTTCAGGGCCTGAATGGAACAAAAGGTGGGAAGGAGGAGGAATTTATTCCTTCTGCTTCTGGCTCCAGCTTGAGAGAGGATGTGTCCTCTCTTCCCAGCCCTCAGACCAAGATTTAAATCCTCAGCTGCTCTAGTTCACAGGCCTTCAGACTCAGACTAAAATACATCTGGGCTTTCCCATTTCCAGATTCCAAAGTAGGAGTCTCCATGACTGCATGAGTCGATGCCTTATACTAAAGAATGTGGTGGGGAAGAAGTTTCTGGAGGATCTTGACTAATATAGCCCTCAACTACTTTCCTGAACTGTTGAGGGGGTGTTTAGATGTCTCTGCGGCAGGTCTACTTAGGAGCCTAGAATGACCTGGAGTTTACTATGTTACTCAGGCTGACCTCGTATTCATTGCAATCCTCCTGCCTCAACTTTCAATTTCACTGGAAACTTTTATTTTTTTTTTTTTACTTGATGACACCTTAAATGTGATAGAACTGGTACATTTTTTTTTTTTTTTGAGACAGGGTCTCCCTGTAGCTCCAGCTGTCCTAGAACTCCCTAAGTAGACCAGGCTGGCCTTGAACTCACAGAGATCCGCCTGCCTCTGCCTCCCCAGTGCTAGGATTAAAGGCATGCAGCACTATGCCCAGCTGGAAACTTTTAAAACCATAGTTTTAAGAAACGATTTAGCTTTACAAAATACATAGGCTTTCAATAGTTTTGTGGCAATATAATCAGAACATCTCTTCTTCCTCTAAAATGTATTGAATTTAGCTTTCAAAAAAAGACCCCCCACCCAAAAAATTAAAAATAAATGAAATGTAAGAATTAAAGATCTATAGTATTTCAAATATTGAATTAAATGTAAACATTTCAGGGCTAGAGAGATGGCTCAGTGGTTAAGAGCACCGACTGCTCTTGCAGAGGACCCAGGTTCGATTCCCAGCACCCACATGGCAGCTAAGCACCGTCTTTAAGCCAGGCATGGTGATGCACACCTTTGATCCTAGCACTTAGAAGGCAGAGGCAGGTGGATCTTTGTGAGTTCAAGGCCAGCCTGGTCTACAGGGTGTTCTGGGCCAGCTGAGACCATGGGGAGACCCTGTCTCAAAAAAAAAGTAAACGTTTCATTATAAAATATCCTTGGGAATAGCTATCTAGCATACGATTTTTGTTTCTTTTTCATCTCCTAAATCCTTAAAATTTAATGTTACCAAAAACAACCTATTTTGCACTGATTCCCTTAAGTCTTCCAGGTGATCAAAGGTTTCAGAATTATGAGAGCCATTGGCTAGCTCTTCTGCTTTTGGTGAGAAGCTCTAACATCTTAGAGAGAAAAGAAAAAAATGTTTTGGGGGAGGCAGGGTCAGGACTGACTAGAAATTTAGTCTTTCAGATGACAGGATTTCAATGTTGGGGGGGGCATGGCCTGTGGAGATCAGAGGAAACTTGTCAGGAGTCTGTTCTCTCTGTCCACCACATGGGTCCTGGGGATAGAACTCAAGGTTGTCAGGCTTCGAAGCATGCCAAGTTGCTGACCCAACTCACCAGCCCAGTCCTAAAATTTTTAAAGACAATTTCTACCTTCCATGAACATTTACTCTACTTACTGTCTGTGTCATAGAATAAGTGATTAGGTAAGCCTTGTCTTAGCTACCTGTAAATAAAATTTGTTCCAGACCCTGTGACAAGTCCTAAGAATAAAAGATATAAACCTGAGTGTGGTGGCTCGAGCCTCTAATCCTAGCACCTGAGAGAGGCTGAGGCATGGGCATCATGAAAGGCCAGCCTGGGCTGCTGACATAATGAAACTGTCTCAAAAGACCAAAAGAGCCAGGCATGGTAGTATATAGCCTTTAATTCTAGCACTCAGGAAGCAGAGGCAGGTGGATCTCTGTGAGATCAAGGCCAGCCTGATCTACATAGTAAGTTCCAGGCCAGCAAGGGCTACATAGCAAGACACAAGCACAGTCACCCCACTCAGGAAGCAGAGGCAGGTGGATCTCTGTGAGGTCAAGGCCAGCCTGATCTACATAGTAAGTTCCAGGCCAGCCAGGGCTACATAGCAAGACACAAGCACAGTCACCCCATCGCCATCTCAAAAATCAAACAAAATAAACCATGAGTGAGAAAAAGAAAGGGAGGGAGCAGTTAGGTAATCTGGGCTCTAAAACAAGAATTCCTTGGTGTTTTGACAGCAATCTACAATAAGAATACATTTAACATTAAGCACACACCTATGCATGCTATGTGCACACACACACACACACACACACAAAAAAAAATCCATAAATATAAAATTTCAGTAAAGGGGGCTAGAGAAATGGCTCAGCAGTTAAGAACAATAGCTGCTCATTCAGAGGACCTGGGTCCATTTCCCAGAACCCACATGGCAGCTCACACCCATCTGTACCTCTAGTTCTAGAGGATCTGACAGCTTCTGGCCTCTATGGGCATTGCATGACACACGTGCACTTACATACATGCCGGCAAGACACTTATACACATAAATTTTAAATTTTTTTTAAATTACGATACAAGTTTCACAAAACAATTCTTGCTCACTTTGGCAGTGAGGCGGTGTGCATACAAGGTCCCAAGATATTGTAGCTCAGGCTAATCTAAAGCTCCTGATCCCCCCCCCCAGTGTTAGAATTATAGAACTATAGTCGACCTTGGTTTTTCTATATATAGCTATACATTTTTGTTTCTGATGGGTTCTGTTTGACCTTTTTAAAAATGCTAGCCCAAGGGCTGGAGAGATGGCCTAGTGGTTGAGAGCACCGACTGCTCTTGCAGAGGACCCGGGTTCGATCCCCAGCACCCACATGGTGGCTGAGAACCGTCTTTAACTCCAGTTCCAGGGGAATCCGACACCCTCTTCTGACCTCCGCGGCATTGCATGACACGGCATGCAGACACTACATGCAGACAGTACATTCATACACATAAAAAAAATAAATAAAAATAAAATTTTTAAGTGCTAGCCCATTTTTAAATCCAAGCATTTTAAATCCACAGTTCAAGGGTTATGACTTAATAGACTGAAACAACACTGCCCTTCAGAAACTCCCAGGTTAAAAGAAAAGAAAAGGCATGAACAATAACAAAAACAATTATCAACAGTAACTAACATTTCAAGCACTATGTCTGCTCCCAGGCAAGATCCAACCCAGGTCTGACACTCAAATCAATGTCCAAATTTCTTTCACTACAACACAGTGCAGGTACAGTGTGAGAATTTCTACAATGAAGAACACTTCCATGAAGGGTAAAGAACAAGGGGCAAAGCAGACCAGTCAAGAAACTTAGTCAAGAGCCTGAGTCCTGTCTTGAAGTTGAAGTTTCCCTTATTTTCGCAGAAGTTTGTTCTTGTCTAAATCTATAAGCTCCTACACGTGACCTATAAATGTTTGTGGATGAAATTTTTATGAATTTTCTCTTATAAAGTTGAAAGACAGCTTAGTATTTTTAAGATGAAACCTATGTTAGTGGTGGTGTTTGTTTTGTTTTGTTCTGCGGTGCTGGGAATTGAACCTAGGGCCTTCACACGTGACTACTGGGCTATATTCCCAGCCTTGTTCCTGCGTTTTAAGAGAATCTGTCATTCCCACAGGCCATATGGTTCTTAAAGACACTGTCCTAGTTTGCTTCTCTATTGGTGTGACAAAACACTGACCACACTTTTAATCTCAACACTTGGGAGACAGAGGCAGGAGGAGCTCTGTGAGATCAAGGCCAGCCTGGTCTACATAGTAAGTTCCAGGATAGCTAAGGATGCAGGAAGGCCCTGTCTCAAACAAACAAAACAAAAGAAAAAAAGCAACTTGGAGAGGAAAGCTTTCATTTTATCTTACTCTTCTAAGTGACAGTCCATTGTTGAGGGAACCCAGGGGAGGAACAAAGAGGCAGGAGCTAAAGCAGAGGCCATGGAGGGATGCTGTTTACTGGCTTGATCTCTTTGCCTGTACTCAGCCTGCTTTCTCATACAAAAGGACCAGGGATGACATGACCCAAAGTATGCAGGGCCCTCCCCTCCAACATTACTCAATAATCAAGAAAATGCCCCAGGCCAATCCTATAGAGGAAATTCCCCAACTGAGATTCCAGCTTCCCAGGTTTGTCCAGTTGACAACTGAAGCTATCCAGCACAGGTATAATTAAGAGTCTGATAACACAGGACTAGGCCAGGCGTGGTGGCATACGCCTTTAATCCTAGCACTTGGGAGGCAGAGGCAGGCCGATCTTTGTGAGTTCAAGGCCAGCCTGGTCTACATAGCGAGTTCCAGGACAGCTGGGACTACAGGGAGACCCTATCTCAAAAAGAACCAAAAAATAAAATAAAAAAATAACACGGGACTGGCAAGATGGCTCAGTGGTTAAGAGCACCAGCTGCTCTTGCACATGACCAACATCAGGGCTAACAATCGTTCATAATTCCAGTTCCAAGGGATCCAGTGCCCTCTTCTAGCTTCTACGAGCACTGCAGGACTTGGTGCACTTACATCCAGACAATATACTCACACATAAAATAAAAATAGTAATAAAAAAAGTCTTAAGCCAGGCATGGTGGCACACACCTTTAATCCCAGCACTCAGTAGGCAGAGGCTGGCAGATCTCTGTGAGTTCAAGGCCAGCCTGGTCTACATAGCAAGCTCCAGCCCAGCTGGGACTAAAGGGAGACCCTGCCTTAAAAAAAAGAAAAAAAAAAAAAAACAAAAAAAGACCATATAATCTAATTAAATGTCTTTATTACTGCAATTGAGGAAAAAACATGAAACTTTTAGAAAAATTGATTCCCACAAAGACACAGGCCAAATCTGAGGTTCTAGAATACTTCTAGATGTTCTCTTTCTGGTTCTTTTTTTTTTTTTTTTTTTTTTGGTCTTTTCGAGACAGTGTCTCCCTGTAGCCCCAGCTTGTCCAAGGAACTCACTCTGTCGACAGGCTGGCCTTGAACTCACAAGATCCGCCTGCCCTGCCTCCCACGGGCTAGGATTAACGGCGTGTGCCACACGCCCGGCTTTTTTTCCTGGTTCTTCTAGCTGGAAGCACAATGGAAAAGTCACACCCAATGGCTGGCCTAGCCTCCACCATTTTGTCTGCTTCTTCATGGGGCGGAAAAAACGGCTTAGAAAAAACAGGTAGTAATGGAAGGGGGAAGAAGAAANGCCTTCTTCTGACTCCCTGGGCACTACACAACACAGGTCCACTAACATATGTACGAGCAAACAACTCATACACATCAAAATAAAAAATAATAGCCCGGCAACAGTGGCACAAGCCTTTAACCTAGCACTTGGAAGGCAGAGGCAGGTGGATCTCTGTGAGTTCAAGGCAGCCTGTCCTACAGAGTGAGTTCCCAGGACATGTGGGACTAAAGGGAGACCCTAGTCTCAGTAAACAAATAAAATAAATTAAATAGAATAAAATTAAAAAAAAGATAATATATAAAATATATATACAAATATGTAGAGACAGAGATACTAAAAGTCCAAGAAACTGTCCTACACTCCACGATACACCCACACACACAATAATAACAATCATCCTACAATGCACAGGATAACTTCACACCCCAAGAGAGAGTTCTACTACTACCTGAAATAACAAGTCCTGAGGATTGAAAAACAAATATAGATTAGATGCAATGTAATCCCAACACTCAGCTAAGTAGGCAGTGGCAGAGGATCGTGAGTTCAAGGTTCAGCCTGAGCTATATAATGAGACTCTGTCCTTAAACATATAATGTACAGCAAACACACACCACCCCACACACAGACATCAGAAGTTCTGTGTTCTGACCACCTCTGAAATGCTGCAGCACACATCAATCTATCTTCTATACCTTATTAAACAAGAATACACATTTTAGATCTCAGTTTACCAGAATTCAGAATGGACAAGAAATTTACAAAAGACCCAGTGGAAGAACAGCTGTCTTTTCCTGACTCCCAGGCTGCTGTTTTTTCGATGAACTAACCCAAAAATACAGCTTAGGTACCTGGCAGGTATTTCTCTCCTCCCCTCCCCCTCTCCCTCCCCCTCCTCCCCACCCTCCACAGGTTTAAAATCATGATCTATTTCCTTCATCAGAGGCCCAACATTCGCTGGGTGACCTCTTTCACTCCACTCTAGGCTGTGGACCAGATAGCCCTTTCTCCTTACCTTTTCCACAGGTCCCTTCCTTGCAGAGGTACACTTCTACCTATCCAAGATTTAGCAAGATGTTCTACCCAAAAAGTTTAGCTTGGTTGGCCAATATGAACTAATCCTTTCCCAGCCTACGGGAATGAACTGGGCTCAGGGAGGGGCCCAGGGCAAGCTGTAACAGCTTACTTTGGACTTTCTCCCCAGGAAGTGGCTTTGAAGGGGGGATGGAGGGGAAGACTAGATATCTTAGGGAGAGGGGAAAATAATGGAGAAGGAATATATAAGCAAATGGACCTTACAAAGTAACCAGCCACACACAGGGTCAGCATAAACTCTCCAACATCTAGTTCTTACTAGCAATTCAAGAACAAATGCCTCTCCCCTTTAAAAAAAAGGGGGGGGGATAAAAAGTGCTGATTAAGTCATAAGCCTCTGTGTCATAAACTTACTTCACCTAATCTTTACAACCAGCTTCTGAGATATTACCTACCCTGATTTTAGAGAAGAAAATGAGGCTTACAGAGGCCAGTTCACTTGCCTTAGGTCACCCAAACAGTAATAGCTGAAATTTATTCCTCTTGTGATAATTAATTTCATGTGTGGGCCTGACTGGCCACAGGCTGCCCAGATTAAACATTACATTCTAGGTATGTCTGGGAGTATTTCAAGATGGTATTAGCATTTGAATCAGTGAACGCTGCAGAGAGCCCTCTGCACTGTGGGTCAGCATTGTCCACCCTCTGCACTGTGGGTCAGCATTGTCCAATCCGTTCAGGGCCTGAATGGAACAAAAGGTGGGAAGGAGGAGGAATTTATTCCTTCTGCTTCTGGCTCCAGCTTGAGAGAGGATGTGTCCTCTCTTCCCAGCCCTCAGACCAAGATTTAAATCCTCAGCTGCTCTAGTTCACAGGCCTTCAGACTCAGACTAAAATACATCTGGGCTTTCCCATTTCCAGATTCCAAAGTACGAGTCTCCATGACTGCATGAGTCGATGCCTTATACTAAAGAATGTGTGGGGAGAAGTTCTTGAGGACTCTTGACTTAATATAGAGCCTCAACTACTTTCCTGACTGTTGAGGGGTGTTTAGATGTCTCTGCGGCAGGTCTACTTAGGAGCCTAGAATGACCTGGAGTTTACTATGTTACTCAGGCTGACCTCGTATTCATTGCAATCCTCCTGCCTCAAGCTTCAATTTTCACGTGGAAACTTTTACTTTTTTTTTTTAGTTCAATAAGTTTTATTTTTTTAAAAAAAAAAAAAAACATTTATTTTTTTTTTTTTGAGACAGGGTCTCCCTTTGTAGCTCCAGCTGTCCTAAGAACTCCTAGTAGAACCAGGCTGGCTGCAACTCATCATGAGATTCGGCCTGAGCCTCTGCCTCCAGTGCTAGGAATTAAAGGCATGCAGCACTATGCCCAGCTGGAAACTTTTAAAACCATAGTTTTAAGAAACGATTTAGCTTTACAAAATACATAGGCTTTCAATAGTTTTGTGGCAATATAATCAGAACATCTCTTCTTCCTCTAAAATGTATTGAATTTAGCTTTCAAAAAAAGGACCCCCCACCCCAAAAAATAAATAAATGAATGTTAAAATTAAAGATCTATAGTATTTCAAATATTGAATTAAATGTAAATCATTTACAGGCTGGAGAGACAGATGGCTCAGTGGTTAGAGCACCGACTGCTCTTGGCAGAGGACCCAGGTTCGATTCCAGCACCACATGGCAGCTAAGCACCGTCTTTAAGCCAGGCATTGGTGGCACACCTTTGATCTCAGAGCTTAGAACGGCAGAGGCAGGTGGATCTTTGTGAAAGGTTCAAGGCCAGCCTGGTCTAGCAGGGTGAGTTCTGGGCCAGCTGAGACCATGGGGAGACCCTGTCTCAAAAAAAAAATGTAAAACGTTGTCATTATATAAATATCCTTGGGATAGCTTATCTACCGCATACGATTTTGTTTCTTTTCAATCTCTAAATCCCTGTAAGAATTTAATGTTACCAAAAAACCTATTTTTGGCACTGATTCCCTTAAGTCTTCCAGGTGATCAAAGGTTTCAGAATTATGAGAGCCATTGGCTAGCTCTTCTGCTTTTGGTGAGAAGCTCTAACATCTTAGAGAGAAGAAAAAATGTTTTGGGGGAGGCAGGGTCAGGACTGACTAGAAATTTAGTCTTTCAGATGACAGGATTTCAATGTTGGGGGGGGCATGGCCTGTGGAGATCAGAGGAAACTTGTCCAGAGTCTGTTCTCTCTGTCCACCACATGGGTCCTGGGGATAGAACCAAGGTTGTCAGGCTTCGAAGCATGCCAAGTTGCTGACCCAACTCACCAGCCCAGTCCTAAAATTTTTAAAGACAATTTCTACCTTCCATGAACATTTACTCTACTTACTGTCTGTGTCATAGAATAAGTGATTAGGTAAGCCTTGTCTTAGCTACCTGTAAATAAAATTTGTTCCAGACCCTGTGACAAGTCCTAAGAATAAAAGATATAAACCTGAGTGTGGTGGCTCGAGCCTCTAATCCTAGCACCTGAGAGAGGCTGAGGCATGGGCATCATGAAAGGCCAGCCTGGGCTGCTGACATAATGAAACTGTCTCAAAAGGACCAAAAGAGGCCAGCATGGTAGTATATAGCCTTTAATTCTAGCACTCAGGAAGGCAGAGGAAGGTGGAGTCTCTGTGATATTGAGGCTAGCCTGATCTAAATAGTAAGTTCCAGGCCAGCAGGGTATATAGCAAGACACAAGCACAGTCACCCCACTCAGTGAAGCAAGAGGCAGGTGATCTCTGTGAGGGTCAAGGCCAGCCTGATCTACGATAGGTAAGTTCCAGGCCAGCCCAGGGCTACATAGCAATGACACAGCACAAGTCAACCCCATCGCCATTCAAAATCAACCAAAAATAACGCATGAGTGAGAAAAGAAAGGGAGGCGAGCAGTTAGGTAATCTGGGCTCTAAAACAAGAATTCCTTGGTGTTTTGACAGCAATCTACAATAAGAATACATTTAACATTAAGCACACACCTATGCATGCTATGTGCACACAACACACACGAACACAAACACAAAAAAAAATCCATAAAATATAAAATTTTCACGTAAAGGGGCTTAGAGAATGGCTCAGCAAAGTTAAGAACAATAGCTGCTCATTCAGAGGACCTGGGTCCATTTCCCAGAACCCACATGGCAGCCTAAAACCATCTGTACCTCTAGTTCAAGGAGATCTGAAGCTTCTGGCCCTATGGGCATTTGCATGACACACGTGCCACTACATACATGCCGGAAGAACAACACTTATACACATAGAATTTAAATTTTTTTGTAAAATACATACAAGTTCACAAAAACAATTCTTGCTGCACTTTGGCAGTGAGGCGGTGTGCATACAAGGTCCCAAGATATTGTAGCTCAGGCTAATCTAAAGCTCCTGATCCCCCCCCCCAGTGTTAGAATTATAGAACTATAGTCGACCTTGGTTTTTCTATATATAGCTATACATTTTTGTTTCTGATGGGTTCTGTTTACCTGTTTTTAAAAATGCTAGCCCAAGGGCTGGAGAGATGGCCTATGTGTTGACAGCGCCGACTGCTCTTGCAGGAGGACCCGGGTTTGACCCGCAGCACCCACATGGTGGCTGAGACCGTCTTTTAACTCCAGTTCCAGGGGATCCGACACCCTTCTCTGACCTCCGCGGCACTACACAAACCTACATGCAGAAAAAAAAAAAAAAAAAAAAAAAAAAAAAAAAAACATAAAAAAAATAAATAAAAATAAATTTTTAAGTGCTAGCCCATTTTTAAATCCAAGCATTTTAAATCCACAGTTCAAGGGTTATGACTTAATAGACTGAACCAACACTGCCCTTCAGACAGATCCAGGTTAAAAGAAAAGAAAAGGCATGAACAATAACAAAAACAATTATCAACAGTAACTAACATTTCAAGCACTATGTCTGCTCCCAGGCAAGATCCAACCCAGGTCTGACACTCAAATCAATGTCCAAATTTCTTTCACTACAACAGTGCAGGTACAGTTGTGAGAATTTTCTACAATGAAGAACACTTCCATGAAGGGTAAAGAACAAGGGGCAAAGCAGACCAGTCAAGAAACTTAGTCAAGAGCCTGAGTCCTGTCTTGAAGTTGAAGTTTCCCTTATTTTCGCAGAAGTTTGTTCTTGTCTAAATCTATAAGCTCCTACACGTGACCTATAAATGTTTGTGGATGAAATTTTTATGAATTTTCTCTTATAAAGTTGAAAGACAGCTTAGTATTTTTAAGATGAAACCTATGTGTTAGTGGTGTGGGTTTGTTTTGGTTTTGTTCTGCGGTGGCTGAATTGAACCTAGGGCCTTCACACGTGACTACTGGGCTATATTCCCAGCCTTGTTCCTGCGTTTTAAGAGAATCTGTCATTCCCACAGGCCATATGGTTCTTAAAGACACTGTCCTAGTTTGCTTCTCTATGGCTATGACAAAACATTGACGGCACACTTTTAAATCTCAACTACTTGGGGAGACGTAGTCAAGGAGGAGCTCTGGTGAGGATCGAAGGCCAGCCTGGGTCTAGCATAGTAACGTTCAGGATAGCTAAACGGATGCAGGAAAGGCCCTGTCTCAAAACAAATCAAAAAAAAGAAAAAATAGCAGACTTGGGAGAGGAAAGCTTTTATTTTATCTTACTCTTCTAAGTGACAGTCCATGTGTTTGAGGGAAACCCAGTGGAGCGAACAAGGAAGTGGCAGGAGCTAAAGCAGAGGCCATGGAAGGGTATGCTGTTTGGCTTGTCCTTTTGCCTGTACTCAGCCTGCTCTTCTATACAAGAAGGACCAGGGATGACATGACCCAAAGTATGCAGGGCCCTCAACCTTCCAACAATTAACTCAATAATCAAGAAAATGCCCCAAGGCCAATCCAATAGAGGGAATTCCCCAACTGCGATTCCGGCTTCCCAGGTTGTCCATTTGCAACTTGAAGCTATGCCAGCACAGGTATACTTAAGAGTCTATAACACCGGGACTAGGCAGGCCGTGGTGGCATACGCCTTTAAATCCAGCACTTGGGAGGCAAGAGCAGGTCAGTCTTTGTGAGTTCAAAGGCCAGCCTGGTCTACATAGCGATGTTCCAGGACGGAGCTGGGATACAGGGAGAACCACTATCCTCAAAAAAGAAACCAAAGAAATAATAAATTAAAAAAATATACACTGGGTTGGCAAGATTGGCTCAGTGGTTAAGAGCACCAGCTGCTCTTTGCACAGACAACATCAGGGATAACATCGTTCAATAATTCCAGTTTCGCAAGGGATCGCAGTGCCCTCTTCTATGCTTCTACGAGCACTGCAGAGGGGACTTGGTGGCAACTTTACATCCAACAATAAACTCACACATAAATATAAAAATAGTAAATGAAAAAAAGTACTTAAGCCCAGGCATGGTGGCACAACACCTTTAATCCCAGCGACTCAGTAGGCAGTAGCTGGCAGATCTCATGTGAGTTCAAAAGGCTCACCGGTCTACGCATAGCAGCCCTTCCAGCCCAGGCTGGGACTTAAAGGGAGACCCTGCTTCAGAAAAAAAAAAAAAAAAAAAAAAAAAAGACATATAACGTCAATAAATGTCTTTATTAGCTGAATTGAGAAAAAAACATGAATGGAAAAAAATTGATTCACACAAAGACACAAGGACAAATCTGAGGTTCTAGAACTAACTTCTAGATGGTCGTCTTTCCTGGTTTCTTTTTTTTTTTTTTTTTTTTTTGGTCTTTTACGAGAACAGGGGTCTCCCTGTGAAGCACGCAGCTGTCCAAAGAACTCACTCTGTTAGGAGCGACAGGCCCTGGCCTTGGAACTCACAAAGATCCGCCTGCCTCTGCCTCCCAAGGGCTAGGATAAAAGGCGTGTGCAACGCCCGGGCTTCTTTCCTGGTTCTTCTAGCTGGAAGCACAATGGAAAAGTCACACCCAATGGCTGGCCTAGCCTCCACCATTTTGTCTGCTTCTTCATGGGGGGAAAAAAGTGATTAGAAACCACAGGAGTACATTTCAGTTTTCAGAAATAAAATTTCCAACCATGAAAATGTGTATAGCATTTAAGTATAGCAGGTATAGTTCTTACCATAGATAGCACATAAGCGATGCTGAGCTTGTTGGGTGCGAATCTGCAAGATGTGAATCCCAAAGTAATGAAATTAGGCTGTAAGCTGAATGTCCACAGAGGGAAATTCCTTTCATTGTTTTTGAATAATTTACTTACCATTCCTGCGAACACGGCTTTTAATCTCTGCACTTGGGAGGACAGAGGCAGGTGGATCTTTGTGATTACCAAGGCAGCCAGTCCTACTAGAGCCGAGATTGTCCGGGGACACTGGTGCATACAGGGAAGACCTCGTCTTTCTAAAAAGACTTAAAAATGATATATATATAAATATATATTTGTATAAATATTATAATTAATATATATATAGGTAATATATTATATATATCCACAATAACAGAAGGACTAGCCCCTTAGCAGTAGAGGACTAAAGGGGTTTTGTCATCTTTGCATTCCTCTGTCCTTTCTATGTCTCTACCTCAGCAGAGGGACCCTGACTCCTAGGGACATCATGGTTCTATACTTGCCTTCTCTTCTCAAAGTTTCTTCCTAAATTATGGAGAAGAAAGGAGGTATTAAGTTGTCAAGGAAAAAGCCAGAGGGGTATGTCAGGTACCCAGGCCTACATCAGAAAGGAAATATCTAGTAAGATACTGCTCAAAAAATAAATAAATAAAAATTTAAAAAAAAGATACTGCTGTATCCAACAGTATCTAAACTGAAGGCAGTCACTGGCTTCTCCAGCCACAAGACGAATGACCCTCAAATCAGAAAGTTAGGAATCCAGTGTGGATATTTACTAGCCCCAGGCGCTAGACTATCATACACTATCCTTGCCACTGGAGACCCAGACTTCATAAGCTGAAGTGCCTGGTGCCTGTACTAGATGACCTTGAGCCATTCACTACTACACTCTGAGCCTAAACAATACTAAAGATAGAATGTATGAATTCAAATGGTAAATGAATGTATCAGACAAGACTATAAATTTTTTCCACCACTGATTTTGCTCTTCTGGTATAAAATGTGCTAATTTTTAAATTTAATTTGCATCTATCCTAAATTCTCAAAGAATAGCACATTTTGTACCTAGTAAGCACTTATTATGGAGGAAGTGCAGTACTTTGCATTATCACCTTTAATCTTCACTGCAATCCTATCTTATAACTGAACAAATCGAGAAAGGTGCAAGACTTAGCCAAGGAAAATAGAAGACAGATTACTTAACCTAGCTCTACAGATACTTTTAAATCCAATCCCTTCCAAACCATTAATTTCTAGGCTTCTATTCCAAAACAGAATGTTTATCTGGAAAGTAAGAAAACAGAGAACTTGGGGGGGGGGACCCCCACGGGTAAGAGGAGGATGGTGACAGACCAGTCTCACTCAGCTGGTCTCTACAGTAGGGAATGATAGGCCACCAAAAAGCAAGAACTCTCCCAAAGTGCTAAAGCAACAGTCATCTGTATTCCTGCCACATCTACCAGTGCCACTAATTCAGTCTCTAAAAAACAGACAGGCCTACAAGCCATATAAGCCAGAGAAAGTATGTCTACATCTTTCTAACTCAAAGAAGGGCTGGGAATGTAACTCAGTGGTAGACTACCTGTCTTGTATCACAACGCCCTGGGTTCAATCCCTAGTACCTCAAAAAGAAATCCAAAGGCTGAGGTCAACTTGGAACCCCAGGCCTTGTCACCTAATGAGGACATACTGACCCCCTCCTCTCTAAGAGATTTTTTTCCATGTCCTCTGCCTTTCCAAGAAAGGATGGTCTTTATCCCTCAAGACCTCAATTCTGACCTGTGAAGAAGTTGTAAAACTTTAAGGACAGGAGATATACCCATTGGCAATGAGTGCTTATCTCAGATAACACTATTTAAAATAATTAAAAATCATCCAAGGTCAGAGAGTGAGGAGAGAGAAACCCCTAGGTTCCTTAGGTGATACTGGGTGCACTGTTCTGCTCTGTACCTGCACAAATGCAGAAAAGACCCTCTCGCGTCCCTTGGCTAGACCTTGCCTAAGAGCATCAGAGAAACCAACCTCTTTCTTTCTTCTGAGAAGCCCTTTAAGACTTTAAATCCCTCAAGCCATGCATTTCCAAGTTTTTTTTTTAAAACACTGAAATCTCTTTTCAATCAAATCAGAGTCATCTCAATATTTAAACAGGAAAAAGAACTGCTGTGTCTGAAGTGGAAATGGGTGAGTTTATTTTCTTGGCCTCTTCCTGCTTCCCAAGCTTATCCCAGTAGCCTATGAGATTCTTCTTCAAAACTCTGAGACTCTAGCTTAACATTCTCATATCTTGCTTAAAGAAACTGGAATCCAGAAAGAATAGAATACAAAAAGAATCCAGAAAGAATCACACAGGAAGCCAACACCAAACTGGAACTCAAACCCAGATGTATGACTTCAAGGCCAACTTTCCATCTCTTCACACTTCAAGATGATCACAAGAAGATGAATGTAAAACAGTTTTTAAAGGCTCCAAGTGCTGAAGATATGTACAGTTCCCTCTGCTAATTTTCTCTGTAGCCAATGAAGTTAAAATGTTCACACTAGCAAGGATGATTTCACCAGATAATACCAAACAGCAAGAAATCCTCTGGTATTCCTCCCAACTCTCACTGGTGTCTTGTTGTTTGTGTTACTAACTCAGAAAGATCCTTAGTAGATAAATGAGACCCAGGAGGCTTCTGAAGGATTCCCTGCTCCCTGCATGCCCAGAAACCATCCCTTAAAGACACATGAGAATTCTCCCCATATCTACCAAGCCTGATACATGGAACAGAATCAGAGCTTGCTTATTAAAGTTAGCTGCCTTATAAATGTTGTAGATAGCTTGGATCTCAAAGTCAGCTTCCAGCACAGTACCCTTGGAGGTAATCTTCACCCATCCACAGAGGGGATGGTCTATGGGGCTGGAAAGATGGCTCAGCAGTTGAAAGCACTGGCTGTTCTTGCAGAAGACCTGGGTTTGGTTCCCATCACCCATATGGCAGATAACAAACATCTGTAACTCATCTATAACTTCAGTTAGAGGGTATCTAACACCCATATCTGTCCTCTACTAGCACTGTACAACACAGATACACTTACATACGTGCAGGCAAAACAATCGTAGACACAAAGAATAAATTAGGGCTTGAATAATGGCTCAACTGGCTACTCTTCCGAAGGATCCAGGTTCAGTTCCCAGCTCTGGCATCTAACAACCATCCATAACACCAGTTGCAGGGAAGCCAATGCCCTCTTCTGGCTTCCATGGGCATTACACACAGTGCCCACAGGCAAATACTATATACAAAATAAAATCCAAAAAATTTTTTTTAAATACATAAACTTTAAAAAAACATTGAGGGGCCGGAGAAATGGCCTAGTGGTTAAGAGCACCAACTGCTCTTGCAGAGGACCCGGGTTTGATCCCCAGCATCCACATGATGGCTGAGAATCGTCTTTAACTCCAGTTCCAGGGAAATCCGACACCCTCCTCTGACCTCCGCAGCACTGCACAACACGGGTGCACAAACCTACATGCAGACAGTACATTCATACACATACAAAAATTAATTAATTAATTAATTAA
>VZQC01005371.1:815106-840976 GCA_009823505.1 Rhizomys pruinosus
AAAAAAAAAAAAAGATGACATCATGAACTTTGCAGGTAAATGAATGGAACTCGAAGCCATTATGCTAAGTGAAGAGTCCCAGAAAAAAAAAAAAAGGTGAATGGTTTCCTTCATTTGTGGATGCTAACACCAAATCCCCAGTTGGCGGGCAAACTGAGTAACTTTATTATTATATTTCATTATATCTGAAAGCAACTGTGCTATTATAATGTGAATCTCTTAATGGGCTCTAGAATTGACCTACCACTTGTATTCACACATTGTAATTACCATATATGGGTGGAAGATATGTACTCATTCTAAAAAAAAAGAATGTAAAGTTATACTTTTTACCTCCATGCAACTTTACTCTTAAAATGTGAATCTCTAAATGTGTTTTGGAATTAACCTATAGTTTATTTTCAGATTTTGTAATTTTGATTTATGTGTGGAGTGTATATGTGCATAGTTTGGAATAATATAAAATTAAAGGGAACAAAAAGAGAGAGAGAAAAACCTATTCAAAGAACTGACCAAAACAGTAAACTTGTGCATCCAAAAGGTTATAAAAGACTGAGAAAAAGATGCAAGACAGGACTTAACATGTATGACAGAGTCCATGAGCTTGGAGGGGGGGCATGACGGGGGCATGGATGGGGGAATGAGTTTAAATTTGATCCAGAAACATTGCATATCCGGGCGTGGTGGCGCACGCCTTTAATCCTAGCACTTGGGAGGCAGAGGCAGGCGGATCTTTGTGAGTTCAAGGCCAGCCTGGTCTACAGAGTGAGTTCCAGGACAGCTGGGGCTATAGGGAGACCCTGTCTCGAAAAAAACAAAAAACAAAACAAAAAAAAGAAACACTGCATGAAATGCACTCAATAAAAATTAACTTTAAAAAAATGAAACAAAATACAATCTAAAATATTTACCACACACAAAAAAAGAAATACTCTCCCTATATCAGAGCAAAGAAACCTCTTTATCTCTGAGGACACAGGACATAGAGAAGAATCTGAACCAACAGGCTTTGCATAGTTCCCCCTAACTTATTTTCATTAGATCATGTATCCTTTTCCAACAATTCTCCTCTACTCATCTCTTCATCAAATCTAAACATAAAAATATATAAGTGTATCTATGGGGCAATCTTCTCTTGCCTCTAATGATTTCCAATCACATAAAACTATAACAACATCTGCATGTTTTTCTCTTATTGATCTGTGTTTTGTTACATGGGTCTCTTCTATGAACCTAACAATGGAAAGAAGACTTACATTTACTTACATTAACATCCTGAAAACAACCTTACAGGGGAATTACTACTATCTCAACCTTAGAGAAAAAACCACATTCACAGAAATTAAGTGACTTTCTCTAAATCAGACAGTGAATAGTGATGGACCTGAGACTTATAAGCAAATTTACTATCTACATACACTCTAAAATCCCCCCTCACTTTACACTGTATTCCAAAAAAATAGCTTTATAAGGCAGGCAAGAGAGATATCCAGCACAATCCTATTTTACAAATGAGGAAAATGGTAAAAGTAATATTACTTTCTCAAGAACAAGTCAGTAAGTGGTATACAGATCTCTGACCTTCAAATTTGTGCTGTCTGCTACCCTACATTTCCTTACACTGGGCCTTGCAGAGGAGTCTAGTAATGGAACTTATAAGGAGGCACAAGGGCTGAGATGTGGTCTTGACTCCAAGTTCTGATATAATAGCGAATGAATTGTTTTTCTTCTCTTTAAAATATTTTGTTTATTATTTTTATTTTGTGTGTATGAGTATATTGCCTGCATGTATGTAAGCACACCAGTGTGGTGTAATGCCCACAAAGGCCAGAAGAGGGTGTCAGATCCCCTGGAACTGGAGTTGCAGATGGTTGTTAGCTACCATGTGGGTTCTGGGAGTCAAACCCAGGTCCTCTGCAAGAGCAACCAGTGCTCTTAACCACTGGGCCATCTCTCCAGCCCCCGTTTTTCTTCTCTAAGCCTGTTTTTCCAACCATAAAATTAGTGTTGGATTAGAGAGCTCCCAAAGTCTGACAATCCAAGTTTTAATTACTCTCAACAAGTATACAAGAAACTGTTTCTCTGGTTCTCTTTCTGTACAAAGTAACTTTTTTTTTTTTTACAAAGTAACTTTCTAAAAGGAAAAAAACAAAACAGTATTTATGCTTGTGGCATAGATAAAGCAAGTAGCTTTGAGCACTACAGAGTAGAATTTACTAATTCAATTTCATACTTTTCTTCCTCAAATGCCCTAGAGGTAAACAAAGATCACACACCACCCAAGAAGCCAATGTTGATATATCTAAGACAAGAGAACGTGAGGGTGAAGAGTGTGTCCAGAGTGGGCCTGTCTCTCTGCTGGATTCACACGTCTATTCACCAGCTAATCTCGCTTGCCAAATTTGACATCAGCTCTGCTTCATTTACACCAGGCCAGGGGTGTAAGCAATCTACGCAATTTACATGCCTTTTGACTAAATATTATAAAAACCAAAATTGATATTTAACCCTAGATTTAGAAACAAGAAAAAGGAAGTAACGATACTTAAAAGATTTGGGGTAGGGGCTGGAGAGATGGCCTAGCGGTTAAGAGCACCGACTGCTCTTACAGAGGACCCGGGTTCGATCCCCAGCACCCACATGGCGGCCGAGAGCCGTCTGAAACTCCAATTCCAGGAGAACTCCAGCTCCAGGGGAATCCGAGACCCTCTTCTGACCTCCGCGGCGTTGCACGACACGGGTGCACAGACTTGCATGCAGGCAGTACATTCATACACATACAGAAATAAATAAAATTAATTAAAAGATTTGGGGTAAATTCCTTCTCTGTTCTATTTTCATTAAGCATAGATGAGAATCCATATCACTTCTAAATATCTCTCTGTAACCTGGAAAATATTCTACATTTACAAAATGTGTAAATAGCAAAAAATATGGAGGACAGGGCATGGTATTACAAATTAAGAAAGGATACGGTCAAGGCAGAACATAAAATATGTATGGTCACATCACCTCTGATATATATTAGCTGTAAGAGCAGAAAGAAACCTTCATATCCTTCTGATAACTGAAGTAAATAATTCACATAATGCCACAGGATAAAACCACAGAGGCAGAGAGCATGTTCATGCAGCCAAACCAGAGCTAACTGGAAAATATGATCAAGGACCCAAAAGTTATTTTTTTAAAAAGTACAAATTCAGGGGCTGGAGAGATGGCCTAGCAGTTAAGAGCACCGACTGCTCTTTTATTTATTTTTTTTTTAATTTTATTTATTTCCGTATGTGTATGAATGTATTGTCTGCATGCAAGTCTGTGCACCCGTGACGTGCAATGCCACGGAGGTCAGAAGAGGGCGTCGGACTCCACTGGAACTGGAGTTCTCCTGGAATTGGAGTTTCAGACAGCTCTCGGCCGCCATGTGGGTGCTGGGGATCGAACCCGGGTCCTCTGCAAGAGCGGTCGGCGCTCTTAACCGCTAGGCCATCGCTCCAGCCCCGAGCACCGACTGCTCTTGCAGAGGACCCACATGGCGGCTGAGAAACATCTGTAACTCCAATTCCAGAACTCCAGTTCCAGGGGAATCCGACACCCTCTTCTGACCTCCACAGCATTGCACAACAAGGGTGCACAAACCTACATGCAGACAGTACATTCATATATATAAATTAAATAAATAAATAAATAAAATTTAATAAAAAAATAAAATAAAAAGCACAAATTCAGAGCTAGACATGATGGCTCACACCTTTAATCCCAGCATTTGGGAAGCAAAGGTAGGCAGATCTCTCTGAAATCAAGACCAGCCTGGTCAACATAGCAAGTTCCAGGACAGCTAGGCTTACAAGGAGATCTTGTCCCCCCCTCAAAAAAAAAGATTAAGTGGGGCGTGGTGCAGCATGCCTTTAATCCTAACACTCAGCACTCAAGGCAGAGGCAGGCGGATCTTTGTAAATTCAAGGCCAGCCTGGTCTACAGAGTGAGTTCCAGGACAGCTGGGGCTACACTGGTTGTTTAAGATCAATTCAGCTTGGGGCTGGAGAGATGGCTCAGCAGTTAAGAGTGCCGACTGCTCTTGCAGAGGACTGGGGTTCAATTCCCAGCACCCACATGACAGCTAAGAACCATCTTTAAGCCTGGCATAGTGATGCATGCCTTTAATCCTAGGACTCGGGAGACAGAGGCAGGTGGATCTCTGTGAGTTCCAGGCCAACTGGGGCTATAGGGAAACCCTCTCTCAAAAAGACCAAAAAAAAAAAAAAAAAAAATCAATTCAGTTGCTTCTCTAACTTGGAAAGATGGCCAAGATTTACTGAGCATTTGTTGAGTCAAAATCTGCTAAGTGTTATACAATTCTACTTTGTGTAATCCTAATACAAACCAATGAAGTACTTACAATTAGTACCATTTTTAAGGATAAAGAAACTGAAATTACAGAGGTTAACTCTTCTGACCACACAATCAGGAAATGCAGCACCACTGGCTCCCAAGACAGGTCAGAGGCAGAAGCTGAACAACTACACCAGTTACGGGGAAGAGAAAATTCTATTTACACAAGACATCTTTGTCGAAATATGAGATATGGAATAAATTTGACATGAGTCTTTTTTGGTTTTCTTTTTTTTTCTTGTCTTCCTCTTACATAAAACCACAAGTTAAGATTCCCAAGGATAAATGGCATCTTCAGCTTATGCTATGATTTCATAAACAAGATCAAAAGACATCCAGGTGTCTAGTCCAATTGTTACTGAAACAACACTCCTCTGCCACTGGAGCTCTTATCCCAGACACAGGGCCCTGGCTGTGCTTCCGCAGCTTCATTACGGGGCACATTAGCATTACATTAATTGGTAGAAACAGCTGTAGCACAAACCTCCAGCACACAGAAGGCCAGAGAACAAAGGGAGAGCAGGAAGGCAATGATTGGCTGACCTGGGCCGCCAGGTCAGGCCTGATCTGGTCCCTTTGCATTTCTAATTCTTATGAATGTGGATGTCCAGGCAGCAGCCCAAAGCCTTCCTCATTTCCATCTCAATCTCCAGGAAGAATTACAATGAGAACAAGAGCTAATGAGGCAGAGAACAGATTCTGAATATTAAAGTGCACACTAGGCAGGAACTGCAAAGAAAGACAAGAGGTATTCCATTTGGACCTAATGAAGTGTAACAGTCAAATTCTAGGGACCCTTGCCATACAAGCTCTGGACCATTCAACACAAAATCCCTTCAGTTATTTCTCATTTCTCATTTCAGCTATTTCTCTGTGTCCTAATCTCAGAACTAGACATCTGACAGGAAAAACAACAAAGGATCCTTCTTATCTGAGGATCACCAAGACTCAAAACAGCACTTAAACTGAAATTTCTAGTACACCTCTCAAAAAAAAAAAAAATTGATTGGTGATTGGAAGAGAGGGCTCTTAATTTATCAAGATAAATCCAAATCAATTTTCCATAATCATTAACAAAATTTAAGTTACAATTGCCACCAAAGTAATTCTTAAAACAAAGAACATCTGTCACTTCACATTTGGTTTCTAAAATGTGGCTAGGATCAATTTTGTAAAAATATTCCAGAGCTTCGCCAATTTCCCCCAGGGTCCTCTCAATCCTTTGTTACTTAAATCACTGTCTTCTGAATCTCCTGTTGTTACCACACATTCTTTCCAGTTGTATTAAAATTTTTTAAACTTAAACACATTAACTGTACATAATTCCTTTATCTTTAAAGTGGTCTAACGTCACCTAATTCTCATCTGTCAGTGATTTCTGTGTGTGCTTCAAGCCATCTTCAAAAATCACTGTATTTCAACTTGCAAAATTCTTCAATTTTCTTTTGGAATCTACCATACTGTTAAATGTCAATGATCCTACCATTAAAAAGGCATTTACTGACAAAATGGGTGGTTACAGACTTAATGGTGAACAGAATGTTTGGATGCTGTTAAATTTTGTAACAAATGAACCATTCTATATATCTAATGATAATACAAAGAATGAGAAGCCTGCTTCAGAAATTCAAGAAAATAACATTTATTGAATAAGTATATTATTCAATCATTTGACAGATATTTGCCAAGAGCCCGCTACATGCCAGGCACAGCTGAAGATACCAAAGACACAGAAAGGAACCCAAGCAGGAATTTACAGTGAGCAGCTGCAGGATGGGGTCCTATGTGAAGCACGGCCTTGTGTGTCAGCGCTTGAAGAATGGGAAGAAAAGGTAAAGGACATGGAGAATTAACAAAACTGAAAATCTTTTTAGGAAAATGGAATAGGGCCAGAAGAGGAAAGGTCAAACTGTAAAATTCCCTGAATAAAACTAATTTACATTTCATCCAACCAACAACGATGGCTTTAGAGCAGAATGATGAATTACAGGGTCAGAAAATTTACTCCAGCAGAATAATGGACAAATAAGGACTGGGAGTCAAGCCACTATTAACAGGTTATTAAAGGGGCTGGAGAGATGGTTCAGCAGTTAAAAGCACTGGCTGTTCTTTCAGAAGACCTGGGTTCGAATCCCAGTACCCACATGGTAGCTAATAACCATCTGTAACTCCAGTTCCAAGAGATCTAAACACCCTCTTCCCTCTGTGACCACTGCACGACATGGGTGCACTTGCATACATATAACACTCATACATATAAAGTTTAACCAGGGTCCTCTGCAAGAGCAGTCGGCGCTCTTAACCACTAGGCCATCTCTCCAGCCCCATACACACTAAGAATTTTTTAAAGCCTGTAAAATAAATGATTATAATCTGCCAGGCGTGGTGGCGCACACCTTTGATCCTAGCACTTGGGAGGCAGAGGCAGGCGGATCTTTGTAAGTTCAAGGCCAGCCTGGTCTACAGAGCGAGTTCCAGGACAGCTGGGGCTACAGGGAGACCCTATCTCGAAAAGACCAAAAAAATAAAAAAAAAAAAAAAAAAAATAAATAAATAAATGATTACAATCTAAATGAGAACAGAAGGAATAGAGGCATAGAAACAAATCTGAAAATACATCAATTCAGAGATAAAATGACAAGGCTTGGTAATCTGTTCTATTGGTAGAATAGCTTAATTCAGGAAATATTTACAATACCCTCCAAGTTCCAGACACTGTACTCACTATGTGACAGAGTATAATGATGAAGAGAGACAGGACCCTTGACTTCACGGAGCTGAAAGTCTAGACATAAGAGGAAAATAAAAGTAGAATTATGTCATTATAAATGCTATTACAGAGAATAATATGTTGCAAGGAGATAACAGGATCTTTCTTACAGGCAGGAAGACTGGCTCAAAGTAGATAATTAATACTTATTAACTAAAGAAGGAGACAGGAAGAGACACTTTTGAAAAGCATACCAAAGGAGAAGAGGTGTAAAAGTGTAAAAGGCTTGAGGCAAGATTTCCTCAAACTTTAAAAAAAAAACAGGAAATGTCAATCACCTGGAAGTGGTGACCTAGGTGAAGAGTTAACACAGACCAAAATTAGAAAAACAGGGGTCAGTCCTTCAGAACCTTGTAAAACTTATATAAGATATTTCCTCCTAAATGAAATAAAAACCCTCTGAAAAGCCAAGTAAGTTGGCACACACCTGTGATCTCAGCACTTGGAAGGCTATGGTAAAAAGATCACTGCACATTCAAGGCCAGTCTGCTTCATGTAGTGAGTTATGGGTCAGCCACAGGTACACTGCAAGGATGTCTCAAATAGATGATGATAGACAGCAGACAGACAGACAGAGGCTGAAGAAATGGCTCAGTGGGTTAAGAGGTCTTGCTACTCTTTCAGAGGACCAGAGTTAGGTTCCCAGCACTCCAGACGGCTCATTCGATGCCCTCTTCTGACCTCCACAGAACCTACATACACATGCACAAATACACACACACACACACAAATGTTTTTTTAAAAAAATAAGTAAATAAAATAAAAATAAACAAAATTTAAAAAGGACTTAAAACAAGAGAGCTAAGGGAGAGATAATGCCAGCTTAGATTAGAGGGGTACAGACGGTGTGGTAGGTGGAATAAAAAGCAGAAAGTAATGTTGACAGGATTGGTAATGGGGGAAAGACATATGGAGAGATCAGAGGTGGCTTAAATTTCTGATTTAGGCAACTATCAAAAAGATGCCACTCACTAAGACAGGTAGATAGGAAAAGATACAGGATGCAGTTTTAGGTCACATTTAGTAGATGTTTAGCTCTCAGTAGAACACTTGGCTACTGGCTCTAGCGGTGAATATTTCAAGGCTAGACATGATGACACACACCTGTAACTACAATAGCTGGAAAGTAAAGGCAGGAGGAGCAGAAATTCAAAGTCATCTTGACTACATCACAAGTTTGAAGTCAGCCTAAGCTATATGTATATGAAACTTTGTCTCAAAGAAACACATAAAAATCAGTGTTTAAATCAGATAACGAATGAACCAAGTAGGAAGAGTAAAGGACAAGAAGATTCCCTGAGACTTGAAACAGTCTAACATTTAAAATCAAGGCAGAAAAGGGCAACAAAATAAAGGAATGGCAGAGGTAGAAAGCAAATGAGAATAGTAAAAGCAAAAGAAGACTTTGTTTTCTTGTTGACAATGATTTGTTTGCTGTTATTAGGAGATAGGTCTTACTTACCCTGTTGCCAAAACAGGCCTCCAACTCTTCGGCTCAAGCAGGAGGCTGCCTCGGCCTCTCAAGCAGATATACCCCAGCACCCAGGTAAGGAGACTGTGGTACAGTTACAGTTTATTGTGTGTGTTTATGTGTGTGGGCACCTGTACCACTTCTATGTATAGAAGCCAGAGGACAACTTTTGGGTATCAGTTCCTTCCACTATATGGGTCTTGGGGATCAAACTCAGGTTTGGCATCAAGCGCCTTTGCCCACTGAGCTACCCCACAAGCCCAGGAGACTATTTTGAAAAAGGAACTTGGGCTGGAGAGATAGCCTAGCGGTTAAGAGCACCAACGCTCTTGCAGAGGACCCGGGTTCGATCCCCAGCACCCACATGGCGGCTAAGAACCGTCTGTAACTCCAATTCCAGGAGAACTCCAGTTCCAGGGGAATCCGAGACCCTCTTCTGACCTCCGCGGCATTGCACGACACGGGTGCACAGACCTGCATGCAGACAGTACATTTTACGTTTTATAGGGTGTTATAGACATGACCCATTAACACCATACATATTGATTTTGATATTTAGCATAATATTGCTTCTTAGCAACTACCGCTGAAGCAATTTAGGGCTTTCAAAAGCTATGTGTACGGGGGCTTGAGAGATGATGACTCAGTGGTTAGAGAGGCAAGATGCAGACCGAAGCTCAAGGTTCTCTTCTCCATCAACAACAGTAGTTTGAAGCATCACCCTGGGCTACATTGAAGACCCTGACTCAATAAACTTAAAATTAAATAAATTAAATTAAACTAAATTAAAAAATAAAAAAATTAAATTAAAAAAAATAAATATTAAATTATAAATAATAAAATAAAATAAGATTCCAAGAGAGTTTTGGTAAACTTAAGATACAGTCCAGGCAGCTGCTTTTTTTTTAATCTTGATTAGTTCAAACATACAACAAAATTAAAACTAATTTACTACACATAAACTATGTCATAAAGTTACAACTATTCTACCTAATATTTTTTTTTATGTTTATGATTGTAATGTGCATGTAGGTGTCACCCGTGTCATGAATGCCTGAGGAGGTCGAAGAGGGGTCAGATTCCCCTGGAACTGGAGTTAAAGACGTGTCTTAGCTGCCATGTGGGTGCTGGGAATCGAAACTCGTGGTTCTCTGCAGAGCAGTTGGCGCTCTTAACCGTTGAGCTATCTCTCCAGCCCTCTACCTAACATCTTATATATAGCTCAAGATCTTATGTTTTCAGATATTAATTTAATCTTCAAAACAACCATGTGTGTTAAACAGTTCTCTTTGCCAAATGAAGAAACAGATTTAATAAGCATCTAAGTAGCTTTTTGCTTAACTTCAAATTTAGTGCTCTTTTTACCCCCAATTCCTTCCCCTGAAATTGACAGAAACATGACAGTACCACACAAAGAACTACTAACATGAAGGTTCAAATAAGGAAGACAAATCTTAGTTATGTGACAACCAGGGTGGGAACAAGGAAGGCTGTTGGGCTTGGTGAAGGACCTGGCACACAGACCACCAAAAGATTTAAAGCAGATTCTATAGAGAAAACATTCTGCCAGCTCCAGTTGGTATTTACCCCAGCCTGAAATGGACACTTGAGAGAGACTCACGTAGAAAGATAAGACAAAGAAAGCCCCATAAATAAGAATGCATTTCCCAACATTATATGTATTTACTTAACCATGATTCCATGAATAAGAGCCAAGACATATTGGACTTTCATAACTTAAGACTTGAACTACCTTTAGATAATCAATACCACACAAAATCATTATTAATGAGGGATCAAAGAAATCTCTGGTTCTTTCCTAAGACTTATTTACTAACGATCCTTAAGAAGAAAATAATTTGGCTTTTTTATTTGTTTGGAGCAGGGGCTCATGTAGCCCACAAGCTGACCTCAAATGCATTTTATCACCAAAGGTGACCTCCATGTGCTGGAATTACAGCATGCCACCACCACACTAGCTTCTACTTGTAGTGCTGGAGTCAGCCCATGGTTCATGTATGCCTGGAAGACGTCTACCAACTGAGCGACATCCCAGCCTAGAAAGGATAATCTAGAGGATCGTAAAACACGCATGATAGCCCACATCTCAATCCACACACGATGATAGCCACATCTCAATAAAAAGGACAAAAGAAAAAAAAAAGCTATTTCTGAAAAAAAGCTTAAAATGACAGCAGAAATACAATGCATAATGTTAATAAACTTACAGAGGAACAAACAGAAATGTCATCAAGCTGCAAGCATAATTTCATCAGCAATTTTCTTTTTTCCTAGTTCAAACCTGTGTTCTTTGGTCCAGGGTTTTAAAGGGGAAGAAAGTAAAGAAATTAGGAAGTAATCTAAAGGGATATTTCTGATGTCCCACAGTTTAGTTGAATGAGTTTTAAAAATCAGAATGATGGGGCAAAAGTCAGGTACTGTTCCTAGAATTTCACAGTGTGCTTTATTCAGGCATTTGCTAAGGATGTGCTTTTTAACAAAACACCCACTTTTTTTTCTCTTTTTGTTTATTTTATAAGGGATTCTACATATAATAACACAGTTGTTTTCACGAAGTAATATTGATGTTAACTACAGTTTGCCGTTAAATTAGGTATTGGCGCATTTTTTTTGAAGTGAGCCAAATTATTAAGCATATGAATGAATAAGTAAATTATGTAAAACCAATTTGCAAGTATCTATGTCAAAATTTTGAACAACCACCGAGGTTCCCATAGTCAGTTGGAGAATGCTATGAAATGTTGAACATTTAGAAGTCCAGTCTATATTGCTGTAATTCATGATTCACCCCTTCTCTCTCCACAGCGCCTTACATGTACCACGCCTCCTCTTCTGAAGTTGTTCGCCTGGGCTTTGGGAAAGGGGCACAAGTGGGTGGGGAGAAGCAAATGTCTATTTTCTCAGGAGATGTACATTTTGGACTCTAGGTCTGTCAGGTTGTTTCCCTTCATGGGTTGAAGCTTATCCAGTGATTCCTTTTTTAATCCTACTAACAAAGCACAAGCAATTAGATGCTACAGGCATTTAAGCAGTACTAATATTAGGGCAACCTAAGTCTGTGAGCACAGACACCAGATGCTTGGATGGTATGCTAATCCACAAACTGTGGTTTTATCAAAGGGTGACAAGTTCTTAGATTGTGGTTTTAACATCCTCTAACCCCTAGAGGAACATAAGCTTGTGGCATCCGCTGGGAGTTATTCCTCCAAGGAGAGAAAGCTAATAGCCCTTAGATTTGGGTATATATATATAGAGCACTTGGCTGCCACTGTTGCCACAGTATCTCTCAGGCAGTTGAGGTGTAGCTGTACTGACTGGAGTGTCTTGCTTGTCTAGGGAGACCAATATTTTGCTGTATTGGCTTTGTGGCCTTTGGTTAACACTTCTGGCCTATCAGCAGGGCCGTTGTACATTAGCAAGTGATCGTCTCATAACATTTTTTCATGCTCTACACCAGTCTTCTGACAACAGGGCTTACTGCCTCTCGCTTGCATATATCCCACTTATAGGCAAAAGGCTTTATAATTTGGGGGGGGGTGGGTTTTTGATTATCCCCTAGCCAACATCTCCTAGGGCAGAATAATCATTGCTGATATCAAGAGCATTCCTGTACTAATATATTTTTGCTTAATTACACAAGCTTATAAAAAGCTTTACTATTGAATTTAGCTCTAGATAGAGAATATCCTTTCACAGTTCCTATCCTATCAGTCAAATATTAGGGTGAGTTTTAAAATTTTATGTGTATGAGTGTATTGCTTGCATGTATGTAAGTGCACCCATGTCGTGCAGTGCCCACAGAGATCAGAAGACGATGTCAGATCCCCTGGAACTGGAGTTACCAGACAGTTGTTACTGTAAAGAGCAGCAGGTGCTCTTAGCTGCTGAGTCATCTCTCCAGCTCCTAGATCTATTTTGTTTTGTTTTTAATTAATTTATTTTTTTTTATGTGTATGAATGTAAGGTCTGCATGTAGGTTTGTGCAGTGTCGTGCAATGCCTCAGAGGTCAGAAGAGGGTGTCAGATTTCCCTGGAACTGGAGTTAAAGACGGTTCTCAGCCGCCATGTGGGTGCTGGGAATTGAACCCGGGTCTTCTGCAAGAGCAGTCGGTGCTCTTAACTGCTAGGCCATCTCTCCAGCCCCTAGATCTGTTATTTTTAATGGAAGAAAGTATCATTAAGCCATAATCTCATCATTCTGGGATGTGAAGGCAGAAGATCAAGATTTCAAGGCCAACCTGGACTATACAGGGATACCTTACCTAGAATAAATTGTACAGCACTTAAAGAAAGCAGTACTGGGCTGGAGAGATGGCTCAGCGGTTAAGAGCACTGACTGGTCTTGCAGAGGACCCAGGTTTGATTCCCAGCACCCACATGGCGGCTAAACTGTCCATAACTCCAGTTTCAGGGGACCCAATGCCCTCTTCTGAAGTCCGTGGGCACTGTACTTCATACATGAGTGCACTTACATACATGCAGGCAATACACTCATACACATAAAATAATAATAAACTACTTAAAAAAGAAAGCAATACTAATGTAAAAGAGTACTAATGTACAATACTAATAAACTACTTAAAAAAGAAAGCAATACTAATGTAAAAGAGAACTTCCAATTCTGAAGCACTTCCTTGAACAATGCCAAAAAAGCCTGACCGTGACTCAGAACAAAAGTGCAAAGGTAGGGGCTGGAGAGATAGCCTAGTGGTTGAGAGCACCAACTGCTCTTGCAGAGGACCCAGGTTCGATCCCCAGCACCCACATGGCAGCTAAGAACCGTCTTTGACTCCAGTTCCAGGGGAACTCGAGACCCTCTTCTGACCTCCGCGGCATTGCACGACATGGGTGCACAAACCTGCATGCAGACAGTACATTCATACACATAAAAAAAGTAAATAAAAAAAATTTTTTTAAAAGTGCAAAAGTAACTATAAAGTTCCTGCCTACCCACACTGCAGCCAAACAAAACCCAAACATCAAAACATCAAACTGTCACTTTAGAAGCCCAGGCCTCAACCTTACTACATATATATATACACTACATATATATATAATTGTTCTTTTGTTTTGTTTTGTTTGTCTTTTTGAGACAGGGTCTCCTGTATCCCCAGCTGGCCTGGAACTCACTATGTAGACCAGGATGGCCTTGAACTCACAGAGATCCACCTGCCTCTGCCTCCTGAGTGCTGGGATTAAAGGCATATGCCACCATACCTGGCATCATTTTCAATAATATGTAATTCCTCAATTCAAATGAAATGAAGAAATATCCAGGATGGCAAAATAGTTGGGGGTAGGCTTGACCATTTTTCACTCTTAGACGACATTAGGAAAGTCTTCAATTTTGATTCATTTCAGAAGTATTTGTCCTAAGTAGTCATATATTTAGCAATTCCGATCCTCTTTCAGACAGATATTAAAAGCTGCTTTTTTTTTCAGCAAAGCAAACATAGATTTATTAAAAGTGAGAAAAAACTCCCAGAGTGTGAGGGCCCCAAGGAAAGAACATTCAAGAATTCTTTTAAATCTGAGCTGGAGAAAAATCAAACTAATGTTCCTGCTAAAGAAGACACATCAATCACAATCTAAGGCTGGCTCCGTTTTCATCCCTTCAGCACAAAATCAAATTTATTGAGTAGCTACAACCAACCAGACACAAGAACTGCAACAATGAAGAAAGGAGGAAACCTACTTTTTTTTTTTTTATTCCAGTACTTGGAGAGGTATTCAAGGCTACCTAGCCCTTTCCAGCCTAGGCTATGAGATCTTGCCTTAAAATCCAAAATCCAAAACAAAACCACAGCCTTGAACTCACAGAGATCTGCCTGCCTCTGCCTCCCAAGTGCTGGGATTAAAGGCGTGCACCACCCCATGCCCAGCCCCATTTCATTCTCTTTAAGCAGCCACACTCTAAGGAAAAGGATTCTCTGGCACTCCATTCTAGAAGGGCTGAAAAACACTAATCAAATAAAACAGAAGAGCAAATAAGACTATGGTTCTGTGAGAGCACATGATAGGAATACCAAAAGGTTTAATGATGCAATATAACAATGTTTGCAACTTATTTTGAAATGCTTCAAAAAATATGGATTGATGAATAGATTGAGAGATGGAGAGGAATGCAAATAAGCAAATGCAGCAAAATACCACAGAATTTACCTAATAGGTAAGAGAGCTCATGAATATATACATACGTGAATGCAGATATATATCTATGTCTTACTTTTATATGTAATAGACATGCATACACATACATATTATATACATAATCTCTACACTAGTGAAGCAATTTAGGCTTTCAAAAGCATGTCTTCGGGGGCTGGAGAGATGACTCAGTGGTTAAGAGGCAAGATGCGCAGAAGCTCAAGGTTCTCTCTGCAACACAGTTAGTTTGAGATCACCCTGGGCTACATGAGACCCTGACTCAAAAAATTAAATTAAATTAAATTAAATTAAACTAAATTAAAAATAATAAAAAATTAAATTAAAAAAATAAAATATTAAATATAAAATAATAAAATAAAATAGATTCCAAGAGAGTTTTGGTAAACTTAAGATACAGTCCAGGCAGCTGCATTTTTTTTTAATCTTGATTAGTTCAAACATACAACAAAATTAAAACTAATACTACACATAAACTATGTCATAAAGTTACAACTATTCTACCTAATATTTTTTTTTATGTTTATGAGTATACTGCCTGCATGTAGGTAGGTACACCCGTGTCATGGAATGCTGCGGAGGTCAGAAGAGGGCGTCAGATTCCCCTGGAACTGGAGTTAAAGACAGTTCTTAGCTGCCATGTGGGTGCTGGGAATCGAACTCAGGTTCTCTGCAAGAGCAGTTGGCGCTCTTAACCGTTGAGCTATCTCTCCAGCCCCTCTACCTAACATCTTATATATAGCTCAAGATCTTATGTTTTCAGATATTAATTTAATCTTCAAAACAACCATGTGTGTTAAACAGTTCTCTTTGCCAAATGAAGAAACAGATTTAATAAGCATCTAAGTAGCTTTTTGCTTAACTTCAAATTTAGTGCTCTTTTTACCCCCAATTCCTTCCCCTGAAATTGACAGAAACATGACAGTACCACACAAAGAACTACTAACATGAAGGTTCAAATAAGGAAGACAAATCTTAGTTATGTGACAACCAGGGTGGGAACAAGGAAGGCTGTTGGGCCTGAAGACCTGGCACACAGACACCAAAAGATTTAAAAGGCAGATTCTATAGAGAAAAACATTCTTGCCAGCTCCAGTTGGTATTTACCCAGCCTGAAAGGGACACTTGAGAGAGCTCAAGTAGAAAGATAAAGAACAAAGAAAGCCCCATAAATAAGAATGCATTTCCCAACATTATATGTATTTACTTAACCATGATTCCATGAATAAGAGCCAAGACATATTGGACTTTCATAACTTAAGACTTGAACTACCTTTAGATAATCAATACCACACAAAATCATTATTAATGAGGGATCAAAAAATCTCTGGTTCTTCCTAGACTTATTACTACAAGATTCCTTAAGAAGAAATAATTTGGCTTTTTATTTGTTTGAGACAGGGGCTCATGTAGCCCAAGCTGACCTCAAATGCATTTTATCACCAAAGGTGACCTCATGTGCTGGAATTACAGGCATGCACCCCCACACCTAGCTTTCTGTAGTGCTGGAGATCAAGCCCATGGTTTCATGTATGCTGGGCAAGACGTCTACCAACTGAGCGACATCCCCAGCCTAGAAAGGATAATCTAGAGGATCGCAAAACACGCATGATAGCCCACATCTCAAAACACGCATGATAGCCCACATCTCAAAAACAGAAGGACAAAAGAAAAAAGAGAAAGCTATTTCTGAAAAAAAGCTTAAAATGACAGCAGAAATACAATGCATAATGTTAATAAACTTACAGAGGAACAAACAGAAATGTCATCAAGCTGCAAGCATAATTTCATCAGCAATTTCTTTTCTAGTTCAAACTGTGTTCTTTGGTCAGGGTTTTAAGGGGAAGAAAGTAAAGAAATTAGGAAGTAATCTAAAGGGATATTTCTGATGTCCCACAGTTTAGTTGAATAGAGTTTAAAAATCAGAATGATGGGGCAAAAGTCAGGTACTGTTCCTAGAATTTCACAGTGTGCTTTATTCAGGCATTTGCTAAGGATGTGCTTTTACACAAACCAACACTTTTTTTTTCTCTTTTGTTTATTTTATAAGGGATTCTACATATAATAACACAGTTGTTTTCAGATAATATTGATGTTACTCAGTTTGCCGTACAATTAGGTAATTGGTGCATTTTTTTGAAGTGAGCCAAATTATTAAGCATAGGCAATGAATGTAAGTAACATTCATGTAAAACCAATTTGCAAGTATCTATGTCCAAATTTTGAACAACCCGAGGTTCCCATAGTCCAGTTGGAGATGCTTGTATGTTGATCATTTAGAAGTCCAGTCTATATTGCTGTAATCTCATGATTCACCCCTATCTCTCCGCAGCCCTTACATTGTACCACGCCTCCTCTTCTGAAAGTTGTTCCCTAGGCTTTGGGAAAGGGGCACAAGTGGGTGAGAAGCAAAATGGTCTATTTTCTCTGGAGATGTCATTTTGGACTCTAGTCTGTTCAGGTTGTTTCCCTTCATGGGTTGACAGCTTATCCAGTGATACCTTTTTAGTCATACTAACAAAGCACAAGCAATTGGATGTACAGGCATTTAAGCAGTACTAATTATTAGGGCAACCTAAGTTGTGAGCATAGACACAGATGTTGGATGGTATGCTAATCCACAAACTGTGGTTTCTCTATAAAAGGTGACAAGTTCTTATTGTGGTTTATAACATCTCCTAACCCCTAGAGGACATAAGCTTGTGGCATCCGCTGTGAGTTATTCCTTCAAGGAGAGAGAGCTAATAGCCAATTAGATTTGGGTATATATATATAGACACTTGGCTGCCACTGTTGCACAGTATCTCCAGGCAGTTGAGGTGTAGCTGTACTGACGAGGGTCTTGCTTGTCTCAGGGAGACCAATATTTTGCTGTATTGCTTTAGTGGCCTTTGGTAACACTCTCTGGCATTTCAGAGGCCAGTTGTACATTTAGCAAGTGACGTCTCATAACATTTTTTCATGCTTACACCAGGTCTTCGACAACAGGGACTTACTGCCTTTCTCCTTGCATATATCCCACTTATAGGCAAAAGGCCTTTATAATTTGGGGGGGGGTGGTTTGAATCCCCTAGCCAACATCTCCTAGGCAGAATAATTCATTGCTGATATCAGAGCTTTCCTGTACTAATATATTTTGCTTAATTACACAGCTTATAAAAACTTTACTATTGAATTTAGCTCTAGATAGAGAATTATCCTTTCACAGTTCCTATGCTTATCAGTCAATTAAAAAAGGGTAGTTGGGCTGGAGAGATGGCCTAGCGGTTAAGAGCGCCGACTGCTCTTACAGAGGACCCAGGTTCGATCCCCAGCACCCATATGGCGGCCAAGAACCCCGTCTGAAACTCCAATTCCAGGAGAACTCCAGTTCCAAGGGAATCTGACACCCTCTTCTGACCTCCGTGGCACTACACGACACGGGTGCACAAACTTGCATGCAGACAGTACATTGATACACATACAGAAATAAATAAATGCCAGGTGTGGTGGCGCACACCTTTAATCCTAGCACTTGGGAGGCAGAGGCACGTGGATCTCTGTGAGTTCGAGGCCAGCCTGGTCTATGGAGTGAGTTCCAGGACAGCCAGAGCTACAGGGAGACCCTGTCTCAAAAAAAAAAAAGGGTAGTTATACCTGTTTTATAAGAAATTACCACTATAACAGTTGGCTCTAATTTAGAGTTAGGGAATGACTTCAGTACCATCATGTTCAAACCAACACTTTTATGATCCTCAGTCTCCTTTCTCAAAAAGTGGGAATCCAGGGCTACTGTGAAGAAAATAACACCAAAGAAAGACCTTCCTCAATGAATGATTAACTTATAAATGTAGACCTGTCTTCATCAATCTCCTTAATGGACCAAAAAAAAATGTCTGCCAAATGTGGTGATGCACACCTTTAACAGGAGACAGAGCCAGGAGGATCTCTGTGAGTTCAAGGCCAGCCTGGTCTACATATCAAGTTCTAGGACAGTTCTAGGGCTACAGGGGAAACCTGTCTTGAAAAGACAAAAAAAAAAAAAATTCCATGCCCTCTACACATAAAAACCCAAGCAGCCTTGGAACTGAAAATGACCACAGCCACTGGATTCAGGTGGACATGCATTACAGTCTGCCACTTTTACTTCAGCAAAACCTTGAACAAATTTGTTTCCTTTACCATGACAGGCCTCTGCTTCTTTATCTCTGAGATACCATCAATTAGCTTACATGATCATTCTGAGGGTTGGAAAAATCATGTTATACACCTGACATAGTCTCTGTTACTGAACAGGTGGTATTCAATAATGTAAGCAACTGTAAAGTGTTTATCATCACAGAACAACTAGCTGACAAATTATGGTTTGCAAAGATTTCTTTATACTCATTTTATTTAGTTGCTTCATAACTCTGTAATCCAGTCATAGCAACTGTTACTATGTCCATTTTACAGTTAGGGCAAAAGGCACTAAGATAAAATTATTTCCACAAGGCCATGCAGTGACATAGACTAAATTAAGCTCTTCAATTTCTTAGCATTTCATTATTCTCTAACCTCAAATTTTAACATTACCTCTTCAGAATTAAACTGTCTCTGAAGCACTTACACATATTCATATACAATAAAATAAAAATAAATAAACCAAGTTAACAACTGCTGGTTCTAGATTCATTTTTGCTATTGTTGTTCTTGCTTTTTTGTTTTGTGGGGGTTTTTTTGTTGTCTTGGGGGGGTTTTGGTTTTTGTTTGTTTTTTTGAGACAGGGTCTCCCTAAGCAACCCTGGCTGGTCTGAACTCTCTTATGTAGACATGGCTGGCCTTGAACTTATAGAGATCCTCCTGCCTCTGCCTCCCAAGGGCTGGGATTCAAGGCATGTGCCACCATGACTGGCTTTGTTTTCTAGGGTTTTGTTTTTATGTGTATGAGTGTTTTGCCTGCATGTATGTACATGTACCCATGTCATGCAATGCCCATAGAGGCCAAGAAAGTGTCATATACCCTGGAACTGGAGTTAGCCATCTCTCCACCCTGTGTTTTCTGCTTTCTTTTTTTTTTATAAGACAAAAATCTCAGTCTATAGCCTATGCTGGCCTACAACTCTCTATATAGCCTAGAACTCACTGTATTCTTGTCTCAGCTGGGATTCTATAGACCTCTGGTACCACACCAAGTCTAGCTTCATTTTTTTTAGTTTTCCATAACAAGTAACTTTTTATTTTATTTATTTCTGTATGTGTATGAATGTACTGTCTGCATGCAAGTTTGTGCACCTGTGTCGTGCAATGCCGCGGAGGTCAGAAGAGGGTGTCGGATTCCCCTGGAACTGGAGTTCTCCTGGAATTGGAGTTTCAGACGGTTCTCAGCCACCATGTGGGTGCTGGGGATCGAACCCGGGTCCTCTGTAAGAGCGGTCGGCACTCTTAACCGCTAGGCCATCTCTCCAGCCCCACAAGTAACTTCTTTTTAAAAAAATATTTTATCATTTTGTGTTGTGTATGTGCACATTTGTGTTTGTGCACTCATAGATGCAAATACCATGTGGAGGTCACAGGAGGGTGTGAGACACCCTGGAACTGGAGTTACAGATAGTTGTTAGCCACCACCATGTGGGTGCTAAGAATCAAACCCAGGTCCTCTGCAAGAGCAGCCAATACTTTTAACCACTGAGCCATCTCTCCAGCCCCAACAAATAACTTCTTTAAAAGGAAAAAAAATTTTTGTTGTTGTTGTTTTTAAGGCAGGGTCTTCCCAGGCTGGCCTTGAATTATGTAGCGAGATCTGGCTTTCAAGTCCTGACCCTCCTTCCTCCACCTCCAAGTGCTACAATTTACAGGCATTCACCACCACTACCAGTTTCAAATTTGTTGTTTTGTTCTTTTGGCTTTTGGTTTTGTTGAGACAGGGTCTCCCTGTAGCCCCCGCTGACCTGGAACTTGCTACACAGAGTGGCCTAGCCTGGCCTCGATCTCACAAAGATCCACCCGCCACTCCCTCCCAAATGCTGGGATTAAAGGTGTGTGCAACCACACCTGACTCTCATGGTTTTTTTTTGGTTTGTTTTGTTTTTTTTCTTTATTGCCAATGCTGACTATATTTCAAGTCGTCATGGCAGGGTATTGGGAAAAGTTTTCAATTAGCAATAATCGCGCCTCGGATAAACCTCATTGGCTACGATACTGCCACTGCGCAAAGCTATGTTTTTTTTTTAAAATCTGTTCATCAAAAAGATATTTGCAAGCTTTAATCCCAGCTCTCAGGAGGCTGAGGCAGGTAGATCTCTGTGAATTTGAGGCCAGTCTGGGCCTCGCTACATAGTAAAACCCTGTCATTTAAAAACTAAGAGGGGGCTGGAGAGATAGCCTAGCAGTTAAGAGTACCGACTGCTCTTGCAGAGGACCCAGGTTCGAGCCCCAGCACCCACATGGCGCCTGAGAACCATCTTTAACTCCAGTTCCAGGGGAATCCGACACCCTCTTCTGACCTCTGAGGCATTGCCCAACATGGGTGCACAGACCTACATGCAGACAGTACATTCATACACATAAAAAATAAATAAAATAAAGAATAAAAAACAAAAGAGCCACTCCTTGACAATTTATTCCTAAATTGAGAGGGGGGAAAAATTACAAAGACAGCTTTTGCTGTTTCTCTTTATCCACTAATTTCAACATTTCCTTAAGGATTTGGGCTGCATCCTATGTGTAACTAAACATTTGCCCCCAACAAAGTCCTGGCGCACAGTAGAGATGAGCCCAGTAACTAACTGTTCAGAAGTAAAGGAGTAAATAAATGAAGCCATTTTCCGAGAGGGATGTTAGAAAAAGAGAAAACTGGGCCTGTTATGCTACAGCTGTTAATCAAGTGAAAGAAATGCTGGGCTAGGGAGATGGCTTAATCATAAAGTACTTGTTGCACAAGCATAAGGAACTGAGTTTGGATACCCAGCAACTCATGAAAAAAAAAAAATGAGGACTGTTACCACACCTATAATCCCAGTGCTAGACAGGCAGAGACGAGAGGAAGACTACCAGGCTGGCTGGCCAGCCAGTCTAGCTAAATCAGTAAGCTTCAGGTCACTGAGAGACCCTACCTTAAAATGGAAGATGGAGAAGCAAATATAAGATGCAGGAAGGAAAGCTTCTTGAGAGCAGGAATATTTTTCTGATCAAGTTCATTGCTTTAAGCCAGTGCCCAGAATAGTAACTACACTAGCTCAGACATTTGAATATTTGCTGGGTGAATAATATGATTTAGAGGTCAGTTCCTAACCCTGACATTGACCTCTAACCTCCACATAGCCACACAGAACACATGAATACATACACATACACAAAAAGAAAGTAAAACAAATAAAACATTCTGGAGTTTCATAAGGAAGAGATTTTTGTGTAGACTCAAATAAGCCCTTATATGGTTTCAAGTATCACTAGAAAAAGAAAGACACACACACACACACATAAACCCAAAGGAGATCCAGAAGAGACAGTTTCAAATTAATTCGAGCCAGGCCTGGTGGCCCACACCTTTAATCCCAACACTCTGGAGGCAAAGGCAGGTGGATCTCTGTGAGTTCAAGACCAGCCTAGTCCACATAGCTAGTTCCAGGACAGCTGGGGCTACAGAGAGACCCTGTGTCAAAAAAAAAAAAAAAAAAGACTGGGGGCAAAAAAAAAAAAAGACTCACAGTGTTCATTTAGACTTGCAAAACAAAATTGCAAACTCCCAAGAAAGAATCCTGGCCAAGGATATTTCTGCAATCTTCAGGTTGGGGGTGGAGGGGAGGGGAGGGGAGGGGGGAGGGGAGGGAGGGGAGGGGGAGGGGAGGGGAGAGAAGAGGAGATTTTATTTCCAGACCTACTAAATTACTATTTTAAAATGTTATTTTAGGGCTGGAAAGATGGCCTAGCGGTTAAGAGCTCCGACTGCCTTGCAGAGGACCGGGTTCGATCCCCGCACCACATGGTGCTGAGAAATCTTTAACTCCAGTTCCAAGGGAATCCAACGCCCTCTTCTGACCTTGACGGGTGCACAGGCCTACATGCAAATAGTACATTCATACACATACAAAAATAAATAAAAAGAATTCTATAGACGTGAGCCAAAAGCTGGAAGAGCAACTCATTTCATGAGAGAAAAAGGAGACTTTCTCAGAGACCCAACAAGGACTTCTTCACAACTACTAGGTAGAAAGTAGCCATTCCAGGTAGATAAAGCAATGAACAAGAGAATGGAGAGGCGCACTGTAGAGAAAGTAAGGCTGCAAAGAGTAGGCACTGGACTGGTCTCCGGGAGCTGCTTACTTCATGTTAAAAGTCTGAAGGTGCAGAAGAGTCAGAGGCAGAAGACAGGTATTCCTGCAATCCCAGCGCGAGGCCTGAAAGCAGGTGCCACTTAGTAAATATAGATTGAATTGAACTGAATACATTTTTTATCAAGTGCACTCTTACCAGTGAGGGGCCAGTCACTTCCCTGATGGACAGGACTTGTAGGACAGGTCCAGCAACCTTAATCACTTCCCCCTATTCTCTGCACAACTGGGAGTCCCCCAGAGGGCCCTACCTTACTCACTAGACTTTCAGCTCTTGGTCTTGTGAGCAAAGACAGAAAATGCCTTAATACACTTGGAATACCCATAAGCCCTTAGCAGGCAGCTTGAAACACTGTAGCACTCCAGACTCTAGTAATGATGCCTAAATAGATGACCAAACAAGCAAACTGATAGGCAGACCTATGAGTTCATGAATGCAAGAATATGAATAAGCTCCTGGGAATGCAGCAGACTCCATGTTGGCAAAACTCCTTCTGAGATGTAGTTTCTAGCTGAGCTGTGTTCATGTGCACATGATTTAGAGTTTTCAAATATATAGTTCTACACATGCAGTGGCAGAAAATCCCAGTGGGCCCCTGAGAGCCCCGGTGGGCTCCCTTCTGCCAGCACAGACCTCACAGTGGGGAGGACTCCAGCGGAATCTTGAAAGGCTGAGGAGGTGATCGCTAGTTATCTGCTTGTTCCTGAAGTTTATAAGCAAACTCTAGGAACTTTAAGGCTGGAAATGACCCCGCTAAGGTCTCTCAGGAAGGAGGGGACGCCAACAAGGTTAAAAAAAAATTGAGGCATCTCTGTACTGCTGAACTGTTTTCTCCTGACAGAGGGAACCACGAAACACAGGAGACAAAGGTTTTTACTCAAGAAAAGGCAAGACCAATGGATTAGAATTTTTATTAGTAACTAGAAGACTAACCTTTCCTTTATCTTTCACAGTTCCGGTAAATGGAAAGGTTAAGATTTACCCAGGGGGTTGAACATAAAAGGGCTTTAGTTACGAGCTTTTTTTTAAGCCACTCAATAGTAGTCACGTATTCTTCCCAAAATTCTCCCAATAATGTTTACCGTTAAAAGATCCAAGACAGTGATAGTTGTAATCATCACAACTTTTGAGCTAGAATAAAGAACGAGAAATAACTACGGTTCTCCTGGTATCCGCCTCTGGGTTTAACTTGCCAAGTTACGGAGTATTCCCTGGTGGGGGAGGGGATGCACCAGTCAGCTACCATCGGTCTTTTGCAAGGAGAGGAACGTTCCCAAAGGGATTCCAAGCCCGGACAGGGGTCTTTGCAGGCGCCCGCGCCGCCTTCCCAGGCGTGGTGCTCGCCGGCCAGGGGGAGCGTCCCGGGAGCAAGTTGGGGAGCGGTGTCCGAGCCCCGGACCTGCCGGCCGGCCTGCCCGCCCGCGCCCGCGCCGGGGGCCCCTAGAGCCCCGGCCTTTGTGGGCCCGAAGGAGCGGCCGGCCTCGCGGGGCGCCGCCGCCCCGGCTCACCTGGTCACCGAAGCCAGCCCAGCGGCGGGGAATGAATGGCCGCCCGCGCCCCGCCCGCCCCGCGACACCAGGCGCCCCGCCCGCCTCACCTTCCTCCTCCTCCTCCTCCTCCCGGTGGCGGTGGCCAAGCCGGGAGAGAGTGCGCGAGTTGCACCGCGGCCGCCGGGTGGAGCCCCTCAGGTCGGCCAGGCGGGAGCGGAGCGCCGGGCGCCGGGCTCCAGGGGGCGGGGCGCGCGGCGAGCGGGCGCGGAGGGCCGCGGAGTCCCGACCGGGAGCGCGCGGGATGGCGCCGGCAGGGGGACGACAGAGCCTGGGGCCGGGCGAGGCGGGGCGAGGCGGGGCGGGGCGGGGCGGGGAGCCCGCGAGGGACGTCGCGGGGCAGCCCGCACCTTCGGCCGCAGCGGCAACGCAGCTATTGTATGCGGAGGGCCGCTCGGCCGCCGCGCCCTCCAGCCCCGCCCCCGGCCCGCCCCCCGCCTATCCCCGCCCCTCAGGTGGGAGGGGGCGGGAGCTCCCGACCGACCCACGAGAACCAAGCCAACCCGGCTAGAGTGAGACGGAGCGCCCAGGATGACGTCATCGACGCCTGACGCCCGGCTGGGGATCACCTGGCTGCCGCGTGACGTCATCCGGGCCGCGTTTCTGCTATGAGGTGGGGGGCACGGTCTGGGGCTGCCCGCTTCTTGGAAGCAGCATTTCAGCATATTACGCGGCTTAACCGTTGGCCTTGGGGTCCTCTAGGTTACAAAGCACCACTGCGTTCCCTAACTCATCCCCCAAGACCTGATGTGGAAAATGTTCACTCTCACATTTCAGAGCCAGACATCTACCATTCTGTTTTCCCTCTGGGCAGGAGGGCTGAGCAGGGAGGAGGAAATAGTGGGAGAGAAGTTTCAGCTATACTGACCTGAATGGGAAAAAATAGGCTCCTTTTCCCATTTTTCTCCAACCAGAATGGCTACTCTTGACCCAAATCTCTCCTGAGCTCAGATTCTCTATTTCCCAATACCTCTGGAACAGCATTCATTACGTGCTGTCCTGCTGTTCTTCAACTCAGCATGTCCAAAAATATCACGCTGAGCCGAGAACGAGAGCCTTATTTCACACCCCAGCCCTAACATTAACTTTTAAAAGTCCTTGTGCTGGATAGCTTTAGTGTCAACTTAACACACCTGGGTTGAGGAGCCTCAGTTGGGGAAATGGCTCCATTGGATTGGCCTGTGGCCACATCTGTGGAGTATTGTCTTGATAGTA